>CAHIKZ030002940.1:0-319688 GCA_903632075.3 Acanthosepion pharaonis
ACCACTTGGTTTATCACAGACTTTACAAGGGCTGAGAATGACCATCACAACAAAAAGAAAAACAAAAGAAAAAACACAAGTGGTTGAATATTGAGCAAACAAAATCTCACATGTTTAACAACTATCTACCATCCAGAATATAAGTATCACAGATTCATTAAGTACCAAATTTGACCGCAGTTACAGTCGGCTTTTATGGCTGCTTATATTAGTAAGCTCCAAGCAAGATTGGTAGCCATAGATATTGGGAAGGAAGAACTGGACAAATTCTGGCTTTTTTTTTTAACCCACTTAAGGAGACAGTTTCTAAACACATTTGATAACTTGTGCAAATCCTTGTTAATGACCTCATTTGCCTCTCACCTGGGATTTCTGCGTTTCTGACGATTTAGTCCTTTTCTTTACCACTTAGTCAAGTACTTGCTGTTGAATTGAAGCTTTTTATATTTTTAGAAATCCTGTGACACAATTTTCACTCAAACTTTAATAGCAAATCATTTTAAGTTTTATATAGTCTTAAAGTACTGGTCAAAATAAGTGTATTGTGTGTACGTATATTTTTTATTTTATTTTTTTTTTTTTATAATATGGATTGATAAGTTGGGATGACAATTCTTATTGGCCGATTCAACCTGCTGTTCAATTTGGACATTGTGGCCTTTGTTTTATCTAAATTTGCATGAATATTTTTTCCTCATTTCAAACTGTAGTTTGTATAACTTTTGCTGGGCTGGCAATGTTTATAAAACCCTACATCTCCATAATGTTAAAAAAAAAAAAAAAGCCCAAGAAAGTAGAGACAAAAAACAAAAATTGCTCCAAAAATTGAGACCAGAATTTCCTCTCTTTATATAACTTAGTATTTGGTTAGGATCTCCAAACAAAAAAGTGTTTATTTTCCAAATTTCAGATTTGAAAGAAGGAAAATATAAATGTTATAGAATTATAAAATTCAATATTTAACAAACATATTTTTCTGTAATAAAGAAAACTTGTTCTTTACACAATAACAACACACTGTCAACAGCAGAGTATGGGTGATTCAGATTTGCAAAGTAAAGACAAAAACAATTAGCACCAAATAAAATGAGTAAAGTGAAAATAGTCTTTTGTGGATGTTAAATACGACGGGGTT
This sequence comes from Acanthosepion pharaonis, assembly GCA_903632075.3. Classification (NCBI taxonomy): domain Eukaryota; kingdom Metazoa; phylum Mollusca; class Cephalopoda; order Sepiida; family Sepiidae; genus Acanthosepion; species Acanthosepion pharaonis. The sequence continues at coordinate 1,136 of CAHIKZ030002940.1, forward strand.
ATTTGGAAATGGTAAACAAAAACCCTGAAAGTAAAATTAGAACAACTCACATTTTGCTTTAAGGAACTGTAACGTCAAAAGTATTCTCACAAAGGTTAATTTTTTTTTTTTTTTTTTTTTAAATGTTTTTTTTTTGGAGGGGGGGATTATAATTCCTCTTATTTGGATATAAATGAAAGGTGACTGGTTCAGAATGAGCCAAATTGGGCAAATATATTTACTGTGCACAGTTTGATCTGGCTAACTTATCCATCAAGTAATCTATGCTCATTGAGTTGTGGATTTTAAAAGTACATGAGCAGCCTGTACAGATTTTTACCTGGACTGGCTGGCATAGTACAGTTATGATACAGACTGATTACAGTGTGGATGAATTTCCAATATGAGCCATTTACCCATTTAGATTGGGTGGGGCAGGGAAGCCATGATAACATGGGTTTGTTTAAAAAAAAAAAAAAAAAAAATTTTTTTTATTTTATTTATAATTTAAATATCATAGCATAAGTATTATTTTTGCATTAATTCTTTAGTGTAAATTTTTACCTGCAAATATAAAAAAAAAAGTTTACTCTGCGAATTTTCTTGCAACCCACTAGGATACTTCTCTTGCTATAAATTCTTTTAAGCAAATGTGACTTACACAACTTCTTTTTAGTCAGAGGTATTTCAATTCACAAATTCCGTATCTAACTTCATACAATAGATTCAAATGACAATATAATGCAAGCAGTCATCCTAATATAAAAATGTTTAATTAATGCCAACCAATAAGAATTTAAGGGTCGGCTACAACTATAGAATGTACCCCAATAAATCACCCATTTTTATCCAGGAATCTTCTCTAAATATATTTCTCACCCTTAGTAGATAACCAGAGGAGAAAAATAGTCATAGGAAAATAAAAATAAATGGAATTTCCTAATACACATGAAAAGAACTGGACAGAATGAAAGAACACTTATTTCTTATCTGGTTTTCCAGATTGTCCTCTGTTGAGTCATTTTTTAATTATGATCAAAAAATAAAAATTTTTTTTTTTTTTTTTTTAAACAGTGAAAATTTAATATTTTTCAAATTAAGCTAAGTTTACAATCTGGTATTGACTATTAAACCACCCAATATGTGTTGGTGGAAACTTAAGATTTTCTGTAAGGTTTTTTTAACCTGAATTAAAAAAAACTTTCTAACTGGATAGCCTTCAAACATAGCTATTCTTGGCAGCCATGTTTTGTGTAATTGTTTTATTTTTATATTCCAGTCATCAGTTGCTCTTAATATGGAAGCCTTTGTACATTTCCCCCTGCAACTTGAATTTCATATTTATCAAGATTATCTGGCAAGTAAATGATCCTCTTCTTTTCCAAGAGTCACACTCATTTTGGAGTTGCACTGTTGTGGGTCGTTTATCTCTTCTGTGTTTTCACTGACTTCATGAGGCTCTGGATGGGCTTCAGGTTCGGGCTTAAATGACTGGAGAGAGAAAAAAAAAAAGTGGTTAAAGTTCCCAAATGAATAATGCATTTAGCATTTCCTCCTGTAAACAAAAAACCCACTCCCATGTTATGTAATAGTTGTTGAGGGAGGGAGGCTAAAATAGGAATTGTTTCCTGCTTATCACTTTTATGATAAGAGAGAGAAAAATAGGCTAGCAAGGGTAGTTACCAGGTTTTGTAAATCTTTATCATTTCTACTTCTGTTACTCCATGAGATGATACTCAAATTTAAGTCAGCCTTTAGCATGTGTGGAAAAAGCACAGGTTTTGTACATTACTTTGGAAGTTTTTAATAAGGAATCTATTTGTTTTCAGTAGACATGTGTAGTCAAAAGTTAATTAGTGTGTCTGATTATAAAAATGAATAAATTTATCTTCTGAGGTGCATGAATCTTTACTAATACTAAAAATAGCGAGTCTTAGCTTTTGCTATTTGTTTTGGAAGCAAATTGCAACAAAATATACCAAAAGATTTTTTTAATCAAATATTTTTTTTTTTCCCCCACCAGATGATCTTCACAGATCATAAGCTGAAAAATACTTGAGTTTACTAAATCTTCAATAAAAAAAAAAATCTTTCAGGAATTAATAGACAGAGGCAGGTCTTTCACATTCAGGAATTAATAGACAGAGGCAGGTCTTTCACATGATACTTTTTTTTTTTTTTTTTTCTTGATATTTGATTCTTTAATTTACAACAAAAATATTAATTGGCATTTAGTCAGTTTTTTTTTTTTTGCCAACCATTCTAATAAAAATAGCATAAAAATAAACTAGGTGGTTAAAAAACAAAAAAAAAAAATGGTGTCTTAGTGCAGGCATGTTTGCTGAAATGACAAACTGACATCTTTCATTAATGGTCACAATTCTTATATTTGAAATTAATCAATATAGAAGTTTGTAGTTTGTTTTTATAAACATGAAATTTCGAAATTAAAGCTTTCTCCTTCTGTTTGCTGGAAATGTTGCCCCCACTATACATGAGAAGTATTAAAATCACTTGGATAAGGGAGAGAAACCTTTATAACAAGTTACCATTAGTTACACTAATAAAATCTAAAATAGCCATCTGTTTTGAATATAATTTCATAGTGAAGTACTTATACACACAATGGATTGAGTGAGAATTTACATGCTGTGCTGAGGTGGACAGTCATGCCATCTTTTATTTAAAAAAATAAAGCTTTTATTACATTGTTGGTGGAGAGCAGGGAATAGGATTTAACAGGTTATTCATGAGGTCTTCGTTTAAAATTTCTAATTTAAAGTGCTGTGCTTTGTGCCTTGATCCTTTGGAACAAACAAACAAAAAAAAAAGAAAATAATGTTACTATTAATAGCAGATTGAAATCAATCAGAAGAGCTTTAGCTACACTCTTAGACCTCATAAAGAATAAATTTTTTTTTAAAATTATTGGCTATAAATTCAGGCCTAACTCTATTTAGGGAGAAGCTTTTGAACTTCAGACCCAGTTTAAATCCACTATCAATCACATTATCTTTGAAAATAATGTGTTTACTTTAATTTTCCTATTTTAACCCGAGTTGAGCAAAGGATTAATATATACATATCAAAGGAAAGTAAGGTTGTTTATTTTGGCCATCATTATTATGACGATAGTTTTTACTTGTCATGTTATCCTCCACATTCCAACTACACTCACAAAAAATTCTTGTACATTGAACTTTTGGGGATTGACATTAACGTCCAATAACACATCTGAATTATTTAACCCTTTTTTGTTATTAGTCATGCTCACAATCAACCAATCGGACTGCATTTTAAACAGCAATCCGAGCCACTTTTTGTTGCATAAAACAAAATCCGACTTGGACTCATCCAAAAAGCATATATACTGATACGAGTCTTATATCCTTACTACAGAATTCAGTAAGTGTACGTAGACTCCAAGCAACATTATATTTCATTATTGTGTTATCTAACTCCAGTTAGATGCAAGACATATCAGACATCTCAATTATAGAACTGTGAAACTGGTAAAGTCACTGTAAATAAATATTCTTCAAAAAACTGAATTGAGAAATAAGTCTTGTTTCTATAATCATTGTGAAAAGCTACTTTATATTTTTGTACTTGAAGTGCAACATGGTGCAAACCACCAACTAGATTACAGCTGTGTAACCAGTAGAAGCAACAAAGACACATTGCAATATCTAACCTGTTTATTATTCTCCCAAAGGTTGGTTACTTTGCTTGCTGCTTGTACATGTACACTTCACCTTGAGCGTCCTACACTTCCCACATGCCCCTTTCACACCAACCTAAGGCAAAGCGGGGTGTCACAAAGCAATTAAGAGAAAAAGAATCTTATTATTAAACAAACATATCTGGAGGCAATTGAAAATTTACCGAAACACAAAGAAAATAAAATGATCTTCAGCAGTGAACATAAATCTGCATCATAAATAGTTGAAGTATTTGGTGTGGGCAGCAACAGAATACTTCTGCATTAAAATGAGAGCAGCTGTTGCACTTTGAGGCAAAATGGATGCAAGTTTATCTTGGCAAGAGTTAAAATTTCTGTATAATCCCCTGTTGTTTACTAACAAACAGAAAATATAATAAAACAGAAAATATAATAATATATAAAAAAAAAAAAAACTAGCAAGGACAAAATTATTATTATTATCTTTCTTCAATATGTGGAGGTCAAGAATAGAAGAATTCAACCTCCTTTGCTCACTTTCACACGCAGGTAAGCAGGGTCAGTATGAAGAGGACATTTTCTTGGAAAGTAGAAATCAATGTAAATGTCCAGGGAAAACTTAAAAATGCTTATGCAGTTGAGTTAGAATTTGAAAGATATGAAATCAGATGAATATACAACAAAGTGTGGAAAAGTTTTTAGCCAAACCAAGAAGGCTTACTCTACCAAACAGCAAAAAAAGTTATCCTTGTGTAAACATTGAAATTAACCTTACATTTAATGAGAAAAATTTCAATTTTAGCTTCTGCTTATTTCTAAGTGTGATATTATGCAAATTAAGGGCTGTTCACTTTATTTGTAAAATTAATAATAGTTTGTGTTGTATGTAAAAAAATATTTGCCCTAATCCAAAAAGAAATAAATTATTAGAAATTGCACAAGAAAAAAATGTTCATCAAGCTCAAAGAACAATTAAAAAGGAAATTGAAAACCTTGGCAAAATGAGCAAAATCAACAGAAAAGGCACCGAATACTAAATGTAATGAATTGTAACAGAAAAGTTAGATTCCAGATTCTTGGGGGATTGAACCTAGATTTAACTTGTGGAAATCCACTAAACCAGCATACAACTGGCAAAAACCACTTTTGATATGACCAGGTATAGAGAGGCTTTGACAGGTGATTAATTGTAGAGGGCAAATAATAATAACAATAAAAAAAAAAGGTCTTGAACTGATCTTCTTAAACTGATTTTTAAGGAAATCCTCCTTCTCTGAAGAAACTGTCCATTTTCAACCCAAGATTGTCTCCCTCAGAGTACAAGTCATAGAAGTGAGAAGCTTGTATTTAAATTTGTACTTTGTAGAAAACACAGAGCTAGCATTTCTTGTTTCATCTTTTCATATATTAAACTGAAATTTTTTACCACTCACAACAGCAATTGATGTGAAACCAAACAGTGTGTGTGCAGTCTAAAATATTAACATTATTTTCCACCACTCACAACAGCAAATGCTGTGAAAATGACAGCGGTTTGTTTGTGTGTGTGTGTGTGTGTATGCATGCAGTGTCTAAAATATTAACACTGGGCAGCAGGGGATAGCAATACACTCAAGATGCAAACTGTCAATAACGAAACAGCAACTATGCTTATGATAGATAGTTAAAAGTGAGACTGAAAGACCATTATGGCATAAAATAATGACCTGAAACTCGAATCATTCACTTTTATGGAGACTGGAAAGTTCAGGAATCCTGAGTCCGCTGCTGAAGAGAAAATGTTCTGAATTGCCAAAACAAACAGTACCTTGTAGAATCCATAGTTGATGTGAATAGCACTTCCAGGATCAATCATCCACATGAGGTTATTATGTGTTGTAGGTGCCAATAGGGAAAAAAAAAAAAAAAAAAAAAAGATCCCTTTTCTTCTAAAAGGTGGGTGCTGAAACTTACAAGGTCTTCAGCTACCACATTTTGCTATGGTGCGCTCATACAGAGGTTCTGCAAAGCTAATGTTGTTGATTTCTGATCTCCAGCCCAGACCTGAACCAGATTGATGACACTGTGGAGCAGGCTCCCAAAAAGGTTAAGAATCCTGCAGCTTTTTCAGATTGTATTTGAAAATAATAAAGGTCACATGGTATAAATTATTCATCCTAATATTATCCTTGAGTTTTATTAATATCCTGTTCACTCTTTCCACTTATTTATGCAGAAGTCAGTTTGGGGGGAGGGGGTATGCATCTGTATCTACCAAAAAGTTGAGAGGGTCAAGAATCTCCATCAAAATGTCAATGCATTTTTAGTCATTTTGGGTTATTCATAAATACCATACATGAATAAAAATTACGATAACAAAAACTGTTTCTCAAATTGGTTAGAAAGATAGTTTAAACTAAGAAACACAACACAGACTAAGACAGACTTAAGCAAAATCATAATATGCATTTAAGAGACTGCCTCTATTACATAGTTTTATATAGAGAATAGAAAAATGTCCACTTACCAAAAAGCTTCCTGTCCACATTACTTTTAATTCTCCTCTGATACAAGCTGGAATGATAGTTGACAACAGGACACAGGGCACAAGATACAACAAGGCTGGCTGACCAATTTTCATTATAGATAAAGCCACAAAAGCAAGAACAAGACCTAATAAATAGGCTGGAAAGAAAGAATAAAAATATTTTTAAAAAATACAGATACATGATATATTCAAATAAAAACCCTATTCCAGGTAAAATTCAGTAAAATTTTTTTTCTCATCTACAATTAACTGATTATCATTTTCATTAACTTTTTTATTATAAAGCTGTATGCTTAAAACAAAGACATCTTGTAATTTTCTAAGGAAGACAAAATGTGTTTAATTTGTTTTATATTTGTCATTCCAATGGCAGTAAAGAATCAAGAGACAGTAGCAGGCAGTGGTTCATTTGGGACATTTTTCTATTATTTAAGTCTTATATTTTTGAAGATATAAGAGAAATAGCTTCTACATATTGTTGTATTATGTTATTCATACCAGGGACTACCTGATGGTCAGAATTTTTCTTGGATCATGTAAGGATTTACAGGTTCTCGTTATTAACATTTTCTATTTTACCAAATGCAAAATACCTAGAACCTGTAAATCCTTACATGATCCATGTTCCTTATGTTTACAAGAAAAATTGCATATTATAAAGTTTCCTAAAAATAAAACCCTGTTAAATCAAAGAAATGAATTAACGGTGCTAAGCCACTATCACCTGCCTTTCACCTTAAAATATAGTTAAAAAGTTTTTTCATCAATAGTTACTTATAATTGTATTGCCATTATTTTATTAGTATATAATAGCCCACACAACATTTTTTTTAACTATAATATTGCCATTTTTTACCATCTATTCAGTATAATTAACAACTTATATAGTTGTTTACACATCTTTAATTTTATTTATAGGCCTCTTTTAAGAAACTTCCTGAGTATATTAAAAAATTTATAAAAAAAAAAAAAAAAATGAATCACCAAATCATGTTTTATTGTTGGATCCAAATATTTGTCACTGAAATTGTTTCCTAGTATTGTTGAATAATATAAGCATCAGTCCTCTTGACATGTAATAAATAATAGCCCACCCACCCCTCTGACCTTATATTTATGTTAGTGTACACATGATGTTCATTGGTTAATCTAGACACACCCATAAGAAAAATTTTAATTGACATTATGCCCCCACCCTTAACTTATGAAAAGTTTTTTTTTTTAAATTTCCCTAATAAATCATTTTTATCATGAGTTATCTACCATCTTAGTACCAAAAACATGTAAGTTTTTGTGTAGCAATGTAAATTGTTTTTATTGTAATTTATTATAATGAATATATTATAATAATATTTTGCTCTACTTTGTATTGAGCACTTTTTAAAAAAATTAAATGCTACGAACTGTAGATTTTTACTCCAGCTGTAATTTGTTTGTGTATATATATATATATATATATATATATATATGGTAAGGTGTTTGAGGATGTGATTGTACACCTGAAGTTATGTAATAATTGATGGGCTTTTATCTTTTCAGAGCATCAATGGTGAAGACTCAAATCATGCAGGAGATGAAACGCATGCTGTAAATTCAGGGTTCCTACAGATCTGTGTGTAAAAAAAAAAAAAAAAAAAAAAACCAGGATTTTTCAAACTGGTGTGTGTATACACACACACACACACACACACACACACACACACACACACAGTGTATGGTCATCAATTTCAAAAACACAAAATTTGTGATTTATCTTTTAATAGTTTGACAGGTGAGATGTTCAAAGAAAAGCTACAGCTGGTTCCAATAATTCATGTCATTATGGATTAGTTGAAAGCAGTGAAGAAATCAAAGTGTTGAAGGCTAAAGCACAACTGAATATAGACCTGGTTATGTTACACATTTTTGGTAGCATTCTACAGTTTTGGAGTTCTACTACACATGAAAATTTTTGAATGACACACTTTAATTCTTACTGCTACTCATTTCAGTTATCTAGACGATTCATGGTTTGTGAATATCAGAAAAATTCTTGATTATAGTGGTTTTGATGAACAGAGCTACAAATAGAAATTTTCCCCAAAAGATGACATATTTCTACTCATGGTTTTTGTTGCACATGGCACAGAACATAATGATGTTAACATTTTTCCGACTTGAGCAAATCTTGTGTCCAATTTTCCGACTTGAGCAAATCTTGTGTCCAACTTTCAAGACTGTTTTTTGGTCTTCAGTTCTTCAATTTTCCATAAGTATGGATTTCTGTTTTTGTTCAGCCACTTCTTCCTGCCTTTTTTCTTCTCTGCCACAAGTTATTGGTCGTATGTTGTTCTGGCATTGGAAACACTGCAGAGAAGAGCCTTAGTCATGGGAACATTCCCAGCATCTTAAACTGTAACCAAATAGTCTATCCATAAGAAAGTGCCAGCAATCTGCAAACAACTTTCCAGTTTTTGATATTCTTTGTTCTACTCTTTTTGTCTAGCAACAAAGTATTTGATTTTTGAAAGCAATATTTCCAGCAGCCTCCTCCTCAAACTCTTTGTACTGACTGATGTCATCAAAAGCAGACTTGTTTTCTGTCCATCAAGTGGGAAAAACACCTTTTTAGACTGTCTTCTGTGGTGATTTATTTTTCACAAATGGATGTAGGGTTCAGCCAGGCAAGTGACCTTACAAGAGGATATCTAAGGGGAGACTTTGCCAGAAGTTTCTCAATATGCTGATGAACATTGTATGCAGAATTGCAACAAAAACAAACAGATAATTTTTTTTTTGACACATTTCTTTTTTGGGATAAATTCTGCATAGCCTTATCTGCCAGAAATCCACACTTGATCTTTGCAGTATCTTTATGCATGTTTGCATTTGACAAAAATTCTTACAAATTCATTCAGTTTGGAAAATGTAATTATCTTTTTAATGTGCTCTTCCTTTGCAAATCATTGCTGTCAGAATAAAACTTTACCAATATATCTAACTCTGGATTGTAGCACTTACTCCATATGAAGAAATATCTTCTCAATCCTCAGGAATTCCAGACACCAAGACATTGCCGCACCACAACAACAACAAGAAATCACAAGACATCAGAGAACTGTTAACAGGACATTTCTTTTCTGCGACAAGTCCACAAAGTACTTTTTTTTTTTTTTTTTTACAACACCATTATTGTAAACCTTCTCCCTATTATACAGCAGCAATTATCTTTTTGAACAGACTTAAACGGGTGAAATACTAACAAAACACACACAAATCTGAGGTTTCACTGGAAATAAAACATCATTCATGTTTGACAGCACCACAGAAGGACTTGGTCTGTGGCCATTTTTCTGGATTTTTAATTAAGTTCACAAATTTGAAGACATCTTGCCAAATGTCTAGGAGTCATTCACATGTTTGTACATTTTCTAGCCATCTATGGCAGAAACACAAAAGTAAAGGGACAGGGTTGTCAGATTGAACTTTTAATATAAAAACCAAGCAATAAAAGCCAAATAATTTTTAATATATTTCATCATTTGCTAAAAGATGTTATTAATAGCCTGCAAACTTTAAAAAAAAAGAGATTTTTTTTTTTTCCCCCCCCCAAAGACGTATTTGATTCTCAAACTTGTTACCTTTGGTAACAATTTAGACAAATGTAGTTTACACATAGATACACGGGACACAAAGTATTTATTTTTTTTCAGCATGAACTCACCCACTGCTGACAAAAGATCAAAAGGACTTCTTACTTGACTTGTGAATAAAATTTCTTTAAATGTTCAAATTTTAAAAAACACTGATAAATTTTTCAAGATTCTACCTAAATGTATTTTATTATTGTGAATTAATTATCATTGACAGAGACATTGACTTGTTTTATATTGAGTGAGGTTAGCAGCTAGAAGACACACCTTTATATTCTTTCTTGTCACTTAGACAAGAAAACGAGGTCATGAACTCATTCTAACCAAGGAAAATTTTTTTTTTTTAACTAAAAACATTTTTCTTAAAGGGCAATTTTAGCTTGTATTTCTGGGACTTGGTATTTTGACTTTCATGACCAACTTAGAAAATTCCAAGACTTTTTAAGGAGCTTTTGGGCTATTGCTGTTTTTCCAGGACCTTTACAAATCCTGTGTAATTGTGATTGCACATTTTTTCAAAGTCACCAGATGCACAAAGTTTGAAGGAGTTGGAAGCCTCCAATGTGAATGTGTTTCCTGTAGTGCCACACACAAAACAAAAAAACAAACAATGTATCAGGACACCACAATTTGTACAATGGGTGCAAAACATTGATGTAAAACTCAAAATGTCCATGTGAGCCATTACCAGAGATATCTTAGGTGTCCTTAACATGGTGCATGAGGATATTTGGTACAACTCACATGCGTGGTGAAAAAAAGAACACACACACACACACACACACACAAGAATAAAAGGTTGCTTTGTGCAAAGCAATTACTGAACAAGTTAAAACATCCAGAAGAACCTGGCAGGCTCTGTTATGCCACCCCCTCCTCATCTTTCAACATTGCCTTTCACTGAATGCTGCTGTGGCTACACTGAGGTGTTGAAAATAATTATGAAGCCCTGAATAGATCTTGTATGTGATGGAAGGCCATATGTGTCTCAGTAGGACTCTGCACCTGCTCACAAAGCTGTGGTGGATGACAGCCAAACTACATCACACCAAACATGTGACCATAATTCCCAGACTAATGTCTAATGTCAATACAGATCATGTGATGCATTCTGGTCCCACATTGAAGCTGCCATTTTGGCTGAGTGTGGTTACATTGAATAAATATGTAATCCAACCATTAATGTGTCTGTGTAACAAGTTTTCTGTCAAATTTAGTTGTTATCATTTTTCTTAGTCTTCAATGTGCCCTGAACTACCTTATTCATTCATATTTGTGCGAGAGAAAGAGGAGGGGGAGATAATAACAAAAAATATATATTGAAAGAATTACAAAAATATAAGGTAGTTGAATGGTAACTTTTGTAATGTCTTGTCACACATCAGCAAAACTTTCACATTATGTAATAAAAGAAAAGCCTTACCAATAACAGATAATACAAAATAGAGTTTTTTTGTACGGGCATAGATGTCAAAAATGTGGTTGTAGACAATTAGCACACCTGAAAGAGAAAATATTGACTTATTACTGAAGTTGGTAAACTCAGATATTTTATAGCACTTTTTAGAACATCAAGATAAAATTAACAATTTTAAACATTAGTGATTTAAATAAAGAAAGAAAAAAAGTTATTTGTTAACATATATTTATCAGCATTCTAAGATGCTTTAATTGAGTTTGGCAGAATAGGTTGATGCCACTCCAGCAGCTTTGGTCTGGTGTGTTACATGTGACCAGAAAAAAAATACATCCACTCAAAGCCAAGCACTTTTAAAAAAGAACAATCTCCTATTAGTGTACAATTTTGCCATAGGAGGAGATAATGGTATTGATAATAGATGATTATCAATACTATTATTTTTAATTGCAAAATAATTCAAATAATGAGTTTTGAACAATGTATACCACCATAAAATTGTATCAAGGAAGGGACACAATTTTGTTTGCAGTGGCAAACTAGTCTTGTGTGCCTCCAATTGATATTAGTTTTGATAGATGACTAAAAGAATGATTTGTTTAAAATAGTAATTTAGAGTTCCAAACTTTAATCTAAAAAAACAAAATAATTGTAATGTTTCTCTTCATAGCCAAAGTAACATAGGTACAGTGGGCTAATGGTTGGGCTCCCTCTATCCTGAGGGACACAAATTTCCTTCCTGCTTATTTTTTTCCTAATAAGATTTTTTGAAATTTCAGGCCAGTAGCTAAAAATAAATAAATATTCTATTTACTGTGTAAATGGAGAATCTACTCAAATATATGTATTCACTAATAATACCGTTTAAATTTATATATATATATATATATTCAAATTAAATTTAACTGAAATATTAAAAATGTAAAAAGGATTCAAAATAAAATTTCCAGAGGTGGGTGCAGAAATTGATAGACTCCATTTTTAAATTGCTGAAGAACATGTTCACATATTAAGTGGATTATCAATGTAAAGAGATAAACCAAATACTCACCCGGCAATATGACATCTCCAAACCCCAGAAGAGACTCCTGTACAAAGCACACTGAGAGTGGTGATAAATATAAACGAGGCACTCGGAAAACTAGTGGGAGCTGAAAAGAGAAAAACCAAAGCGTTAATAGATGAGACGAAATTGTTGAAGCTTAAATAAGCATGGAATAATACAACACAAAATGTACGTTAACAAAATGTATTGAAACAAAGAATAGGTACACAATATTTACAGTTAGTTTGGTATATTCTTGGGAAGACTGTTCCTGCATAATGGGTTGACTAAATCGCAGTCGGGCAGAGTCTCTGGATTCAATTTCTTAATCTCTACTATCTTCCCCGTCTTCCGGTACCAACCCATATTTATATGGTCGGTAGTCCGCTTATGTAAATTAGGTGTATCATACACAACAGAAATATAAAGTTTGGCTGGCAATTTTGATAATTGAATTGATCAACTCCATTTCTACTTTCAAAACCAATAAACTGCTGAATGGGGGAAGAAAACCATAAAAATTTGAAGAAAAAAAAGAAATGCTATTTTGTAAAACCTCGCACAGACACACACTGCCCCAAAATATCTCAAGTTGTCAAAATAAGATATTAAACATTAAAATCAGGAAAGTTGAACCTTGAAGTGTGAGTATTTGCTATACTTTTGTGAGTAGGACAAAACCATGAGAATTGGACTTGCTTGATAATCAGCAAGCATGCTCACCAACCAGTGTTGTGACTGAAAGACAGTTGATGGCAGGGGGTTATTTTATTTTTTTTTTTTTTTTAACAGTCCATGAGAAGAGAATAAGATAATTTCAACAATTATGAGATTGCAGGTAAAAGTCAAAGAAGTGGAAGCTGTCAAAATAGCCACAAATCTGATTAATAGGATGTTTTTTAACTAGCTTTTTACCAAAAGCCAAATTAGACCATAAAATGAAGTGTTGGTAGCCTTTCACTATTTTTAGACAAGTAACATTCCTTAGTTCCACCAGTTCAGACCTTCACAGGTAGGACCCCATGCCACATACAATGAATCGATTCATCATCATTCCTTTCATATTTCATTGGGGGAGAATAAATTCCACTCAGACACCTTCCCTAGATCCACTGCATTATGAAATGAACTCCTTAGAGAATGCTTCCCTGGTTACTAAAGCCTTAAACTCTTTGTCAAGAGTCAACCGTTATCTCTCCTATATACCTTCACACTATGCAACCATCCTCCCCCCTCCCTCCGCGTACACCGCTTACAAACCCCATCATTCAGTAACACACTCTACCTTGAGTGGCTCTTGGGTCTTTTATTGGGTGAACAATAGTTATCAAAAAAGAAAAGACTTGGTGTAAAACTGTTCTTTTCAAATGAATTTTATCACAATGCTTATGTTTTAGACAAACAGCAACAAAAATAAAATTAAACTCTTTACATAAAAAAGTGAAACTATTAAACTGTTAAGACACTTTTTTTCTTAAAAAAACAAAACGAATGTATTCAATATTTCCATGGTGAGCAATATGACACAAATACAAAGAGGGAACCTCAGTGTGGGTGTAATATTTAACGAGGCTCTTGTCCAATTGATCACTACTACTGAGTTGAGAGTTCAATCCTTATTGGGTGCCCCCCTACAATATTTATCTAATCTAACCAAGATACAAAGAAAACGTGTGAATAAAAGTGAAATGGATTTTAAAACCAAGCTCACCAGATAAATTTCTGATACAGTCAAGATGAGAAGCTAAAAATATTTCATGATATCCAAAACACATCACAAAATTGCGTAATTGGTTCTTTATATGGCTTTCCAGATATGAATGACAAAAAAATTTTCAAAGACAAGTTGTTCAATTGTTGTTTTAATTATTGACTAAGACAAATTATTCTTTAAAAAAAAATAAAGTTAGATTTTTCATCCAGCAGAAAAAAATACAAAAAGAACTTTTCACAACTTGAATTAACGTTTGTTGAGTGTATCAACATCTATTTGAGTCATTTAAATTCCGACTGAAATTTGAGTTCTGGAGAAATGTCTGGCAAAAATCTACATCACAAAAAGTTATGGGTGAATGAAAAAGCAAGACAAAATAAAAAAACTGGTTGCCTATTAAGTTGCTTGGGATAAGATCACATTCAGTGATGAAATGAAGATCGAGCTGTATTCTGCTAAGTGCAAATTTGTCAGAATGCTTAGAGGGAAAGCAAAATGACCCCTCTTACACAACAGAAACAGTGGTAAGAACCTGATGCTTTAGGGCTGCATAAAAAGGAATGGTTCAAGAAAATTGGTTAAAAGTGACAAAATCGCTTGAATCATGCCAAATCCATCCTGTTGCTGAAGGAACATTTGATACCAGACTTGGATGAATTTGAAGGATATCTCCTATCTGTGAAGGATTTGTATGCACCTCATCCCAACCACATCAAAATAATTGTTCAAGTTACAGGAAGCCACACAAAATATCAATAATGTGCATGAATTTCTTGAAATCAACATATCATGAAATTATAAGACATTTTTCTATTTTAAAACACTGTATCTGACATTGTTTATATGAGGTTGTCTGAAATCTTTTGCATAGCAATTTTTGGGATTGTCTTGTATCTTTCTAAAAGAATATGATAATTAGTTGAGAAAATGACTACAACATGGTCAAAGTTTCAGTTGAGGGCAGCAGAAACACAAAAAAAGTATCCACTTATAAGATGACAATTATTAGAAATTTACAATAGTTTTAAATGGCCTTAAAATATTTGCTGTTAAAAATTGATTTAGTTTTTATTTGCAGCATTTTGAAGAAGTAAAAGTAGACAAGTGGGGTAAACCAATGCCAAAAACCCCACCCCACACAAAAAAACAATTATTATAGATAAAACAAAAACAAATAAACAACTTTTTCACTCAATTTTCTAAGGAAAAAAAAATTTGCTTCTCAATAGATACTTAAAAATATATTCAGGGTGCAACAATTCAAAAGTGAAAATTTAAACAAAATACACTTTCATATTTTCTTTTTTAATTTCCTTGTTTAAAAAAAAATAAAAAATAAAAAGAGAGAATAAATAAACACCGAAAGTCTATAATGAAGCTTCAGGTTTATAAGGAAATAAATGAAAAAATTAATTGAATGAAAACTCAAAAAGTTGAGAAATTGAAAAATCTAATTCAGAAAATAAATCAGAAAAAGAAAGTAAAAATTTGTCTTGAAAGAAAGAAAAAAAGAGAGAAGTTGGGAATAAAGTGAGATTTTCAGGTAAAAAATAAAATGAAAAGAGAATGTTCCCCTTATTATTGTTGGCTAAAAGTTCATACAGACCTCTTCAGTTTACTGCTGCAGGTTTAAATATATAACAGAGAATTAGAATTGTTATAATTCCTGAAAACAAAACTTTGATTATAGAAACAGTATTAAGATATCACATAAAGCTTCTAGCAATGACGACGAGGGATACGATATAGAGATGCCATGCCCACAAAGCAAAAACAAATAGAAATAACAGAAAGAAATTGACAAATATTGTAAGATAAGCAAACATCTACCCAAAATTATTCAGGTCAACAAAACAAGGTTTTAGAAGGAAGAAAAATCAAGGCAAGACTTACTTGCTTTCCAATCTTTATGAGATGAAATCATGAATCATCTGAATTTGATGACTTGACATGATTTGAAACAAATTTCTCCAATGTCTAACTTTATGCAATACAAAGTAAAAGAAATGAGATTTTAATAAATCACAATTGTTTATAAACAAACTTCTTCCCTAGCTTCCATTTCTGAATGCAAGCACATGAACAAACATCTAAAAGTATCGTCACAGTGGAATACAATTTGAGAAAGATTGTTCTGACTGCTCCATGATTTAGATGTTTATTCAATAATTGGAATGAGTAAACAAAATTGAAAAGAAATTAGGCATTATCATTTGTTTCCTGTTTAGGATTGGGTTTCCGGATCCTTCTAAAGTCTTCTCATTCCCCGTAGCCCCTTGTATCATAGTGGCATTATTGCCTTGCTTGGGGTGAAAAGAAAAAATATATATATTATAAAAATAAACAAAAAAAAAAAGGTGTCTTGCTTACAAAAGATTTAAGACTTTCAGGAGATAAAAATAATTTTGTTTTCATGTCCAATCTTTGTAGCATCAATGTGACCTTTTCCACAATTTCATTGACATTAAGAAAGCTTTCAACTGGATATGGCATAACCTCTGGTGCATTGTCAGAAGTTTCAACATTAAAGAAGATAGTGTCTAAACTATACAGGCTCTTGATGAACAGCCAATAATGTAGTTCTCCTCTACAATCAAATTGGAGGTTTCCAAACAACTGTTGGTGCCAGGCAGGGATGCCTCCCCACTGCCTCCCCTCTCTTGATACCATTTCTAGACAAGATATAGCAACATTTTATGACCACTGTACCTCTATTTCTATCAGTGATAGACCAATCTGGAACACAATTTGCAGATGAAATATGAAAAACAGTAACTCCAAGACCTGATGAACAAATAGATGGCCAGATCCAATGTATATAGGATGGGAATAGAAGGTAATGGCAAACAGTTAAGGGAACACTATCAGTGCCAACATTTGTATGGAGAATCTCTGGGGAGAAAAATGTCAACCTTCAAGTATTTGGGTATCACAGTTCCAAAATAGTACCTCAACAACAAAATTCTGAATATAGATTGTCACAGCAATAATGCTCAAACTGGAAAGAGTGTGGAAGAGTAAAAGCAGTTCCTAAATTCAGGCTC
Source organism: Acanthosepion pharaonis (assembly GCA_903632075.3). NCBI lineage: Eukaryota > Metazoa > Mollusca > Cephalopoda > Sepiida > Sepiidae > Acanthosepion > Acanthosepion pharaonis. The sequence goes on from CAHIKZ030002940.1 coordinate 18,176, forward strand.
AAGTCAAATCCATTTTGATGTATGGTTGTTAGATATTTTGACATTTGATGGTTGGAAGAGGACAGAAGATGAGAATCATTTGGAACAAAGTGTTTCAGAAAACAGTTTCATATCTCATACAGCATGTACAAATGAATACATGAAGTCAAGATACCCGTGTGTCATTAATGACTAAATTTGTCACTGACCAAAACCATTATGCAAGGCACAGTCAAAGAAGGATAGAGATAGGGGGGTCAACAATGTATGAAATGACTTTCCCCACATCTATCAATAGCTGCTAAGACATCTGTCATTTCAGGACCCATGTACCCAATTCCTGGTGACTCCTAATCAATATATATGGACTGCATATGTCATCAACATTTTTAAATCATGTATCAAAAGCAAAAATGAAAAGTTTATTCTTGGAATAAATTTGGCATTTTTCATGCCCTTTTGTCAAATATTACTCATTATGTATTCCTTTAATACCTGGCACAAAGCCATGGAAAATGTCTTATTTATCTTGAAAGACTTTTCATAACTAAAGCACATTGCATGGATTTTATTCACCAAAAATCAAATCAGGTTAAATTCTTTATTTTCTTAAATCCATGTTATCTTCTAAGAGAACTACAAATCATTTTCAAAAGATGGCTGTTTAAAAAGTCAGATGCAAAATACAAAAATAGTCAATGCCAGAGTCAATTTGTAAGTGACTTTCTAAGTTCAATAGAGTTGAGCTTAAATATAGTTTTTTTGGGGTTTTTTTTTTTACTAGAAAAACAAAAAAGAAACAAACATTGAAAAGTGTTAGAGCATAGTGAATGAAAATAATTGAAAAGCAAGCTAATTTAGAATCAATATTAACAAATAAGGGTTGGAAGTCATTTTGCTTCTGTTCATTCGCATTTGATTTTTTAGTTGCATTTAGTCTTCAAAGTTGTCAAATTGACAAGATTTGATATTTTCAAAAATTTAAATTAACATTTGCTTTAATGAAATTTTGGTTTTTGTAGGAAAATGTTTTTATGTTCTCTGAAGATAACCATCAGTTCTCCCAGAAATCAAGAGATGAGAGGCAGGGGCATTCAATTTACAAATCTGAAATAATATCAAAGTCAGATGCTATTTTAACTATATATGTAGTATTTTGTTTTTTTTTTTTTTTCATTAGTCTTTTGTTTTAATATGGATGCCTGGAAGGATAAAAATAAACAGAAAACTTGCATTTTCTTTTTCTCTGTAACTGAATGAAATTTGTGGTGACAAACAAAAAAAAAACAAATTGAACCCAAAGAAAATGCAATTTTATCTTTTTTTTTTAGTTTTTCTTTTTAGAATTCTATACTATACACGTCTGCATCAATAAAGGCAAAATAACGGTTCAGTTTAGCATCAAAGTTTTAAAATTCAAACACTCACTTAACTCACTTTCATGTTAAAACTTTTTTCTCCAAAATACAGTGATTTCCAGAAGAAATGTCATATTAGAACAAAGAAAATCAAACAATACAAAAGATATACATTTCTTCAGTTTAACAAATCATCAAAATTTATTGTCTGTCATACTTAATTGAAATAATTAAACTAGGTTTTGTGTGAGAGACATATGGAATGATTCTGTGCAATTCTCATATACAATTTACATCAACAGAAAAAGAACATGATTTGTTAAAATCTTTTAAGAAACCCGTGCATGGCACATATAATTAAATATATTGTTGAGTTGATGAAATTTTCACTGTTTGTCCTGGTTTGTATATATTGCATATTAGGAAATCAGAAAGTAAAAAATGTTTATGTCTCACTAAGTTAGAATCATGAATAAAATGATTTTCTAAATCTCAATTCTGAATGATGATTACAGTCCAAATCATCTCAGAAAATATTTTCTTAGAACAAACTGACGAAAAATGTCCAGACGATATGGGGTCCTTATCATGCGGTTGATCCTATTACTTGTTATAATGCTGTGAAGATAAAAATCAATTAGTTTTTAAGCAATTTGCTTGGTTATTCAAATTTTGACAGCATTCATTCCCTTTAAGGACAACAATAAAAAGAATAAACAAGGCAAACTCAATTCATAATATTAAATCTACTTTAAAGTAATTAACATAAAGTAATTAACATATTTGGTCATGTAACAATCTTAACATAAAATATTCCGATGGTAAAGCGAATCAGCTTCAAGAGATTTCTTCTATGAAAAATTGTAATGTTTTTAACGGAAAAAAAAAAAATTATCATTAAGTCAAAATACAAGAAGAGTTAAAAACATGACCAATTGAAGAGACGTAATGTTGATATGGTTCCAATGGACTTGATTCTTTCTTCCTCCTTTCTATACAAATATGAACAGTTCTCACTATCTTTGTAAACAATAAATGCCAACAGGAAAAGAAATAAAAAGTGAGCAAAAAATACAGGGAGAAATAAGCAAATGTTTTGACAACTGTTGCTAAAGCCTTGCACTTCAAACCGCAAACAGTGAATGGCATTTGCAATATAAAATGATGCATTAACACATTATGAAAGCAATATGTTCTTTTTATCTTGGCTCTTATTCCTTTTTTTTTTTGCGTCCAATATTTCACTTAGGTTCTTTGTTACAATTGTGTTCAGGATGGAGAATTTTAGCTGAAGAGATTCCTGTTTATTTTTGAAGTTCTGAAACTAACTCTACCCGGCTCTTTGATAATCTTTCAGCTAATAAAAAAAAAAAAAAAGGAATATAAATTGCTTTATATCTTATGAAAACCAAAACAAAGCAGAGGGAGATATTCTTCATAGGTTTTTTTATTTTATAAATTTAATATCTTTACCTTGTTAAACTAAAACCATCAAAGTGTTTTATTTTTTAATATTTTGTCAAAGAAATTGGAAAAGATTTTTAAAAATTGTACAAATAATAAAGAAACCATTGTTAGGGATTTTTTTTTTTTTGTTCTTAGGTATAAGTAAAAGAAAATTCCTTTGATATGACAAACAAATATTGGCATTACACAAGAAAAATGAAGGCAAAATTTCATGAAGAGGGCAGATATTTTTTGTGAAACATAAAATATTTTACATGAAGTTTAATCATTCTTAATGGGAAAAGAACTGTAATCTTACCAAGAGAAAAAAAAAAAAAAAAAAAACAAAAAAAAACAAACATAAAAAATTAGCCAAATCATTAACATCAAAATTAGAAATCGGTTTCATTAAAAAAATTAAAATATATATATATATATATATATATATATATATATATATATATATATTTTGATAGATATATAATGAATTTCTACAAATCGCAGTTTGTTTCCTGAAAAAATTTTTTTCAAAAATACACTGGATATCCATTTTTTGATAAAACCTAATCTGTGTTTTTATATATATATATATATATATAATATATATATATATATATATATATATATATATACATACATACAGGGTGCGATGGGTAAATTGTCGACATTTTATATATTTTTTTTATTTCATGCATGCGTGTTGTTTGTTCTTGATTTTATCAACTGCACTAATGTAGTAGGATCAGTTGGGCACCATCTGTGAGAAAAAGAGCACCATGGCACAATTTACTCTACCAGAAATTTAGAAACTGTATGCTGTACTGCTTGGCATTCATCCCAGAATCTCCAATGCGAACATTTCAGGTTGTTTGTGTGTCAACCTGAGGACAGTGCAGAGAATTCGGAAAGAGTTGGATGATATATCCAGTCAACATCATGGTGTTTGGAGTCCTCCATTAGTGATGGCTGGAAGACTCACGACTAGGCCCTCCCTTCATCTTCTCTGGGTCAAGAGGATGGTTGTTGGAAGACCCTATGTCTGGCAACAGGACTCTGCACCATGCCACACAAACAAGAGAATTCAGTCATGGCTGTCAGAGAATTTTTGCAACCATATCACTCATTACATCAGGCTACCTAACTTCCCAGACTGCAACCCCCCTTGATTATTATGTGTGGGTCACAGTTGAGTGAGAAACCAACAAAACTCCTTGTAACACCAAAGATGAACTGAGGGCAAAGTTTATGGCAGCATTCACCAACTTAAACAAAGAGACTGTCCAAAAGAGTTGCAGGAAATTCTGAAGTTGTCTGGAGGCCATGGTTGAAGCCAATGGTGATTTTATTGAATAAATTTACTCTATCATATTTCAAGATATTTTTGTGTAATTCTGGTAAATATATCTGTTAAAATGAGATGTCAGTGTTATTCTCTTTTTTGCATAATTTAGACAATTTATTCATCGCACCAATAATATATATCATGCTTGACGATTACATCTAGCATGAAACAGACTGTCGCCTCTAAGTGTTGACTTCTATGTTCAGTTTTATATTTACACACGCCTATCTCTGATATTGAGCACTTTATCCATTAAATATAAATTTCTTAAGACTATATTTCTTCATATATATATATATATATATATATATATATATATATATATATATATATATGTATGTATGTATGTAAAAATACCCATTTAAAATATAGGTACATCTTGCAACTCCAAAGGTTAAAAATTAAAGAAAAGCATTAATTTTACACACTAAAAATGCGTTTTTGAACCATCTCATTCCACATCAATGATCTTGATTCACTGATGAATATTAATCACAAAGGTCAAATATTGTAAAAAATTTCAGAATCAAAATTCATTAAATAGCTAGATGTGAGGCTACAGAAATATTGATGTACCTCATTATAAAATCTTTACAGACACTTAAATTATATAGCACACAAATACTATCAAGTAAAAATAAACAAGTTTTAGATTTAAAAAAATCAAAACAGTTTAAAAAATCTTTTTTGTCATGATAAAGTGATCAACAGTATTTTTCAAAAATGATCAAATAGATAAAAAGTTTATAGGAAAATATTTAATTTTTTTTTCTATTGCTTTTAATATAAAGGAATATATAGTGTAAATATTTAGCTAGATTAATGAAAACTGAGTGAAAAAATAAAGTTTAGAAAGAAAGATCAATTTGTAAGAGAAAAAGTTTCATAAAAAGATGAAAGAAAAAACGAGTCGGGGATCAGCATCAAACAGTCATAAAAAAAAAAAATTAACTATTGGCATGAAATAGATTCAAAATAAATAAAAAAAAAAAAATGAAACAGAAAGAAAACTTCAAATAAGCAACCAAACGAGAATCATTTTTGGTAAAAAAAGAAAAAAAAAAAAAGAAAAGAGAATGAAGGGTTAGCAATCCCAAGATTTCAGCAAGCAGCAGATTCATTAGAAACTGGTTAAATATCAAAAGATTCAACATTCTAAGAATTTGATATTGTTAGAATATTATACAAAGAAAGAAAACATTTTTTTTATTTTTGTCTTGAACAAAAAGAAAAACAAATTCTTGGAAATAATTAAAAATTTCAGTTAAATCTCTTAAATATTATATATATATATATATATATATATATATATATATATATATATATATATATTGTGTGTATTTAGGCAGCTATTTTTCATTGATGCATGTTTCATTAAATAATATAGACAAGTTTTGTCTATTTATTTTAAGTAAGTTCCTTTTATATTGTCTGATAAGCTTAATAACATTATCATGCAACAAAAACAGACTATCATTGTTTTGTCCGTGTATTGTTTGATATATTGAAATGTTATTGTTATCTTTGATAATGGCTTATGTAAGCTGAAAGCTTAGATAGGATTAAAACATGTATCAATATGATGATTTTCTTTTATCTTTCAATGATAATGTTATTAAGCTTATCAGACAATATGAAAGGAACTGACTTAAAATAAATAGACAAAACTTGTCTATATTATTTAATGAAACATGCATCTATATATAAGATCTTTGATAGATATTCATATCAATAATGAAATAAATAAAACATAAAAATCAATTTCTAAGGAAAAAATTACTTGCTTTATGTATAAAAAAAAAACCATCTTAATTGAATCATTTGGGCATAAAAAAAAAAACAAAAGGAAATTCCATTGTGTTGGAGAGGAAAATAAAGTTTGGAATTTTTTTTTTTTAAATTGACATCAGTAAAAAGAACAAATCAGATATAACAAATACTAAATAAAACAACAGATTTTTTTCTCTACCAACAAATAGCAAATACTTATACCAAAGTAACACTTGGTAAATAATAAACATTAACAAGTTTCAAATCTTATAGTAGAGAGACTTATTAAAGAAAAAAATATGGAGTTAAGGATAATGTTGGGAGACAAAATTTCAATCATGTGAGATTATTATTTTATTTATTCTCATACTGTGATAACATTTAAATTATCACTTGACATTTTCAGGTCCTTGTTTTTATGGGTAATTCAGAATAAGTCCAGTCATTCTAATTTTTTTTTCTTTCTATGTGCCACATCTCTTCAGGACACATAGGTGACCATGAAAATTTCCTACCCCCTTTGACTCTTAGCAGTTTTTCTCCCTTTGCTAAGCACGCCCACCTAACCCTCCACTTCCACATTGACACTAGCTCACCAGGTAAGTGGCTTGCTGACTCCCCCTATCTGTCTTAACCTCAGTATACCCTGTGAGTGTTAAGTTTTTTAAACCCTCCTTCCTCATTATGTGTCCAAAGAATTTCAGTTGTCATTATCAAGTACATAACAAAAACAAAAAAAAACCCCAAAAAACCCAAAAAAAACCCTACATCTCATAAGCTTCATTCATTATGCAATGATGGTGAAATATCAGCATGAACCACTTGGAAGATTTTTTTTATATCTACATGGGATAACCTTGAATTATTTTGATACTCAACCAAACAATACAGGATAATCATTTATCTTGAATCTGCCTGAAATTACTGACACTTACAAATGACCCATCAGATTCAAAATAGCGTTATTTTCTTAAATTTATAATGCTAGAATTAAAATGTATACTGTCTTAAAACTAATGAATTATATTAACACATCCACTACTATGGACTTATACATCTTTACAAAACTTACTTTACCCGCTGTTGAAATAGACATACATTTTCAAAACAGTGTGAATATTGATCCTTAGTGTTTGTGTAATAAACTAACTCACACTTAGTGCTATTTACAAATCAGCATAGATATAGTAGTGTACAATATGACCTGTAACAGAACATGTTTTTATTATATTGTATTCCACAGGGTGCCATTAGCTTTATTTTGTACCAAAGAGTATCTGATCAAAATCAAAAGGACAGCGCCAATGTGAAATGGGCATCAGTCTTTATAGTTGTTTATTTCCAGTAAATGGCAATTTCCTATTTTTCTCCAAAATGGGCCAGCACAGTCGGGCAATAATGCTATAACGATGCAGCAGTGAAAGTATTAAGGTACATTAAATTCTAAGTAATCAATTTGACAACTAGAAAGTCAGTCGACACAAATAGCTAGTATACAATAACAAAGTAGTCCTATGGATTCCTTTAATGTGTTTTTTCCTTCAGACAATTAAATATGGACATTTTAAATAATAAAAACTAAGAAAAAAATGTTTCATTTTCTTTTACCTAATAACAAAATACAGCCATATTGATATGCCATGCAGAGTTAATTATCATGCACAATTTAGGTTAATAGTCTTTGCCCTTATTGGCACATTATTTTTTCTACTTGAAACAAAGAATTAATGCTTTGATGATAAAACAGATATTAGAAAAACATTAATAGAAATTTAATGTTAAAATAATACATTAGAAAAATACCTACCAGATGTATTGTAAAAATATATGTAACTTTTGGATACCACATCATAAAACATACAAAAAATTTTAACAATAAACCAAAAATATTTATATCCAATATCTTAAATTGGAGTCTTTAAAAAATGTTAATTCCTTAACCAGTGTAAAGTTATTTGAATAAATAAAATGCTGATGTCATCTCATGTGATTCTCAGGCCAAATGATGGATTTCTTTCTGTTCATCGATTATTTCTACTACCATGGCCTCTTAAGGTATCACTATTTTAAGATTTGCACTATGTTTGATTACTGCTGTATTTTTTTAAATCAAATAGAACTATTCAATCTTTATAGCATTTGCATGAATGTCCCCTGCACACTGTGATTAAAACATTTATTTTATTTGCTCAATCATAGATATTTTTCTTTTTCTTTTTTTTTTAAAATCTTTAAAAGACACTCTGTTCATTCACAGAAGTTGTTTAAATAAATTATCATCAAACATAATTTCATGTCACATTCATATTTTTGTCAAACAGGAAATTACAACTGGATAATACAACAATTAAAATCTTAAAAGTTAGATTTAATAAAAAGAAATAAAACAGAAATGTTTTGGAACAATATTCCAAATAACACCAGGAAAAGAAAAGAAATATTATATAAAATATACAAGTATAATTATTTCAGAACTGTCCTCTTACAAATACATCAGTTTATGATGAAATATAAATAATGAGTTGTGAAATAATTACACTTACATTTTTTTTTTTAGCAGAAAAACTACAGGACTGCAAATAAAACCTATTGTAAAAGAATCAACGTGTGTGTGTGTGTGTGTTTATCCCTTTCATTTCAAGCAATTTAGTCAAACTTAAAGCATTACCCAAATTTGAGAAATGATTGAAAAAAAAAAAAAATGATTGAATTACTTTGAGAAAAAAAAAACAGTTAGAATTGAACCATAGGATCATAACAGTAAAATAAATTATTAAAAATACAATGTCCGTCATTATCTTTCATCTCACTGAATCCTATTCTTTTTATTGTTCTTTCTCCTCAGTAACATTTTCTCAATTTCCTTCACTATCGTCTTTCATCTTTAGTATCTCTTGTGTCTTAGCGGTTTTATTGCCTTTATTGTCATTCCTGGAATTTTTCTAATAACAAAGCAGAGTTTAGACATTGGTTGATGAGGTTCCATAGAAGGACAGTAATTAGATAAAAGGATTGTAAAATCTAAGGTTCAATCACTAGGAGTGATTGCAATAAAAACTTATGACATACAGTAAATGCCTGTTTTAAATCAAGTAAAGGGGTTACAGTACATTGAGCAAAACATGAGGATATTATGAAAAAAAAAAAAAAATTTCATTTCAATTAAGAAAATTTGGTAACTTAGTTTTTGGTTTTGGAAGTAGTCTATTAAATTTCATTAATTTACTTTCACTGTTTCAAAATAATGTGCAAAAATGATTAGTTTTCATGAATTGTACAGAAAGGCATAGCCCAAAATTTCTTTGGTGTATTAAATTATTTTAAGTTATAACATTATAACTTATGTTAAAAACTCATAATATTATAACTTATTACTGTAACTATTATCATAACAATATAACTTATTATAATTGGAGAACATATTAATACTAACTTTCAAGCAACTTTAGGATTTTATTCTACTAGAACTTTTCATTTTTCTCATATAAAAAAGAAAAGAAAAAAAAAACTGTTCAAGGTACCTTTTACAATCTTTCAGGGGATTAAATAATTGTCTAGACATGAGTAGAGAGTATTTGAAGATGTATTAAATATTTCTTTGATTGCTTCTTTTAAGTGAACTTATTTGGAGTCATAGTTGGTCACATCAATTCTCTGGAACCAAATAGCATCACTTCCTTTCAATGAAGACTGGACATTCATACAATTGTTTGTCGTTTAGTCCACTTACCTACCCCCCCCACCCCCGCCAATTGTATTTCACATTATTTGAAAGTCTAATAAAAAACAAAAAAAACAAAAAAGACTTTTTTTTTTTTAATTCAATTCATTTACCTTTGGTTCAAGTCTTGCTTTTTTTTTTTATCATAAGTAATTCAGCCATTTCTAAACCTTAAGCAAAATATAAGATTATTCCCAAGTCAATGCAAATCATATCATGAAGGCACAGAAGAAGATTTCTTTTATATGTAAAGGCCACTTGATGAAAATTTGAATTAAATTTCATTTCACACACAAATGGTTGGCATCATTTTGACTCCAAAAGAAAATATCCCATAAAAGAAAATGGTATCAGGTTTTGGATGTGGAGTGCACCATTGGACAAAAACCGGCAGAGGTGTAAAAGGATCTTCAAAAGCATCAGCAAGTGGTTTAGAAGAGTCAAGTTAGTGGTCATCCTAAAAATAATGCCAGGTGCTGAAAATACTTACAATTTCCACAACTCCCCCAGTGGGGTTAATTGTTGTCTTAGAATCGGGCTTAGATAATGACCGAGGCATGTTGCTAACGGATTCCTAATGAAAACAGAGAAACGCACAATCAAAGCAGAGATGACATAGATGGAGAAGGCCAGAGAATGAAAAAACCCCTGAATATTTACCTGGAAAAAAGACAGTGAACATTGGATATTTCTTTTAAAAGATCAATATCCGAAGACTAACATTATAAGAAAGAATTTGATTTTGTGGTGTGGTTAAAATACCAGTGAAAACAGCAACTGTATGCACAAACCTAATTTAACAGCAAACTTTACATAAGAACATTTTATGAATGCTAAATAACAAGAAAAATAAACTGTATATGATTCTAAGAGTTAAGAAGTTTGTGATCTTTTCACCAACAAGTTCTATCTTTCTTTGAAAAGAGTTTTGAAAGTTTCTTCAGTATGTCACAGACAGTAAAAGTAATAGAGAGTATTTGTGGTTTGTATTTTGTTTTCCAATTGTCTTCAATACAAGAAAATGGAAAGGCACAAAAATATATACATGATCATCTGTTCTTTGTGGAATATAACAGCCATTTTGTTACATTTGCCTAGTCATGTGATTATAACAAATTACCCACTGTTTTTACATTATTTGGACTATTGCCCTCATCTTTGTCACCATATTTATTACAACGTTTCGGCCGTTGTACATTCCGGCCTTCTTCAGGTGGTTGGAATGTCAAACTGAACCCTTTATTTCGCTCACTGGGGTAGACTGTTCTAGTTCCATGTGCCATGTTTAATGGATGTCAGTTATCAGTTATCACTTGTTAATTTCCCTCTGAAAGTTCTCCACTGCCTTAACCGAGTATTGAACTCACACTCTTTGGGTCCTGTCACTGGAACTAACTAACACCTTTATCCACTGTGCTATGTGTCCTTGAGGACACATGGCACAGTCTACCCCAGTGAGCAAAATAAAGGGTTCAGTTCGACATTCCAACCACCTGAAGAAGGTTGAGCGTACAACGGCCAAAATGTAATAAATGTGACAATAAAGATGAGGAGAATAGTCCTAATAATGTAAATAGTGTACATAATACCTCATCTCAGAAATATAGACAGATACCCACTCTTTTCTCTGGATATGACTGTAGCCTATCAATGAAAGGAATGCAGATGACTAGTATGGGGGACAGTGCTAGGAAGGTTAGGATCATTCATTTTTCAAATGCATTAATGCAAAATTAACAACTATTTCCAAGCAAGTAAGCCTACAGGAAACTAAATCAATATTTAAATTTCCAACTTAAGTTTCAATAATGATTCAAAATCCTCCCTCTCTAAGAAAACACAAATCATGGATTAAAATTAGAAAAAAAAAAAATTTCATAAGCAACTTTTTAAAATGCATTTACATAAAAATATTTTATTTAATATCAACCCCAAAAATCCAAAAAATATTTTTGAGTAGGTAATTATGATGTTAAATTGCAGATGTTTAAGTCAAAAAATATTGTCTGGCCACATTTTCTGACTGAAGACCAATTTTTACTTTCTAATTTGAAGAAAATCATACATTTATATGAATGTTTCACCTCATTGTGACAGAATTTAATCAAATCCATTTACCAAATCTTTGTAGTAGTCAGCCAGTGGTTTCTCCAAACTCATTTTAAAAGAATATTTTATCCCTCCACCATGTGTAGGATTACATTTTAAAAAAATACAATAACAACACTTCATTATCCTAAATAAATAATCCATTTGAAAGTTTTTTGCATCAGCCAATGCAACTGCAAGCAAAAAGTAATGATAAAATAAAATAAATGACTAAATTATGCTACACGTGTTAACTATTGAAAATTTATTAAAATAGTAAAACAAAAAAAAAATCATGAAATTGGTTTTCAAGACATTGTCCCAGATTTTGTTTTAAATTTTATTGTTTGAGGAAAGAATTTGAAAATATTCTAAGATGGATTTAAATTTAGACTATTTCATAGAGGAATAGAACATACAACAAAAAGTAACTAAAAGTTGTTAATCATGATATTAAATTGTCAATATTTCATAATCTTAGATAAATCCAGCCAAAAGGGAAAAAATGAGGCAAGAAAGATTATGGTATACCAATCTTTCAAGTGGGGAAGAGGTATAATTGTATGCAAGCATTTTATTTCCTAGTTGTCTGCATTGTTTATATAAATTGTTTTTTTTTTTTTGGTCTTATTTCTAATCAGATAAAGACAGATTGCATACACAGTATATAATAATATATGTTGATAAAGGGAATCTATTAGATATTTTACATTTTCAAAGATTATGTATAGGTTTATTTATTTATTAAAAGGAATAACAACAGACTTGTCGCATACCATATATACTTGTGGATAGGTTGCACCCTTAGTTAGGGGTTGTCAAAGTGGGTATTTGTAGTTAATTTGCAGATAGATCGCACTATAATCTGGGAAGTTATGTGCCCCTCCCCCTTTTAACTTAAATGTAACGAATATTTGTAAATGATGTTTCTGAAATTCTAAAGTCTCTTTCCATGTTCTTTTGCATAATCCACCACTTTCAACTTAAAATCTACTTCATGACTCTTTCTCTTACTCAGGTTTAGGGTTTGCAATTATTAAAATTTGTAAACTACCAGTTCCAGTAAAAATCAGGGTGAATTGAGTTTTTGTATACTGATAAATGACTACGCCATACTGAATAACTGTAAGCAAAACTGTGATTGGTTGTAATTGCACTCCTAGTGAAATTTTGGTGAGAAAAAGTGCAACCTAAGCTTGATTATATATGGTAATTGGAAGTCCCTTAAGAAATAAAAAAAGGAACTGTTTAATGGAAAAGTTTCATCACTTTTTATTTTTAAAAAAAAAAAAAAAAAAGTAAGAATTATGGTAAAATTGGAAATAATAAATTATTTTGTTATATTTTATAGAAACAGAATTATTTGCATTTGAAATTATGTTTACAATGCTTGTACTGGAAATCAAATATAAGAAAATAGAAAATTGAAATGTTAATTACCAAATAGACACACAAATTTGAAAAAAAAAGAATCTACCAAAAATCCTCATATATATGGTGTTCGCTTGACAACCCAACTGTCAGGGTTCGATACTCGGTAGTGGATGCGCACTGCTGATGAGTCCCAAATATAGGACAAAACGGCCGTCCAGTGCTTTCTGCATTCTGTAGAGGTTTCTATCAGACTTGATGAATTAATTAAATATCATTATCAAATCCTCCTACTAATTACTATCTGTGTTTATCTTCGCTTGAGCCAGCTTCTAATGCTCCAGTTGGTAGCGGCTTGGTGAGAGGTCGTGGCTCCGGGGCACAGTCCTATGGTCACAGAGAACTCAGTTGAGTTCCGTCACGAATATTTTGTGAGTGAATAGGTTTTAGTTGAGTCTGATTTGGAATCTCTTCATAAAACATTAAAAAGTTAAAATCTTCAGACACACTGGGTTGTAGATTAATATTCTTTCGTTTTTACTATTATTATTCCATTTAGATTCCTCATATATATATATATATATATATATATATATATATATAAATAAAAGGTTTTACTGATGAAGCAGTAATTTAATTACTCTCAGTTAAGATTAACAAAATCAGAATCTTAATTAAATTAATTTTATTAATCTGATAATTGATGATTCTTAAGCCAGGAAGGAAATTTTTGTGAAGTAAAAAAAACAAGGATGACCGAGTGTGAGAAACAATTAACTGGTGGGAATAAAAACAATTGATGATCAGTTAATCGGTCGATGCAGATATTTACCAATTATCATCAATTATCAACCAGTTCATCTGTACAAGCCTTTATACATAATGAGAAAGTGAGAGTTTGGGAAACATTTTAACCAAAATGGAGTTTTTGAGGCCAATGTATAGAGGCATCATTTTAGCAATGCAACAAAATCAGAAGAGCACTTAATCCTTAAAATTCTTTCCTATATGAAAAAAGGTGTAAAAGAAAGTTATAAAACAATTATTTGCAATAAATACAAAATTCTATTTGAATAAGGACTCTTACATTATTATGTGAAAGTCTTGTGTTCCTTAAATTTATTTCAGTGAGATTAAAAGTGGAGCAAGGATTTATTTCTTAATTGATTCATAAACATATATTTAGTATATATAATAGAAATAGATAGGTTCACCTATTGCCTGGTTTGCACTCCTTCCCAGTCTTTTGAACAGGAGTAGGGGTTTATCCCTTGTTTAGGATTGGATTTCTGGTTTCTTTTCCTAAAAGTCTTTTCATTCTCTTTCACTTCCAGTAACCCCCCCCCACACACACACAATTTCCCAGTGGCATTATCACATTGCTTGGGGTGAAATGATTTTAAAAAAGGGGAGGGAGGTGCCATACACTTGAATACAACACTGGAAAAGGTGTTGAATATAAACAAAATACAAAAGTATCTGTCTGAGATGAGGTATTATGTACATGATTTACATTATTCGGACTATTGTCCTCATCTTTGTTACCATATTTATTACAATGTTTCGGCCGTTGTATGCTCCGGCCATCTTAAGCTGGTTGGAATGTCGAACTGAACCTTTTATTTTGCTCACTGGGGTAGACTATTCTAGTTCCACGTGCCATGTTTAATGGATGTCAGTTACCAGTTATCGCCTGTCAATTTCCCTCTGAAAGTTCTCCACTGCCTTAACCATGTATTGAACTCACACTCTTTGGGTCCTGTCACTGGAACTAACTAACACCTTTATCCACTGTGCCATGTGTCCTTGAGGACACATGGCACAGTCTACCCCAGTGAGTGAAATAAAGGGTTCAGTTCAACATTTCAACCATCTGAAGAAGGTTGAGCGTACAATAGCCAAAACATAATAAATGTGGCGACAAAGATGAGAACAATGGTCTGAATAATGTAAATAGTGTACATAA
Organism: Acanthosepion pharaonis; assembly: GCA_903632075.3. NCBI lineage: Eukaryota > Metazoa > Mollusca > Cephalopoda > Sepiida > Sepiidae > Acanthosepion > Acanthosepion pharaonis. Next base: position 33,217 of record CAHIKZ030002940.1, read on the forward strand.
TACCTGTGATTATAACAAATTACACACTGTTTTTACATTATTTGGACTATTGCCCTCATCTTTGTCACCATATTTATTACAATGTTTCGGCCGTTGTATGCTTCGACCTTTAGGTGGTTGGAATGTCGAACTGAACCCTTTATTTCTCACTGGGGGAGACTTTTCTAGTTCCACGTGCCATGTTTAATGGATGTCAGTTACCAGTTATCGCCTGTCAATTTCCCTCTCCAAGTTCTCCACTGCCTTAACCAGGTATTGAACTCACACTCTTTGGGTCTTGTCACTGGATCTAACAAGTGAATCCACTGTGCAATGTGTCCTTGAGTATGTGTGTATGAATTTCTTGGTATTATAAACCTAATGTCAATAGTAACAACAAATAACAATAAAAATTGCAATATGAGCTCTGGTAAAAACAAGCAATGATAACAGCAAAAAATTGCAATATGAGCACTGGTAATGGTTGCTGAGACATTAGGAGCGTACGATGGCTGAAACATTGTAATAAACGTTGTAATAAATATAGCAACAAAGATGAGGACAATAGTCCGAATAATGTAAATAGTGAAAATATAAAAGCCTAACACATTCAACATTTGATGAGCAAGTCATTTTTGTTGAAAGAGCAATCTAACCTAACCCAATATTTGCCAAATTCAATTGGACTTAAAATAAATTCTTTTACAGTTTCAATGACCTTTATTGAAGGGTAGATATGAAGAAACCATTTCTTTAGAAAGGAAATTGGGTGGAAAAAGAAGTTAAAATATGCAAATGTTAAAGATTGGATCTATGGACAGATGTGCTTTCATGTGACAAATTGATTGAAATTTGATGGTTTAATATATAATTGAGTTCTGTGATAATCTACATATGCATTTCTACCAGTGATGTTTTGCAGGTATTGTCAGAATTGATGGTATCAGGAATATTAACAAAAGTAGAAGATTATCATGTCATTCCTTTTGGAAAGCATCTCAGTGGAAACAAGTTTGTCAACACGACAAGAATCCTCAACACATTGCTAATGCAGTGAAATCATATTTGAAAAGAAAGAAACAAGCTGACATAACAAAATGGATTCTTCAACAAAAAAATCAATCTAAATATTATAGAAGCAGGGAAGGATCATCTTTTTCCAAGAAAATCTCCAAAAAGTTTTGAAGGATCCAAGTAGGAGAGACAAGATGATGACGTCAGAAAACTTCAAAGCAGTTTGCTTCCCAGAGTTCTAACTATTCCAAAGGCGGAGTAGATAGAAATCCTACTAAATATTAAATTTACTTAAAAAACTGAATTTTACTTATTACATTTATTTGAAATACTACAAAACCTTTCAATTATTGTGCTATATTCTAGTGTACTACTAAAGACCACTGATTAATACATAACAGGAACTAAAAAAAAAAAAAAAAAAAACAACACTTATCACCCTATTCTATTGTTGCTGAAATAAAAAGGAAAAAAAAAAAGGGAAAAAAAAGAAAAAAAGAAAAAAAAGAAAAAAAGAAAAAAAAGAAAAAAAAAAAAAAAGAAAAAAAAGAAAAAAAAAAAAAAAAAAAAAAAAAAAAAAGAAAAAAAAGAAAAAAAAGAAAAAGAAAAAAAAGATAAGATTTTGCAGTTTTGCTTAATCTAAAAATCAAAGTTCTTTACATTCTGATATGTTAGTTATAATTTGTCTTGTAGTAATCTATCTCTTAACTAACATATTATGTATCTGAATAAAGGCATTTCCAAGTATTAATCTATCAAATCTTTAATAATGGCTACTTTAGAGAGGAAGAGTGAAAGGATCAAGATAACAAAAAATAAAACTGATGTTCTTCTATGTCATTTGCATTTCTTTTACAAAAGAATAATAATTAATCACTTTTTTGTTTTATTTTAACAGAGTAAATAAAATGTGAATTCATGGCTCCTAGCATTATAGAGATTATGGTAATCATACAAATAGTATTGTGTTCAATATAGATGGAACATTGCACATAAGTGTGTATTATCTATTTAGATGAAAACAAGAATTTTTTTCATCTTACCTGTTCATTCTGATGATGGCTTCTCCCACCTGTGGCTACATCAATCATTATACTGGATCCATTCTGAAAAATAAATAAGTAAACATGAAACAAAAACAGAAACCCAGGCTCATCAAAATCTACAGTGGTCATATGAATTGAACAAATACTGTCTAGCAATATGATATGTAGTATCATGAATGAAATTATAGCTTCACAAACTGTACTCCCATGTTCTTTTAGGAGAATCAGGAAAAAAATAAACATGCTTGATCCAATAAATTTAATAAAGTGTAGTTTCATTCTGCATATGTAAATGTGGAGAAAAATATTTATTTATGTGCAAAGTTTCTAAATTTTGCATAATATTTTATGCAAAATTTAGAAACTTTGCACATAAATAAATATTTTTCTCCACATTTACATATGCAGATAATAATAAGCACTTTTAAAAAATCTAAAATTTACATGAAAAATGAATTTGTTATGTATACAGACATTATATTGACATTCAAGATCCAAATATTCCAACATTATGTAAATATGACATGAGTATGGAGGAAAATTATTTAAATAGCAACATATTTTACTTTTAAATGAATTCTTTCAGGTCATCCCAAAATCTAAAAATCTTAAAATAAAATTTTTGTAATTTAGTTTGTGTCCATAAAAAAGAAAAAAATAATTATAATGTCAAAAATAATTATAACAATTATAATTAATTCACTCTTTCTAAACCAATGAAATTAACACTACTTTTCTCCTCTACATACATAAATATATGACACTCATGCTATCAGACATGCAGTCAACACGTGGGTCAACGAAAATTCTGGCACCTTTTTTTTTTCAGGCCACAATGGTAACATTTATCGATGAAAATTCAAATTAAAAATAACTCCAGACCCTTGTTTTATTTCCCAAACTAAATTATCTGGACACTCATTACACACATGTATTTAAAAAAAGGAAAAAAAAAAATACAAGAAATGCTGTATAGAGTTCACTGCTTCTTTATCTTATCATTTTGTTGGATTCTGATCCACATTTGATCCCAAACTCACAATTTTCATCAGTATTACTGCCCCTCATTTCTCCAACACCATATAACAAGCAGATAATAAATAATACTTGTTTTGTTGTTTCCAGGTCTTCTTCTTGTTTCTCATTTTAAAAGTATTTTTGTATATATAAATGTTAGGGGGTTTATAATTATTTACCTAAAGTTATAACTCCCCTACAGGCTCAAAAACAAATGACACAGGAGAAGATGATGGGAGGAGGAAAAAAAAAAGCATTTATTGACCATTGATCTAAAAGACTTACCTATTTTAGAAATTGAAATGTTAGCATACATATAAATGCTAGATTCAAGAATATAAAACTATTCTTGAGAAATTAATGTCTGAATTTTTTAAATAGATTAAAATAATAAAGTGTGAAATCTTACAAAATCTATTTTAATCAATAATAGTTTAAAATCTTTAAAAAGGAAAAAAAGCTTTACTGCATATCAACTTGTGCCTGACAGAATGAACTCATTGTGAATGGTTCCAAAATCTTTAGACAAATGAAAATTGTTAAAAGAATATTGACTTATGATAAGTCATTAACAGTTGTTCATTCAGTTCATAATCTACACATAATAGATCAAGTAGAAAAATTGGTTCAGCAGGAATGAGCAAGAAACACATAAAAGAAATAATGCAAAGCTTAACTAATCCAAAATAATCCTCAAAAATGAAGCACAACTGAAATGTGTTTATTTAAAAAAAAAAAAAAAGAAAGGTCTATAACAGCTCCAGATGAGAACAACAGTTTGAATGAATAATATAATAATAATTTATAATGATAATTCCTCATCTCAAAAATCAAACAAACAAAAATAAAATACAGGGAATTATACAAACCTTTGTAAGATATGGTGTGATGAATACAAAGAATATATCATAAAAGAAGGCCAAAGACAAGAATATGGTGCCAGCCTGAAATAAAGAAGGCGAAATTAGTCATTCCTTCCCCAACAACAAATGCTACTTACCAATGGTAAGTTTATTAAACTTGAGAAAAATAAAAAATGCCAAGGGTGCTTAAAAATTCAGGATAAATGAGAATAGAAAGATAATTATTGGCTTCAATTAAAAGTGGAAAAGGAAATTTGATAGAGAAGAATTTAATTGATTCCACACATACATATGCAGTATGCATAACTTAGGAGTGGGGGGGGATACATATAAATAAAAGAATAAAAAGAAACTTCTGCTTGGAAAATAATAGAAACTAAAAATAGAAATCAAATGTAAAGATAAACATATCAACACTTTGGAAATAATTGATGTTTACATTTGGTGAAGGCAAATGTTGTGGAACTAGACTATATAAAAGGTAGGTTTTGTAATAATACCATACACACATACAAAAGTTAATATATCCACTTTTTTAAATATGGCTTTTAAGAAATTTTAAATTATCATTTAAAAGAAAAACTTAATTTGAATAAACATTTCAGTGCTACAAAATACATTTTTAAACTTTACAATATTTTTACAAGTTTTAAGCAAAGAATCAATCTTAAAAGGATAACTTTCATTTTTTTTTTGCCCAATGCAAAGAAATTCTGTTTTTAAGAATGTGGTATTTCTTCTGAAAATGACAGCAATCTTAACAACTTTAAATCCATATGACAGATAAAGTCATGCCTTGTTTAGATATTAAGTACATATATATTAACAAGGCCAGCTGAGAAATTTGAAAAAATATAAAATAGAAGAAAAAGTAAAAATGTCATTGTTTTGTTTTTCCAAAATGCTTGCAATTTATTGCGTCTGACAAATTTTCATCTTTTTATTTTTTTAAAAATTAAAATTGGAAATGATTGACTAAGGGGTCAATTGAGAACCTTATAAGAATCAAGTGTGACACTGGCAAAAGGAAAAAAAAAAGGTTAAGATAAAAATATAGGCTTGGCATAAGAGAAAAAGGGTTAAAGAATAGAACGATAGACTGAGAGAAATAACCGAGATTTCTTTTAATTGTAAAAGTCTGTTTATTTTTAAGCTGACGTGGTTTTAAGCAAACAACTTTGTTAGTTCGATATTGCCAAGAAGATTGTTCAGAGGAAGCTGGGCTGACAGATGATTGATGGCATTGCTTAAAGTGGAAATTATGTAAAGATGTCTCCTGATTGTGCAAGGGGTAAATTGAGATATAATATTTGGTAATTTTGGAGATGAAGGCAAAATAGGGGAGATGATTTATTTTGCCTATCACAAAGTGGAAACTGTAAACAAGTTGAGAAAATAAAATTTCTTTGTGAGGATCAGAGAGAGAGAGGAAGTGGGAGACCATAGAAGAGAGAGCGAGAGGAAGTAGCAAATCGTAAGGGAGAGAGAGAGAAAGATAAATTGGGAGACAAAAGATAAATTGGGAGGAAGTAAAGTCTGAAAGAGACAGAAAGAAAGAAGGAGACTTTAAAAAGAGAGAGAGATCTGGAGGAGAAGAAAGAGTGAAAGAGAGAGAGTAACTGAGAAAGAAAAGAGAGAGAAAAGATGGAAATTTAGAATTGAGAGTCATTATTGGAACAAAGGAGAGAGAGAGTAAGCTGGAGACACGTAGATTTGAGAAAGATAATGAGAGCCGTAGAGAGAGAGAAAAAAATTGAAAAATATTGAGAAAAAAAGAACAAAAGAATTTATTTATGAAGACAGTAAGAGAGAAGCAACCACAGATATAATTATAAATTGGGAGACAATTAGAAGTGAGAGAGAAGTAACTGGAGACACTGAGAAGTGTGGAGAAAGGAGTGAGAATTTTGATGGAGAGTGATTGAGAAAAAATGGAAAGAGACAACTTTTTAAAGTAAAAGATAAAATTATCGGTCAATTTAAGTGTGCGTTTTTTTTACTAGAAGTGAGAGATCCCAAAGAGGGAAGAGAAAAGGAGAGAGAAAGAAAAGAGAGAGAAAAGACAAAATAAGAGAGAGAGAAAGGGAGACATTTAAGAGAAAATAAATTATAAAGAGAGAAAATGAGAATAATTTGGAGAGAAATAAGAGAAGAGAGAGAAAGAAAAAATTTTTTCTGAGAACAATTTTAAATGGAAATCAAAATTTTAAAGTAACATTTATGCAAAAGAGAGAAGATTAGGAGACATGTAGAAAGAGAACCGGATGTTCCCCAGAAATGTCAAGAGAGAGAGAGACACTTATAGAGGGAGACATGTAGAATAGAGAGACTTAGTGGAGATATGCCAATCTAGGGGAGGGTGACAGTACACATAAAAGGACAGATGTGAAAAAGAAAGCAGGACCACAAAAGAGAGAGAGAGAAGAGTTAAAAATGAGACATTAAAGTGAGAGAGAATGGTTATATGTATATCAAGAGAAAAAATTTTTGGTCTTCAGAATCTCCCTTAGAGGAAGGAATTTGGGAGACAGAGAAAAGAAAGAAGGGGGTTTCATGAACAATGAGAGAGAAATTCATGAGACATAAGAATTTCAGAGAGGGACAGGATTAATGTTTTTTGATAGAGATGCAGAAACAGACAAGTTTTGAGAGAAGGGAAGCACGCAGACATGTAGAATGAGAGAACGGAGAGAATATAGACATTTAGAAGATACAATAGCACATGTTAAATAAATAAACAAATTGTTTAAAAGTAGAGGACGTACTGCAGGGTGGTTTTCTTTGCTCATTATGAGTTGTGTATTTATCTAACATAAATTAGAATCCTTTGAGTTATGGAAGGTGTAGGCAATGGCATGATTTGAGCATTTTGCTAGAATCAATCAACCTGAGAGTAAGAACAACCTTTTCCTGTCTCCATCTTGTACAGTAAAAAAAATGAGGCTTATCTGTCATTATGAGTTCTACACTTGAAAAAAGCTGTAGAATGGATTAGCTGAAATGCGATGATAAGTGTCCAAAAATAGTTTGGAATATTAATTTCTTAATGTTATAGGCCAAAAAATGAAGAAAGAAACAGTTTTGCTAAATAATGATACTAACCTTTAAACTTGGAATACGAATATTTTTTAATACGTGTATACAAAACAATACACCCAGGACATCTTGAATAGCCCAAGAAAAGCTGGAAAAGAGCAAATTAAATGGTTTGAAAGAAAAGCAAAAAAAGAATGTAGACGAAATCTCAAACAATATTCTAAAGGTGGGAATAAATTAAAAACAGAATTAAAAAAAAATACTAAACTGAAAAGTGACACATGAAAACTATTGAATTTGTACTTACTGTGCATGTCTATAAATGAACCAAATTATGCCAACAGACATACTAATCAATGCAAAAACAATCTCTTTGTACTTCATGTCAAAATGATAACATCCCAGACATGAAAACTGCAACCTAGGGGTAAAAAAATAAAACTTCAATCCAACAGGTGTAGTTTTTTTAACAAAAGAAGTTTTATATGTATTTGTTGTGATGTGTTTATTTATAACTGTAATTTCTGATGGATAATTATCTTAAGGATGATGGACTTTGAGAAGAAAGTTCTTTTTGCTTAGTAGAATCTATGTTGGCCACAAAAGAGATAATCAAACTTATAATTTTTTTTCTTCAACATATGACAATGAATAATAAAGCTAAATAGAGAGCATTTCTTTATGGTTTAGGCACTAATGAAGACATGGCAAATTTTGCATAAATATTTGTGTTTCAAAAAAAAAAAAAAAAAATGTGAATTTTTTTTTTTCTATTCATAAAAACAAAATTGAAATAGTTAAAAAAAAAAAAAAAAAAAAAAAAAAAATGATACTTAAGTTTTTGGTACAAACAGAGCAAAGAATTCAATTGCATAATCAATTTCTTTTTCTTTGAATAAATTTCTGGGTTTGTATCATTAGTAATGTATCCTTTGCTTTCTGGGTTTATCCCCACCCACTACCTTTTTTGACAGCACTAACAAATTAAATATGACATGTTAAGAAACAATATGTCAAATTAAAAACATCATCTTTTTGGAATCACCCACCCACCCAATATGTCAAATTAAAAACATCATCCTTTTGGACCCACCTGTGTATTAATGACAAAATCGTCACCCACCATTATAATTTTGCTTACATAACAAGAGATTTTAATCCACAATTTGGCTAATAGATTATTTTTCAAAAAGCATAAATGAAGAAAAAAAAGATAAAAAAAATTTTTGTTTATAAACATTGTAAATAAAAAAAGAAAAAAAAAGAAGTTATTTGAGAGAAGTTAAAGTAATTAGAAAGAAAAAAAAAAGGTCCAAAAAGGTTGAGTAACAACTTACCGCTGTTCTCCTGGTATCACAAAATTCCATATTCCTTTGAAGCAGGTATAGAAAGCAACGGATGATGTAAGAGTGAACATAAAAATCACAACGTACACTGAAATGAGACAACCAGATTCTTCAGCAAGACTACAGACGATGCCAGCAAAGCATCATCATCACATGTAAGACAGAGAAAAAGAGGAGGGAAACATCAGCATCATCATGCAGAGAGAGGCAGACAACATACAAAGCATGCATAGTCAAAGAAAAAGTACTTCATACAAATAACAAAATTCACATCTCCAAGAAAAAGAAAGTAAGTGCTTTAAATTTCTCATTTTTACATTATAAAGTAATTTCATCTCTTAATTTAAAAAAATCAATGAGCATATTTGTTCTTGCAAATATATATATACTATTTATCATAATATATATATATATATATATATATATATATATATATATATAAATATATATATAGATAGAGAGAGAGAAGAAGAGAGAGAAATTTTTTATGTCAAAATTATGGTTAGTCTCAAAATAATAAGCTAAAAAGCCTGAAGGAGGATTTTACTCCATCACCTGTAATAATTGTCACAAAAAATACATAGGAGAAACCCCAAGAAAATAAATATAAAAGATTATATGAACAAAAGGACATTTTAACAATAATATGTCAAATTAATTAGCAAATATTGTAACAGGAATGATAAACAATTTTGACATAAAAATGCTTGATAAAAAGCGAAAAATAATTGAACTACAACATAAATATCTAAAGTGCCCTAATCACAAGTTCATTTACAGTAAATTTATGCCCTGGCTCTTACATTTCCTGGCAGATCTTTTAATATCACAGTGTGGAATACCTAATTACAAAAGTAATGGAAAGAAAAATCAAATAAGTTATCTAAATGAATTCAGCTAGATAAAAAAAAAAATTATAAAATTCCAAATATTAATCCCTTGTTGTGTATCCATATGTAGTTCTACCAACATAGCAAATTTAATCTGATGAAGTCTGGAAGGACAAAACTTCCCATTAAATAAATGATTTTTCCATTTTGTTTACAATGTTTATTTTCAATACTGTTCTAAAATATATATATATTTCTTTTGCTACCTTCCCTTCCTTTCTATTCTTCATCATCATTTTTTTCCCCTATTTTTCTTGCTTCCTTTCTTTCCTCCACCTAAAAAATTATTTATTTCAAAAACTTATCTTCCATTGACAGTTTGATAAATCCTGTAAATTTAATTTTACGAGGTGACAATGATCAATTGCATAATGTCATCTTAATTCCGATTGTACAAGATCTTTTCAATCTTTATTCAATCTTTTTATTCAATTTTTCTTGTGTTTGTCTAAGTGATTTCTTTTCTGGAGATAAAGAATTTAAATCCAGAAAAAATACTTTTTAGACAAAATTTCCTATTTTAATTTGATACTTTGTCAGTTCCTTTTAATGAATTTATAACACACAATATATATAATATATGTATATATATATATATATATATATATATATATATATATATATATATATATATACATACATAATAAAAATGTTTTAAGGTCTATATATTTATGTGTAAAATTTGCTCAAGAAAAAGATAGAGCATATGTAAATATAAAAGTATATCTGAAGATAAATATATAAAACAAACTGTTGCCATTCACTATTATATTTATATTAATATATATATATATATATATATATATATATATATATATATATATATATATATATATATAATAATAATGGACTCTCTCGTCGGTTTCGACGTATGAGGATCTGACAACTTAATTGATTCAGTTATGAAATTTTGTGCGATAATCTTAAGTGGCATTTAAGACCCGCTAGTGATTTACAAAGGGCGCCACATAAGGAGGAAGTGTGAGGATTGTGAGATGTGATCACTGTTAGATTGGCTGACATTTTAGTTCTTGCTCTCGCTTATTGAAGATGATTCATACAAGCAGATTGAAAATTGCTGAGTCCACTAAAACACGTTGATCTCCATTCTACCCGCTCCAAGTTTAAGCGCTCAAGGGTGTTATGTGGTATATTGACAGCTGACAACTTGCTTTTCAGCTTGTCTTTGCATCCTTCCTGTAGCCCTGATCTAACTGGCTCTATATTAGGATCTTGGGTATCCTGTCATCAGACATTCTCAAGACATGACCAGTCCACCGTAAGTGAGACTATGAGAAAAGTCTCGATTCCTCCAATATTACACCTGTTAAACAGGTCTACATTAGATGTCCTATCTTGAAGGTTAACTCCACTGATTGCATGTAGACAGCTTTTATGGAAAACATCCAGCTGGCAGATATGGTACCTGTATGGAATCCACAACTCTGAGCCGTACAAAAGGATGGCAAGGACAACAGTATTCAACTGAATTTTCATATCCAGTTGAATACCCCATTTATTCCACAAGCAACGGTGTATGTGTATTATTTATATATATATATATATTATATTCATACACACACTAAAGGTCAAAAGTTTGGAGCTATCCACTGGGTTTAATAATTAGTAAGTTTTATAACTTACTTAGTTTAATTAACTCCTACTAAACTTGGATGCTGAAACTACTTAGCCCATTAGGTCCAATTTTTTTTTTAGGAAGGGGGATTAACTAAAATTTGAAATCCACCAGAAATAAGATTAACATTAGCCAACAAAGTAAAAAAACTAAAATTTTAAGCAATCTTTGTGCAGCTAATTTTGTTATTGTCATTATTATCATTTATTAAAATCTATGAAAAAAAACATTCAGGAAGAATTGAACTAGTAAATTAGCTTTGAAATGCAGAAGGAGCATCTAAACTTTTGGCTTATAGCGTGTGTATTTGTGTGTGTGCACTTGTATATGTGTGCAATATAGTTTAACTCTGTAACAATGTTCAAACAATTTTTTTTTCAACTATTTCTTTTTCTTTGAGACATAGTTCAAATTACACTTTCACAGACAACAGACAAATAAAACTCATCTACATGCACTTTATTGGAGAAACTGAAAAGAAAATCTCTTAAGAATATTATTTAAAAAAAAAAAAAAGTACAGCAAAAAAATAAAAATTAAAAAAATAGAAATTTAATGAACATTAAAAATTGTTGCACCCCAAATGCTATTGTAAACAAAAATGGAAAAAAAATGCACTTAAATAGTTAGATATTAGAATGGAAAAAAATCATGTAACTTGTTAATAATTTTTTAAAAATTAATTAAAAATATCAAGTGTGTTGATAAAATCTCATTAGAATTGATAAAAAAAAACTATGTTCAAGTAAAAATAACATCACAGAGCAAATGAAAAGCATATCATTTATTTGATGAACACATTTTATTTTTCTTAGTTTTCAAAAGAATCACTTTAAACAGATTATTAATGAAATTTTCATAAAAACTATTTCCTCTCTATGCATCTGTGCATAAATCAAATAAGGACAGAATAAAATAAAAATCAGGCCTTGAACAAAAAAGCTGGATTCTACTTTTATATTCACTTCATTATTCCTAATGCAAATATACCAGCACTTGTTTATAAAAACTCTCATTTTAACTTTAATCAAATTGTTCATAAATAAGCATTTAATATAAGACATGATTGTTTTTAAAAAAATTATTTTTCACATAAATACAAAAAATTAAAAAAGAAACAGCAGAGAAATTAAATATCTAGTCACTGGTTCTCTTTATTCATGTATTACAGAACTTAATTTATCATAAAGGCTTCTTTTTATTTTAGAAACATCAATGATGGACATTTTTGTTTAATAGCATTTTTTTTTAAATTACAGACATTTGAATCCTACTTTATATCAATATCTCCAGGCAGAAAGAGTGAAAAATTCCAAACACCTGTTACATATTAGTCCCACAATAGAAATTAAAACCCTAAGATTTGCACAATTCATTTCCAGGTAAATAACAAATTTTATTTTTAAATACATGTTGGGTATGTGACATTTTGAAATTATTTTGACTTTTTAATGATATTCATTGATATCAGGTCATTGTACGAGTGCAACTGGTACCATGTAATCCAATACTACATGGTCAGGACATTGGTAACTGAACCAGTTGCCCCCCACCAGGCTTTTCTGGTGTAGAGAATGGTGGGGCACTCAGCAGGATTAAAAACAAAATTTGTCAAAAGGATGGATAGACCTTCTTGTAGGATTAAATACCATCTAGCACAATGGGTGGGGTGTAGACCAGATTTCATATCTATGTATACAGTGCGGTTATGACATGGCATCACTGGGCAGAAGACTTCCGAGACTGAAGTCACTATTCTGGGCAGAGTTGATAGAATCAACAGATGCCACATGACTAAAGCAAACCTACAAGTTGGAGGATATCAGCTGTGGTTTGACCTGGAGACAGATATATTACATAAGCTCTACTTGTTAAAGACATGCTATGCATGAATGAATACCAATCTGGATTTCAACCCAGATATGTGGTAGGAACTTACAATCTCGCCTGGTTATTGGGCTGATGATGATGAGGACAAATGATTGAAGTATCAGATTTTGAAAATGAAATAAACTGGTTAGGAAAAAAAAAGTTTTGTTCAAAATAAACTAGGATTTAAGATAGACTATGTAGATCAATAATTTGACAAAGTTATATACCAGTTATGCAAGTCTTATAGACTCCGCTAATTCTAAAATATTATGGATTTAATTTTAATACAACATTTTTATCACTTCAAACATTATTATAGTAGATACTCGTATTTAATAAATTCATTAATTCCTTAGAAATCACTTTGCTTACATTTTGAATATGGAAATGAGCAGATATGGGCTTTTGAGAAAAATATCTTAGTGAGGGGGGGTGTACTTTCCTTAAAGAGGGAAAATGCAGACTTGCTCTACAGTGAGGCTCTTCATGGCAAGGTGGTAAAGCACACCTGATCAAACAGTGGTTTGTACTACAAAGAAGGGTGCAGGTTTGATTTCTACCAGAGAGCACACTTTCTTTAATGAAATTTCTCAAATGCACAGGATTAGACATTATACATCATTTAAAAGTAAAAATCAGGTGTATATTTCAAATACAAATATCCACTATAATAATGTTATATACATATGTGTGTGTGTGTGTGCTTGTATACACACACACAATTATAAAGAAGTTATTCACTTGTGATGATTTTTCACTTAAATCCAATAGACAGTAAAACCTCCATAATACTCCAGAACTCTCCCCAGCATTTATTATTATCATGTGATACAACTGCAAATTAATAATATCAAGTAACATACAATAGTATAGAAAAAAAAAATCACAAAGCTTTTACAGAAGGTTTCCAGTCATATTCTTAAAAGGATGGTTGCATGTAATATTTCACCTGGAAACATCCCACTTATTCAGAAATTCATTTTTATTATAAATTCAACTTTTATTTCTAAATTCAGTTTCTCTTCCATTCATAAGTTGATAAACTTTATCATTATATTTTCTTAATTTAACATTTTACTATGTTGCATCATGAGACAACAGCAATCATGATCCTTCTGAATCATTGGTAGCAAGATCAATCTTAACATCAGCTTACACCAGATTTTCCTTCATTCAAAAAATATTCTAAAATCATTCTCATATTTATTGTTATTTATGCACTTTGTAACAAAATACTTCAAGCCATTAAAAGGATTTTCTTAAAAATACTATTTAAAAAGAAAATAAGTCTTTAACTTTTTATTGATTTACATTTAATATTTTTTCAGTTGTAGAAACTTAAGTGATGGATTCCACAAAGAAGAAAGGCTTGCATGCTGCAAAGAACCACTCTTAGGATAAAAGCAGGAACTTCATAGAAAATGGTTTCTTTTGGGAAGAATAAATGGTTGCAGAACAGGAAACTACTGTTTTTTTACCAGGTGTCACATTGGAAATATGATTTATTGATACCTTTTGACATAAAAAAAATAATTTTTTTTTATGAAGACCTAAACAAACAAACTTTAAACACTGATTTAAAATTCATTTCAATTTGAGCAGAACAAAGAATGAAATCATTTAAAAACAAGAAAATAGCCAAAAATGAATGATTATAAAAAAATGCATTAAAATCAGGTGGGAAAAAAAAAATCTGTATTTGAGTACTACACAAATGTGTGTGTGTGTTTTATATATGTATAAAAAACACATGCACATTCTTTTTGGTATGGTCTCACTACAATAGCCATTACACACGTCACCACTGTAGACTATTTCAAACTTACAGTTTTCCAAAGAATACCAGGATGTAGACAAAGGAATTCTGCCTACCACACAGACATCACATTGATTCTTGAAAATGACTGAGATAGTCAAAAGTACTTGAACAAAACAATAACACAGTATAAACTTCAAATGGCTTATCTACAATTTCAAGTACAAGTACAATACTTAACACCTTATTTTAAAATTGGAAGAATACAATAAAAAATGAAACCAATAGAACTTGTCAGTTCTTTTTAATTAAACTTGTTTCTATGGATACTTGCTGCTTAAATAAATATTTATATATATATATATATATATATATATATATATATATATATATATATATAATTTATTTAGGACATTAAAAAACAAAAAACATGTTAAAATTTGGTACACAACACTGGAGATGTATATATATATACACACATATATATATATATATATATATATATATATATATATATATATATATATATACACACACACTGATGGCAAATAAAATTGAAACATCTTTAAAATGTTTCAATTTGATTTACTCAAGATTAAACATCCATGAAATATACCTGCATTACACAGTAAATGATTGCATATACAGATCAATATGAGTACAGGCTCCAAACTATGTGCAGTGTCAATACCAATTTCCCTCCATATTAATACATAGTAATACCATCCTGCAATGCAATATTCTTCAGCTTATGCAGCTGTTGAAAAAATACACCAACAGCTGCAGGCCAACTAAATGTGTCAGACATATTTAATAGGAGAGAGCTCTGATGATCATACCGATCAGGAAAGTTGTTGAATATCTTGTAGAGTATATTGAATAGCACAGTAATCATATGTTTGAGCATTATCCTGCTAAAACAACACATTGTCTTTCTGTTCCTGGAATGGCAGCAGATTGGATTAAACAAGATTCTGGAGGAACATAGTACTGCTCAAGGTTTTCTTTACAAACAAAAAAGGTAAGCACGAATTGTAATTCATGAGGCCTTAAGCCATGATACAATCGGTTGGGCCTGTGTGCTGTGGGTTATTACACAATGAAATATGTTACTCTCCAGATCTCATTGCACACACACACAAACCTCCATCACTTGTAGGTGATACCAACAGAGACATGTGACTGTAGTCCTGCTACACAAAGAATTCTGAATGCTTCAACCCTGGGTCACATTTGCTTTGCACAGCTGCGCTGTGGATAACATACTAACTCTGCTATTTCTATGAGAGTGGGAATATTTCATCTGACCACTGCTGTCATCATGACAGCACCACTGATTTGTCATCCATGTGCATCAATTTTCCATCCTGTCTATTAAGGGCCCACAGCTCCCCACTGTCAAATGGTTCTAGGTGAACAAGAAGAGTTTATATGCATCTTTGTGGCATGACATCTGCTTTTACTAAAGAAGCTTATCACACAGTGCAAGGTCAAGTGTTACTACATCACAAGAGGAGTGAAGATTTTGAAAATTTTATTGGAATATCTACTACACACAAACATACACACAGTCAAAATTGACATTGTTTTCTTTTTTTCTGGGATTGAAATTTTATTTTCTGCTAATGTATATAAGTATTAGACCTATTTTATAGTTGTTGGTCAGAAAAGCATTTTAGTCATATGAGGAATGCATTTAAGAAAGATGTGCCTGTTGTGTAGCTTCTTGCATAAAGAACGTGCAGGTTGCCTGTCACCAAACTTATAAATTTCCTCACTGATGTGCATGGCTTTTGTTTGTATTTGGCATTGACAACCTTGTTTATTTGTCTGCATTTTTGTTCGCCATTTGATATCCAGATAAAACCACTATCAGTTTTGTTAAGTTGGAGGAGAGCAATGTTGATGATAATTATTGACCTACTGGTTGTGGTACTGTGAACGTCAATCATGTGAAAAGCTGTGTGTGTGTGTGTGTTTCAATGCCAAAGGTTTGACAGCCAGATTTCATAACCCTTTCAACAATCTGTGCATTCTACTTTCAAGGCCAAACACAAGACAATAAGGGTGATTTTTATGGAAGAATCCATTTACTTGAAGTGTCACCTGGCTGGACAATGTTACCATATTTGGAGTGCAGCAGAAATCATGGGCAACATTAATTTTGATAATATCATCTGGCAACAAGCCTCATTTCCTGTTCAAGATGGCAGACTTGGCCTTCAGTCTCTAACCAATAGAACTGACATCGTTGGACTCATGCTGTCTACTCACCTGCCAGGTTTTCTACATTATCAAAAATACAATGTAGGACAAATATACTAGAGAATTTGGAGTCAGACTGGTAACTAAATATACTAGAGTTTTGGGGTCAGACTGGTAACAAACTTTCAAGTACCATAGTTAAGCAGCAACACCGAGACAACATTAAATGGAAAGCTGTATTAGCAAAAATTCAAGCCTCACTCAACCAATGTCAAATGGCTTGTCTGCACATTGCTTCCAAGCAGAGATTGCTTGAATGCTATGCTCCTACTAAGTGTGGGTACTCTCTGTGATAATAACTTTGTATACAATGGTGTTGTCTTGCATATCTGTCTGCATATGAAAGTTGTACCAATGTTGCTACAGAGCTACTATCAACCAATGTGCCCTACATCTCTCTCATGTCAGCTTTAGAATAGGTTATCTCCCTTAGCAAGATTCTGCCACTTACACCATAAGCAGAGTTTTTAATGTGAATGGTATTCTCTTTCAACTGGAGCTGGCTGGTTTGGACTGGAAAATGGTAAATGTCATGATGGAATAACGGTCTACGGTCAAGTTATTTAACTGGGATGTTACCTGTAGCAACCGTATTACGAATCTGATTGCATTGGCCATTTTGTCCAGTTTTGTCATCCGTCAGAGGCTGAAGAGCATTAAAAACTGGTTAAATGTTCAACCATAAGAAATAACATAGACAAGGAATGAATATTTGTGTGATTATTTTGACTTCTTTTTTGTCATTGCAACATCATATTTGCAATATTTGAATGTAATGAATATTTAGATAAGTTTTTATAGGACCTTTAAACATCATATAACTCTGCTTGTTACTTAGTTAGCATTTAGGCACCATAACAGCATGCCTATCCCCTGCTCATAAATTCTTGGGATTGTAGAGCCTTCTCCCTTTTTTCTTTTTTTTAAGGAAGAAAAATAGAGGAAGTGATAATGCTGGGGGGGTGTTTAATGTATGTTTCCATGAAATGATAGAATATGAAATATGCTGGCCTAAAATGGTTAAATTAAAAAATGATCAAAAATTATAGAATTTCCATGGATCCATCCTGCCCTTGATGATTAAACAAAATCAGTGTCATAGAAAGCTATTTGAAAAATGCTGAAGCATTAAAACACTATTTTTGCACTGTCAATACCTATCTTATATAAATAACCTGATGCAAATAGCTAGGTAAAGTGTTGAAACTTGACATTGGCAGTAAAAAAAAAAAAAAAAAAAAATGAATTTGTAAATGAAATTCATAGTCAAAAATGTTTCTTTAAAAAATTACTGCAAAATTTCCCCAGTTTCCCACTAATTTTCTTACATAATTTTTTTTATACCCAAACATTTGTCTCATTGCATAATAGAAAGAAAATATCAAAAATCCGGATATTACTTTAAATAAAAAAAAACAAAAACAAAAAAACATTGAATTTTGTTTAGTCATCCACATTGTTTAATCAGTAGATGTAACTTGTTTCTTTCATGTGTTGTAACATATGAAAGCATCAAAATGTTTTTTGAAAACATCATTGCAATGAAATTTCATTAAAAAACAGATGACTGAAAGTAAAATCAGAAAAGAACCTTCACTTTAAAAAAAAAAAAAAAAAAGTTCAAGACAAATATTAAAGTCTTATGAAACTATTTTATGAAAAAATAAAAGATAAAAAAAAGGATGAAAACATTTTGTTGTACACACGGATTTGTGTCGTCTCACCTAAATAATCATAAAGGAAGTAGAGTCCCAAGAGAAATGTGGACATGACACACATCATCAGGATGACAACTGGGATGGAAACAGGGAAGACAGCTTTTGCCTGGCGTTTCTCCAGGGTTGTTTCAGTTTTGGTCTCATCTTCAAGAGGTTTATGCCCACCTGTGTCATTCTCCTCCTCCCTGATAGTGAACAAAAAAAGATCAATTAATACAAATAGCATACAAAAGTACGATATGTATATATATATATATATATATACACACACACATGTATGTATGTATGTATGTTTTAAAGAAGACATTTCTCCCGCCCCACACACTTTTGGTCAGTGTTTCTCTTCCACATTCAAACCTAAAGATGCTCTTTTCTTCTTCCACACCCACAAATCTGCTTTTTCTCCTAATCTCAAGACACAACTCTTACATGTCTAAAATTTTAGTATCACAGATTTATTTTATCTCAGAATTCACTTTGCTGTCTATCAATTGTTTCTATTCAAAAACATACTAAATTTTGTGATTTCACTACAATTAGTATTTCATGAAAATTCTAAAAGAGTGAATATAAAAATGTATTTTGTAATTTTGAGCAGTCATTCTTTCAAAGAATATGGAAGTTATTTTTGTTGCTAGGATATTGTTTTGGACAATTCATTCTACAGAATGTGAGGAGTTTTTTTTTTTTTAATCATTTATAAACAAACAAGACTAGAATT
Organism: Acanthosepion pharaonis; assembly: GCA_903632075.3. NCBI lineage: Eukaryota > Metazoa > Mollusca > Cephalopoda > Sepiida > Sepiidae > Acanthosepion > Acanthosepion pharaonis. Next base: position 52,376 of record CAHIKZ030002940.1, read on the forward strand.
TGAGAAAGTTGAAAGGAAGTATATAAATTAACCTTGTGTCAAATGTCTCAATCAAGTTTAGCAAAAATAATTTTTAAACATTGGAAAGCAACCCTATATAAAATGAAATACAAACAGAACATGTAAGGATACCAAGGTGAGCCTGTATGGTGCCTCAATAAAGTCATTGTTTACTTGGTTTAGTAAATTAAAAAGGCCTTTGATGAAATTGTGGATGCTGTCAGCTGCTCCAGAAAACATATCCAAGTGGTGGTCAATGACCATGAACAATAAAATGCCCCCCCCCAGTTCCAGCAAAAATACGCAATACAGATAGAGTTCTGTTTCCTGAACACAGACTGCCTAAGACATCATCCTAAAAGGAGGAGGAAGAGGTGGAAACTGGATTGCCACCTGAATAGCAGCCCATGTTGCAAACTCTAGGGACAGAGATCAAAGGAAGGTGCCAACAAGCAGTGGTACAATCTGATACCAAACAGTTTGAGGTGCAGTCCCAAATAAAATTGAGCGGCAGCAATCAATTGAGCTCATGGTGACCAAGAAAGGATCAACATTTGTCAAAATGAAGCAAGCCTCAATTAAAGACAATAGAACAGAAACATAGCAAGTCAACAAAAATAACGCAGATGTAGTTAAAAACACTGCTAACAAAAGAAACTAAAAGAAGAAATTAAAGCCTGAAAAAACATGTAGAAGGAAAAGGTAGCAAAGATTCAATTTGATTCAAATATATGAATCTAAAATTTAAAAGTAGTGAGGAGAAAGTTTTTTAAATAAAGAAATGACTTAGTTTTAATAAGGTCAACCCAGGTCTTAATACTCAAAATCATTGGAGTAAAACAAAAACTTTTCTTTTGAAAATATATATTACTTCATTTATAAATGTCTTTCTTCAACACTTTAAAATATGAATTTGAAGAGAAAAATAAAATTTTAAAAAGTTTATCATTTTTGATGGTAAATTAAACACTAATTCCCATCTCTCTCCAAAAATGTCTGCCAGGTCTTAGATATGAAGTTGAAGGATCTGGTAATGTTTACCCAGGGGCTAAATGTACTTGTATCTTGTCTAATCTTGATAATTCTTTAATTTTGAATGTGAATAGGAAGTGAGGTCTTAGATATAATCAAATACAAAATTTATTTTGGTGTATATCTTCATTTTTATTATTTCTGAAACTATTTTGGCTGTTATGTTCTTAGGCCTTCCTCCAGTGCATATTTGTTGGTCTTTAAAAGTGGCATAGTACCTACCCCCTGTTACCCCACATTTTCATTTCCACAATAAGCACACTCACTGCTTGATAAATTCACAGGATCAGGCATTAAAGTCTCATGATGGTCAGAAAACTTTCATATGAGACAGGAAAAACAATCCATCAAATTTTAATGAAAGAGTCAACCTTACATTGACACCTGATATTGGAAGCCTTAAATAGAGAAAAAAGATTCTCCTGAAAAGTGACTTTCATATGATGTTAAAATCTAAACTTAGTTTGGTTAAATTGTTTGTTTTTCAAACAACTAAAAAAAAGGAAAAAAAAAAGGAAAAAAGGAAAAAAAAGAAATGAAAAATGAAAAAAAAGAAAAGGAAAAAAAGAAATGAAAAAGGAAAAAAAGAAAAAAGAAATGAAAAAATGAAAAAAGAAAAAAAGAAATGAAAAAATGAAAAAAGGAAAAAAGAAATGAAAAATGGAAAAAAATGAAAAAAAGAAATGAAAAAAAGGAAAAAAGAAATGAAAAAAAGGAAAAAAGAAATGAAAAAAAGGAAAAAAATGAAAAAAAGGAAAAAAAAGAAATGAAAAAGGAAAAAAAAAGGAAATGAAAAAAGGAAAAAAAAGGAAATGAAAAAAAAAGCAATGAAAAAAAAATGAAGAAAAAAATGAAGAAAAAAATGAAAAGAATTCAAGAAAATAAAAAAGGAAAATTCAATTCAAATTCTGAATCATTTAAAACAAATAAGATGTCATAGAGAAGCCAGGAAAATGATTGGAAATATGAAAGTAAAAATTACCATTAATTTTCTGTAAAAAAAACATTTTTAGATTACAATGGATTAAAAATATAAGCACTGATTATGAAAATTAAAAAGTCATTGATATTTTTTTCACTTCAAAAGAGGAAAAGAAAAAAAAAAGGAAAATTTATTTCCATGCTTGTGTCATAAAAGTTCTTAAAATGTGAAAAGATAAAACCAAAACTTTTGCTCAACAGATTAACAAAGAAAACATTGCAATATATTAAGACATTAGTACAAATAACTAAGTTCAATAATATTAAAATAAAGAGAATTGGCAGAACATGGGATGACTGAAACAAAAACTGCTGAGAACAACAAAGATTTCTTTTTCTTTCTGTCTTTTCTTATTTTGGATTTATTAACACTTTCACTGCTGAACTGTTATAGAATTGTTGCCTGGCTGTGCTAGGTCCATACTATATGTCTACACTAGCTTGGAAATAACACTAAACACTAGTGTATTTTATAGCACAAATGTTAGGGACTGACATTTTATGGTATCTTTTATATATATATATATATATATATATATATATATATATATATATATATATATATATATAAATATATATAAAAAAATAAAAATTACCTCAACATAGGGATAGTCTATTTCAAACCATTCTTCACATGGCTTTCATCAGACTCTAAGTGCCTGTCTCAGAGCATTGTTCAAAATTTATTTTCAAAGTCAGTCTTCCTCTAGTAAACGCCTTGTTAATGAGAGTAGGTTTGTGTTAGTGATTGGTGGGGGTGTAAGGTATCTTATCCCAGGGGAAGCGGTCTGGGTTTGGAGTTTATTTATAGCCAGGATTTTTGTTTGTACAGTGGCATATATGTATCATCATGTAAATGTACACATATATGAAGATATGTATGCATATAAGTGTGTTGGACAGCATGATTTATTCCATTGGCTGCTCTGATATTACCCACAATCTATAAATCTGTAAGTCAACTAATTTATGTTAATCTTCCCAGACTTAAATTTAAATCCCCCATCACTTAGTAGTACAAAAACTATTTACTGTGAATCCCAGAGAAACACACCCCGGGGCCTTTATAAAAAACACCACATAGTAGAAACTGATATTAAACTACAAACAAAAATCCTGGCCATAAATAAACTCCAAACCCAGACCGCTACTCCCGGGATAAGATACCTTACACTCCTACCAATTACTAACATAAACTTACTCTCCTTAACAAGGCACCTACTTGAGGAAGACTGACTTTGAAAATAAATTTAAAACAATGCTCTGAGACAAGCACTTAGAGGCTGACGAAACCCATGTAAAGAATGATTTGAAATAGACTATCCCTATATTATTGAGGTAATTTTTAGTTTCTTGCTGTAAAAAATACATATACTCTGTTAAAATAAAAACATCAAGCTCTCTGTAGATCAGTTTTAATAATTAATATTATTAGGATCCACCTGGATTATATACCAATGGATTGATTACTTGTATATATATATATATATATATATATATATATATTTGACAGAAGCAATAGAAGTTTCATAAAGACAAAAATCTATGTCCACAGCACTGGATTGATTGATTGATTTTGTTTTTTGTTTTTTTTTACCACTTATCAACCTTTTGCAGGTTATTTAAAGCCAAAAAATAGTTTTGGATCGCAAGAATTTTGAGGGAGATAATGATTTACTGATACAAGTTCAACTATTTAACATATAGCTGGGGGGAAAAGAGGTGGATTTACACCTTTTCCAAGGGTGTGTGCATGTAAGTGTATTTAACAACGCCTGCTACACCAGCCACACATCCAGGCTTAGAGCACCTGGTATTCCAAAGCAGTCACCCATCTAGGTACTGAACAGGTTCAATGTTGCTTAACTTTGGCACAGCATTAGAAGTACTAATTGCAGTTTTTTAAAAGAAAAAAAGCTTATAAAATAATGCATTCTTTAAGTTTAATAAATCAGATATTAATTAATTTTATTCAGAAATACAAAAGACAAAGAAAAATTTAGAAAGATACCATATTTTCCCCAGAATTAAAATGCACTTTTCAAAGAGTTCTTCAGATAATGGTAAATCATATTTTCATAGATTTTTTGGGGGGATGGGGGTGGAGGGGGCAATTAAATCTGGTAGGAAAACAGAATGAAAACAGAAGAATTTGGTTCTCTTCATGCAAAGTGGAAAAAAGAACGAATAAGCATTCAGAAGTGACAAAAAAGTAGATAGCATTCAGGTGTTTATAGAATATATCCTCATTTTTATGTCTACCTTCTCAGTAGAAAGTTTCAAGCTGAAGGATTGTCCTCAGGTGAGGAAAATTAACTTCCTGTAAGAAGTGATAAAACTAAAAAATGAGGATATTTTATTTTTATGCTTGGAAGTGAATCACAAATCTATTCAGGAGTGAATGGAATTTAAATCAACCAAAAGAAAAATAGCAATAGAAATAAAAAAGAAGGCAGGGTAGGTAGATGGAGTGTACAACAACAGCAAAGTCAAGAAACCAGACTAAATTTGTTGAGAATTTCTAGGAGAGAAAAGATATTTTAGTCAGGTTTCTTGACAACAAGGATTTTTTTTTTTTTAATCACATCTTTCAAGTGCAGACCCCTACCGTTGAGATTCTGACTTCAAACTTTTGTCGATTTTTTTCAAGTTTGTTCTGCAAATAAAAGAGGACGACTCAGAATGCAAATGTTTTTTGTTTTTGCAAATAAGAACTGAAGAAAAGTATTTAAAAAAAATGGTTGAGAATTTCATTTTATACTGAAATCAGGCAGCTCAGTCTTTTGGGAAATATTTCCTAATTAGAGAAATCATATGAGAATAGATTTTGGTGACAAAATCTGGGAAAATAAGAGGTTTTCAAGGAGATAAGACAAGGAAGAGAGTGATCAGGGACGGCGCGGAGAGGGAAGAGAGCAAACGGAGAGGGAGAGAGCGATCAGAGAGAGAGTGAAGAGGGAGAGCGCGAAAAGAGGTCAGGGAGGGAGCAGAGAGGGAAAGACAGTGGTCAGGGAGGGAGCAGAGAGGGAAAGACAGTGGTCAGGGAGGGAGAAGGGGGGAGAAGACAGCGGTCAGGGAGGGAGCAGAGGCGGGGAAGACAGCGGTCAGGGAGGGAGCAGAGGCGGGGAAGACAGCGGTCAGGGAGGGAGCAGAGGCGGGGAAGACAGCGGTCAGGGAGGGAGCAGAGGCGGGGAAGACAGCGGTCAGGGGGAGCAGAGGCGGGGAAGACAGCGGTCAGGGGAGGGAGCAGAGGGGAAGACAGCGGTCAGGGAGGGAGCAGAGGCAGGGAAGACAGCGGTCAGGGGAGGGAGCAGAGGCAGGGAAGACAGCGGTCAGGGAGGGAGCAGAGGCGGGGAAGACAGCGGTCAGGGAGGGAGCAGAGAGAGCAGTCAGTGAGGGAATAGAGACAGTAAGTGGAGAACAAAGAGAAAAGTTGGAGAGAGTAGAGTGCATAGTTCTCTTTAGATCTGAGCTCGTTTCAATTATTATTATTCTTAATACTTACAGCAAAACTTTGGTAATTTTTCTTGTAACAAAATAACAAATCCTGAAACCTTTTGCTGCTCTTTACATTATAAATGTCTATGAAAATATTTGTGCTTTTTTTTCATTCTCAAATTTATAAAATGCTTTGCTTACATTTTTATAATAAGGGTCAAATAAAACAATTTGCTGTTTTTACATTATCTTAGTTTGATTGTTTTCTTCTCATCATACCTTTCTTTAATGATATTCTTATGGTAATTTTACTCATGCAAGAATGGACTTTTCCAGCTATAAATAGGAGCAGGTACTGCATTTTAAAGAGGTAGTTTCCAGCAGTCAGCTCTTACAGTCAGACTGAACATTCTTGCTCATTTATATATGCTTGTATTAACTGTTTCTGTTAATATATTTGTTTAACTTAATTCCTCCCTTTGTGTCTCTATTTCTGGCCCCTAACAAGGCCACATCAGATATCTAGATGTATGCATATAGATGTTTACATCTACACATCATTTTAAAATTACACATTTCCTCTTTTGGCTGCAGTTTGAACTTGTTGACTACTTTTACTTGTTGTTTTTTTTTTATATAGTGCTCTGTAACAAAGATAAATAAAGTTAATTTTCATTTCATTGTGCATGAGTTCAAAATTAAGTCATTGTCATGCTCGGCACTGTTTGGGTTTGGAATAAAATTTCAGAACAGACTGCTGGTTCCCCAAAACAACTTCTAGTGCTCTGAATCTCCAAGAGTAACTTAATTGTTGTTACATGTCTGTACTTCATAATGAAGAACTGAGTCTCACCTAAAAGACCACCCCTGACTGTACTCTTAGACTATCATGGTTTAGTTGTCCTATTTGTCATGATTTGGAACTTAGGCATCAAAGGTTGCAATTACTTTGGCCAGCAATGGGGGAGGGGAAGTGGGTGGCTATCCTTCAGCAGGATAATGCAAAACCTCATATTTAATTCCCTTCTTCAAGGGCATTAGTGAGAAGTGAACACATATCACCTCAACCAGAATTTTATGCAGTTTGATACTATTTTATTAAAAGGGAGTCAATCTTTGCTGTAACTTAATTCAGAGCCGAGAAAAGTTTTAAATAGAAACACACATCTCTATTATGTATCTAAAATATAGTAAAAATATATTGTACGATACACTCATTCACATTCTCTTAGTATTGTGAAGAATTTTACCCAGTAGCTTTCTACTGATAAATGCCCGATTGATGATAGTTCTATAATTGTATCTGAGCAAACAACTACTTGATTTACGATACAAAAATTACTGCATTTAGAAATACATACAAGGTTCCCAAGGCTTCACTGTTAGTTGTGCACAGATTTTCATGTCATCATATAAACTTGCCACAAATCTATTGGATACTAGAATATTATAAACTGAAAACTATTGAGAGACATAGAGAAAAAACTACCATCCAATTTTCTTAATGAAATCTATTGTTGGCAACAAGTTATAAAAATGGTAAAATTGATAATGACTTACTCTTGAAAGAAAGAAAATCCTGACCAGTAAGAGCCGATAACGATGCTCGACATCGCCAAAAGGAGGATAACAAATTCAGTAGCATATAATAAGGATGGTTGAGGGGAGAATAGTTTTACCATTATATTCTCACCAAGTTGCTGGAAAAAAGAAAAACATCATAATAACATTAAATTAAATATTATTTTGTAATATTTGAATGTAATTCTCAAATTCCTAAAAAACAGTTTTTCTTTTGCTGGTAATTCTTTAAAGTTCAAATAAAAATAATGAAATGTGTCAGGATTTGGTCTGCAAGGTTAAAACTGATTTTAGCTTTTCCCCAAGAACACTTGTTATTTCAAGTTAACTCACTTCAAAACCACAGGAGCGAGCTTGTCAATAGACAATGACATGAATCCTTAAAATCCATTTACTCAAGTTAAAAGGTTATGTTAACACATGGGCAATGATAACAGTTTTTCCTTTCTGTTTCTTTTAATGCACAAAGAAACAAAAAAAAAATAAATAAATAAACACATGAAAGGTAATAAAGAGAGAATGATTACAGTATCCTCAATCATAAAACATACCTACCTTTCTACTTAATGTGTTCACCCAAAAGAAAGATATCAAAGCTTCACCAACTTTAAAAGATCCAAGGTCTAAAGCATAACAGGATGGTAACCCTGGTTCAATGTTTTATTGCACGAGAATGCCGATTGATGATTTGAAGTGAGAATAAACAGTGAGAAGCTAATTAAGTGCTGAGGAGAATAAGGAAAGGAAGAACAGATTAAAATTAATTAGAAGCCATAAATTGAATTTGGAGAATGCTCCAGGATTTGAACCTGAAATAAATGAGAAAAAAATAAAAAAGAATTCAGTAAGACTGGATCATTCCTACCCCTCCCAGTTGCCTCTGTGACAATATAACAAAGAATTATGATCAATCTTGTTGATTGGTAGGTTGGCTCTATGGAACAGGGCTGTGGTGACAACTGCAAGGGAATGCCTTGTAAATGTTGGTTATGCCAAGGTGATGGAAACGGGTTGCTGATGTGTTGTCGGAATGGCATGGCTGGTAGGCCTGTTCTGTGGAACAAGGACTGCAGTGGTAACTGCAAAGGGAATGCCTTGTAAATGAGTTGGGTATGCCAAGGAGATGGTGGTGGGTTGCTGAGTGGTGGCCTGAAGTGGTTAGCGAAGATACAATCTGGATATGATGATACAAGGGTGCGAGTGTGAGTAGTCAGGACTTTGCCGATGCTGAGGATACGTGTGTAATGAGTCAGGAGAAGTAACAAATCTGATAGTGATGAGGTAGTGTTTGGTCAATTTCATGGGTGGTATTTGCTGAGGTGACGAGGTTGAGATGTTGTCCTGTTGAAGCTGGATAGCTGAGGTGGTTAGTCAAGTCTGGGAGTGGTAACAGTCATTGGGTTGAGCGGTCATGTTGGGAGGTGGCAGTGGTGATGATGGCATGGCAACAGCAAGAATAACAGCCAGTAGCCTTCCAGCCCACAATTGTCTTGGTTGCTATCGGATGTGATATGTGAAGCCTATATGCAGAGAATGACTTTTTATTTCACTACCTGCCTTCATGGTGTTCACACCTGGCCACCATGATGGATGATCTAATTGCAATGGAGTATAAGACTTATATCTCTTACAAATTACTGCTACAAAAACTTTACTGCCAAAATGTCATCGACATTTTGTGCATAGATCACATTTATGGAGTTGCAGTTTAAATTTTTATTTATTGGGAATGTAGTTGTGGGGTTTTCAAAAGTGTAGGAATTCCCTTCATTAATGACATCACAAACCACACATCTTTTTTTTTGTTGCATTTTGTAACACCCTGTATATTGTGTTAATTAAATTTGGATGAGGTTAATATATGTCTTAGGTTTTTAGATTGCTTTTAATTATCTTGGTTGTTTTTAGTATATTTTTCATTTTATCATTCTTGTTAAGTAAGTTTAGTTTTTTTTTGTAATTTCTACAAATAATTCTGAATTGTTCTATTTGTATGTTGAGACATATGATTGGGTTTGTTTGACATTACATATTTGGGATTTCATAGTTGGTCTAGGTTTTTTTTTGCTAGTTGAAAACCTTGTATGTATGTGTATATACATATCCATATATGTGTATGCTAATTCCTTATTATAAGACAGTATGTATCTATGGGGAGGGAATTTACATATGCAGGCTAACAGGGATAGAAAGACATCTCTCATCAATGCATCTATTATCACCACTCATACCAAACCTAATGGTTTTATTAACTCTTAGGCAGAAATTCACTTTTGCCAACAGTCCAGAAAAGAATTCAAGGCTCACTAACAAATACAGAAAACAAATAATGAGACATTAAAAGAACATAAGGAAAATTTATTCCTTTTATTTCCCTGAAGAAGGCCATGAAACTGAAAACATGTGTAGCAGAAATATGAAGAATAAAATATATATACTAAAACAAATCCACATCCTATGTGTTGTAATCTAAGGAAGGTTACTGAATAGAATAATCAAATGAAGGTTGGTAATGAACAATAACACTTAGGACACAATCAACACACAAGATTCACCAGCAGTGCATAGAAGTAGTCAACTGCTAGAAGTGAGTCAAGTGAATTCCACAATGAATCTCCAACTGCAGACCAACATACAGTATTTACTACTGTATTTATTTGAATGGGGACATACTTATTATTGTCTGTGGAATACTACAATACTACCCAAAGAGGATATAAAAACACTCCCTAAAAGATACATGATAACAATGAAAGGCAGTTAACATCCATATCTTTCATCCACAAGAACATAGAGAATCATCGATTCTTTTCTCGGTGGCTTGAATCTTGTTTTTGTCTTAACATTGCAAAAAGTGACAAGTTTCATACTTTAATCAAAATAAAAAAAAAAATATTCTAAGTCATGTGAACCTCTCTTGATGAAACAAGAAATCTTTAGAACAAAAAAATATGTTCACTTGACATTAAATCTTTAACAAATAAATATTTTCAGCAACAACATTTCATCAAATGTCAGTCATTATTATTCCATTGCAATGACATCATTTACAATATAAGGATGAACGTGCTTTAGAAATTGATCTCCCCATTGCCTAAGAAATAGACTAAAGTAACTTTTATTAATTAAGTCATTATCTTATTTTATTTTTTTAATCATTTCCTCCCAAGCAAAGTGATAATGCCACTAAAACTCAAGAAGTTACTGGGAGTGAAAGAGAATAAGTAGACTTTAGTGAGAAGAAAGGACAATAAAAGAACAGATTTCAGGAAAAGAGAAGATAGTGATTGATGTCGTATTTAAATTTTTGAAGATTGTAGGTGGCAAGGAAACAAGAATCCAGAAGTGAGTTTCACAGGCAAGAAAAAAAGAAAACTATTACAATTGAACATATGATTAAATCTAGTGATTTCAACATTAAAATGGTGAGACCTACTTGCCAATCTAGTAGTATGCTTAAATTCATGCAATCAGAGCACAAAGGAGAAAAACTTATCAGATCAATTTCCATGAAAATATTTGTAAAAAACACATAGGGAAGACATGACAAGGTGGTGAGAAAGTGACTGAAGTCGAGATGTCAGGTCAAGAGGAATTACATTATGATCAGAGTATTGCACATACTATTTTTAAATTGTCTGATCAGAAATCCAAGCATATTAACATAATGTGCTTGCTTTATGCCTCTTGATTCCTTAGGGAACATAGGACCACAACAACACCTCTCCAACGGATGCAGTTCCGGGCAATCCTCTTCAGCTCAGCCCATGTCGTGCCGGCTGCCTTCACCTTTGCATCAACACTTCTGCACCAAATCTGTTGACCTCCTTTTTGCTTCCCTTGTAGATTCCAGTCAAAGTCCTGCCTGGTGACACTAGAAGCAGGCTTGCAGAGTGTGTGGCCAATCCATCCCCATTTCTTGATGTCAATCTCGATTGAGGCTTGTCTGGTCCTGTCCCACAGTTGGTCGTTGGAGAATCTACCTCTGGATCTGATTGGGTAAAAGGAAGAATATTCATGTAGAGATCTTAGAAACATCACATCGGTCTTTAATATGTCAGTGGAAACTTACCTTAATTGAAAGAAAATCCATTTCTCGAATCAATGCTACAGTGATATTGATATTGTGGTAATCAGATTCATTTCCACCTGGAATAATCTGAAAAAAAAACAAAAAAAAAACAACAAAATATTAGGTTTTCACATGCAAGTCTTAATATATTTGTCCAATTATTGTCATATATGGCTCTATCATAGATATGATCTTGTCACCATTCAGATTGACTTGGTAAATATCTAAGAATTGTCTATCATTGTCATAGCAAAACATACTGCCACTTAACAGCCCTAGTGTAAGAGAGATAACAAGTATAGCACATCACTGCAACAATATACATACACATATATATATATATATATCTATATATGGAGAAAATACTACATTTGTTTTCTTCTGTTTACATCTTACACAATCAGAGACTAGCCGACAACGGGTCATACATGAAAATCACATAGTGATAGTGAAAAGTGTTTATAGTTATGTTTTTAGTGCAATAAAAAATATATATATATATATATATATATATATATATATATATATATATATATATATAGAGAGAGAGAGAGAGAGAGAGAGAGTATATTTAGAAGGTTATTAGTTCTGATTTGATTAGTCAAAATGTACTGTAAACCCAATTTTCATTGGCTAAAAACCAAAAGAATAAAACCAATAAAAATTCAGCCCAAAGATGAAGGATTTACTACCATGGATGGGAAGTTGGATGGGAGGTGATTGCTCCAAGCTGGGTTACAGGGATGAGAAGATGGGGGTGATGTTTTTATAGACCGGAAACCCCCAATGACACCTGGAATAAACATCACTGAGGAAGCTTCCCTACCCACCACATGATTGAGGATGATGATTATTTAAACCGATTGTTTTCATAGGGCTGCTGTGCAATTGAGCTCTTGACCAGCTCCTTCCACGCATCAGTTGAAGGTTGGATAGGTATTCATTCATGTATAGAGTGTCTTGAGCATGTAGACCTGGTGGAGCCCATCCCTCACCAGAGCAGACCACAGCAATGTCCTCTGATTTGAAGTTTCACCTTGATCAGGGGCATGTGTCCTTTGATTCCAGTCTAGGAAACCTTCCAACCAGCAGTGCCGTTTTATTAACACTTGGCATTTAGAGCTGGGATTAAATATTCATAAATGGAAACCAATAAATCTGAATGATTTGCAATTATTCTGCATAGAAGAAAGGCATGAAACCACTTTTTGGTTCAGGGAGGTGTAGGGGATTGGTAAATAGGATTGTACCTATTTAAGTTGAGGGAACCCAAAAATCTCATCAGAGGTTACAGAAAATGTCTATTAGCTGTGGCAAATATGACTTAACTCAGTGTGAGTTGGGAGAGTCAGAAATTGATGTAAAAGACATTCCAATAAAGTACAGATAATTAATGGAATTAAAATATTAATTTCCACATTTATTATTAAAGTCAGACTTCTTTAATCCAGCACCCTTCAGAGCAGGCAACAGAAATCCCCGCCACCTAAAATAAAAATGTAAAATAAAGTTTTGCCAGCTCATTTCCCATAAATATTGCTGTGTTATCAAAGGTGGGACAAAGCTTAAAACAGGAAATAAAACAATCATTAATGCTTCCAAATAAGCTTTTTATTATTTCATGCATTACAAAGGATAAAAAAAAGCCTAAAACAAAAAAATATATATATATTTACTCTCCTGAATGGGTAAATATACAGCTATATAGTATATAATAAATAAGCAATATTGTATCACCAAAACACTCTGTTGCTGTTGTTGGCTGTTAAGTTGTAAACATGTGGCAGAGCTCTTGCAACTGTGCATTAAAAGAAGTGCCAGAACATGAGACTTTCTGAACCACAGATTTTACCAGATTAAAGAGGCCAGACTAAGTCATGCATTGTCTTTTTGTTTTGTGACTTCAGCTTTCAGTTCTTCATCTATTTTCAACAACCAGATTTTTAGAGATTTTAGAATATCAAGAATATTCTAATAAACTTGTTAATTGAAATTTTTCTTAAACACATAAATCAAATTTATTACTCTTAAAAGGGATTTATAAAAATCAATTTAATTTTTGTAAAGATAAAATCAAATTTTATGTTCCCTTTCACATTCTACTCCTTCCCAAATTATTTAACAACATCTTGAATTTGATATAGAAAATCTATGTACATACAAATATTTTTGTAGTAATCAAAAACTAGAAAAAGTCACAAAACAAATGATTGCTCTGTCATATTTTAAAGAAATTAAAAAAAATATATCTCCATTTCTCATTTATTAATATGAAGTTTCTTTTGGTTGGATTATGGAACATGCTCACCTAACCCCTACAATTGGACTTTTCCAGTTGAGTTGGTTTCCATAAATGAACTGAATTTCCTGTCTGTGGAGTTTCTGATATTGTCAGAAGAATATAAGTGTTATTTGAACATTGGTAGCTTTAAAAATGCAGATAATTTTCAGAAAGAAGGTCAGTGTAGATTAAAGGTCAACAGAAAATAGTATCCAGGGGTCAAGATCAACTTCCAGCCAAAACAGTTTTGTTGTTCTCTTCATGCTAATGATTTTTAGAAACATATGAATCTATCTTCACCCACTAATCCAGATACAGATTAAATAACTGGGTAGATTGATCTGTTTAACCTTGGCTGACAACCAGTCAAGGAGAAAGACAACTTTGAAGTCAAAACCATATAAATGGCAAATCCCTCTACTAACTTAAAAAGGCAGTGGCTGTGCAGTCTTGTGATTCTTTATGTCCTGAAGGAACAATGCCTTTAAACAAATGGGTGACTTTTTTCATACATAGAAAAGTGAATGAAAAAGTGATACTGGCAAATAATCCCAATCAGATGAGACACTCAAAAAATATCCACCCTGTTACCTTATAAGACAAGTGAGAACATTTTGCCAACACATGATATAATGTCTATTAAACAATCAAAGTGCAACACTTTAAAAATGTTGGTGACAAACATGATTATAAACTTCTTTCAGAGAACATTACAGGAAAGATTTTATCATGCCTTTGGTTATTCTTAAAACAACCTCTTTCCTCCTCTTCCCCCTTGAGATTTATGTCTTGTTCTTTTAATGGAATCTTGGTCTCATTTCATCTTCAGTCTCTGAGAACATTACAGGAAAGATTTCTCTTGTATCAGGTTGTTCTATGACACATGATCATAGTCAACTTCTTGCTTGTCCCTTAGTTTACTATACACCCTTCTACTTAACATACAAATAGGTAAATCCTATTTACCAGTCCCTACACCTCCCTGAAACAAAAAAAATGGTTTCATGCCTTTGGTTATTCTTAAACTTCTTCTACAACCTCTTTCCTCCTCTTCCCCCTTGAGATTTATGTCTTGTTCTTTTTAATGGAGATCTTGGTCTCATTTCATCTTCAGTCTCTGAGAACATTATAGGAAAGATTTCTCTTGTATCAGGTTGTTATACGACACGTGATCAGTAGTCAACTTCTTGCTTTATACACTTTATATGCCTTCTAAACATATGCAAATAGGTACAATCCTATTACAGTTACACCTCCTGAAAAAAAAAATGGTTTCATGCCTTTGGTTATTCTTAAATACAACCTCTTTCCTCCTCTTCCCCCTTGAGATTTATGTCTTGTTCTTTTTAATGGAGATCTTGGTCTCATTTCATCTTCAGTCTCTGAGAACATTTCTTCAGGTTGTCTCAGTAGTCAACTTCCCTTGTCCCTTAGTTTACAACACTTTTATATGCCTTCTTTTAACATATGCAAATAGGTACAATCCTATTTCCAGTCCACTACACCTCCCTGAAAACAAAAAAAATGGTTTCCATGCCTTTGGTTATTCTTAAACTTCTTCTACAACTCTTTCCTCCTCTTCCCCTTGAGATTTATGTCTTGTTCTTTTTAATGGAGATCTTGGTCTCATTTCATTCAGTCTCTGAGAACATTTTCTTGTATCAGGTTGTTATCGACACGCGATCAGTAGTCAATTTCTTGCTTGTCCCTGAGTTTACTATACACTTTATATGCCTTCTACTTAACATATGATACAATCCTATTTACCAGTCCACTACACCTCCCTGAAACAAAAAAATGGTTTCATGCCTTTGGTTATTCTTAAACTTCTTCTACAACCTCTTTCCTCCTCTTGAGATTTATGTCTTGTTCTTTTTTAATGGAATCTTGGTCTCATTTCATCTTCAGTCTCTGAGAACATTTAGGAAAGATTTTCTTGTATCAGGTTGTTGACACGTGATCAGTGATCAACTTCTTGCTTGAAGAGTTTACTTATTATATGCCTTCTCTTAACATATGTAGGTACAATCTGTTACCAGTCCACTACACCTCCCTGAAACAAAAAATGGTTTCATGCCTTTGGTTATAAACTCTTCTACAACCTCTTTTCCTCCTCTTTTTGAGATTTATGTCTTGTTCTTTTTAATGGAGATCTTGGTCTCATTTCATCTTCAGTCTCTGAGAACATTTAGGAAAAGATTTCTCTTTTTATCAGGAAGATCAGTAGTCAACTAGTTCTTGCTTGTCCCTGATTTTTACTATAAATTTTTCTCTTTTAACATTTAGGTACAATCTTCAATTTTTAAGTCCACTACACCTTTGCCTTCTAAACTTCTTCTACAACCTTTTCCTCCTCTTCCCCCTTATTTTATTTTGTTCTTTTTTAGTCTCATTTCATCTTCAGTCTTTTACATTAAGAGGAAAGATTTCTCTTGTATCTTTAAATCACATGATCAGTAGTCTTTATCCCTGAGTTTACTATACACTTTATATGCCTTCTACTTCATATGCAAATAGGTACAATCCTATTTTGAAATACCTCCCTGAAACAAAAAATGGTTTCCTTTGGTTATTCTTAAACTTCTTCTACAACCTCTTTCCTCCTCTTCCCCCTTGAGATTTATGTCTTGTTCTTTTTTTGATCTTGGTCTCATTTCATCTTCAGTCTCTTAGGTTGTTATACGACACGTGATCAGTAGTCAACTTCTTTTTTGTCCTTTATTTTTTCTCAAAATTTTTGAATTCACCTCCCTGAAACAAAAAAATGGTTTCATGCCTTTGGTTATTCTTTTACAACCTCTTTCCTCCTCTTCCCCTTTGAGATTTATGTCTTGTTCTTTTAATGGAATCTTGGTCTCATTTCATCTTCAGTCTCTGAAAAACATACAGGAAAGATTTCTCTTGTATCAGGTTGTTCTATGCATGATTAGTCAACTTCTTCTTGTCCCTAGTTTTACTATCTTATATGCCTTCTTTAACATATTAGGCCAATCCTATTTACCAGTCCACTACACCTCCCTGAAACAAAAAATGGTTTCAATTCTTAAACTTCTTCTACAACCTCTTTCCTGTCATCTCCCTTGAGATTTATGTCCTGTTATTCTTTTAATGGAGATCTTGGTCTCATCTCATCTTCTTCAGTCTCTGAGGACAGATACTATCATCCATAGGCTCGTTTTCTATTTGTTTTCTGATCAGAAGAACATTTTTTTTCTCTGTCAAGATCTTCCATTATAACATCTTTTTCAATTCTGGTTCTTAATTTTAGCATCGGCCACTAGGCTTTTTTTTTCTTTGATATAATGGCCACCTTATGTCCCTTTATCATAATGAAATTAGATCTCTCAGTACTTACTTTTGTCTTTCTTATACTATCTTATTTCATTTGTCAAATAAGACATTGTTAATAGAGATTTTATTTGTCTTCCTATTAATGCACATGGGCTTGGCAATCTGTCTGCATGTGGAATTAACTTATAACTAATCAGTAACTTTGGTAAGTAACTGTCTATAGTATCTTTACTTGGGGAAAAATACTTCTCATCCCATTTTTACTGTCTACTTTCTAACTTTGCAGACAGACTGAAAATGATCTTTTTTCCCCATAGTTAAGGAAAATTTTACAGGTCACTTTTTTTGTCAATTTCATACTGACAGTATTTGCATTTCTTGCATTCTTTTTTTTTTTTTTTATACTGTACGTTTCAATATTGTCCTCAGTAAAATTATACACTTTAATCAATTCCAGCTGTTGTACAACTTCCACACATACATTTAGAGATAAATTATTCAATTGCAATGGTTTCCAATATCTCATATTTATGAGATGTATCAACCATACATTCAATTAACTGTAATTGAATCAATTCATTATCTATAGTGAAATATTGAGTTCCCAGTTTCTCAAACTTGCAGAATTTGTTAGCTTCTGTTAAGCTGTGAAGATATGCATAATTGATTTATCTGATTTCTGTTTAATGGACAGAAATTTGGTTCTTTCTGCTATAATAAGTTTCTTTTTAGGTCATAAACTTCTTTTTATAATTTCTGAAATTTCAACAAAAGTCATCTCCTCCAGTTGTTTGGTGTTTGCCATAATAGAAATTTTTATTATAACTTCACAACCTGTCAAAGTTAGAAAGGGGTCAGTTATTTCATTTTCTCACCCTCTTGCCTGGTTGTCTTACAATTTTTTAGCCCCTGAGCTGCAAAACACAAGATCCAAGTCTCAACAAATTTTGGTTCAGAAACATCTTATCGGCAATACAATATTGTTGTATCAGCTTGTTATATGACACGTGATCAGTAGTCAACTTCTTGCTTGTCCCTTAGTTTACTATACACTTTATATGCCTTCTACTTAACATATGAAAATAGGTACAATTCTATTTACTAATCCACTACACCTCCCTGAACCAAAAAATGTGTTCATGCCTTTTGTTATTCTTAAACTTCTTCTACAACCTCTTTCCTCCTCTTCCCCCTTGAGATTTATGCCTTGTTCTTTTTAATGGAGATCTTGGTCTCATTTCGTCTTTTTCAGTCACTGGAGGAAAGATTTCTCTTGTATCAGGTTGTTCTATGACACATGATCAGTAGTCAACTTCTTGATTGTCCCTGAGTTTACTCTGCACTTTATATGCTTTCTACTTAATATATGCAAATAGGTACAATCCAGGCATTGCAACCATGCAACTGGGGGTCCATGACTTGGGGCAGATATGTGGAAGCCTAAATTACTACTAAATAACAATTTTTGAGAACATTTTATCAAGGAACTTGTTAGTAACATCCAGTAATTAGTTAATTAACAACTATATATAATATTAAGAAGAATTTTACAATTATTGACTTATTTTGGTAAGTTTAAATGTACTAAGAAAGAACAAAATTACCATAAAATAACTAAATGCACAAAAATCACTTTATTCACCTTAAATTAGAAATTTTTTGATAATATTGCAAAAATAATGAGTTAATTTGTTTATGCTAATTTATTACAGAAAATATAATTGTATAATCCAATCAGAAAGCAATTTCAGCATTTTACAAAATCATGTATCAACAAAGTCTGAAAATACTTTACAAAAGATGTAAATTTCAGAGAAATAATAATTTTGATAATCTTTATGAAATTTATTGTGATTTTTGTTACATGTACAATTTGTTTTACAGAAAATGAAGAAAATATTTATTTTGCTATAATACAACAATAGATAATACTGGTACATATAGTTTTAAGAATTAATATAAATTTACATTAACAAGATAATTTGGGGATTTTACCCATTACATAAAGAGGAAAAACTGAAAATTAAAAAAATATCTGGTATCCCTGTGGAATTTTAAAATTACCACAATCTATTTCTTTCAAAAATGTTCATATTCTTGAAAATAAAAACTAATATCAAGAATTTCCTCGTCTGTGGGACAATCTTTTCCTGTAATATAACTTGCTATATACAAAAGTGACATTTTAATATTTTTAAGGATCCTAGTTTTAAGGTGTGGTAAATTATCAAATGTTTGGCAATCCATTTCATCCGGTAAATGTTCACATTTTGAGCAATTATGGCCTGGATCAAAGTTGTTGTATTCTTTTGATTTTAACATTTAATTTAAGTAGTAGTTTTAGTTTTTTCAATATTTAAATTTTTCAATAACATTTTGAACTGTTATGAAATATGCACCTCCAGACCACACATAAAACCAAACGCTTTTTCAAGGAAGGAGATTTTCTCTTTCATTACAAACAGTAAGACTATTTCAATGCAGTACACTACAATACAGTATATGTTAACAAATTAGAATGATAAAAAAGAAAACAGGTCTTCACCCGACCGTAATAATTATTGAGGGGGGTTTCATCAAAATCAATAAACAATTGTGTATGAGTTGAATGATATTGTATTCAATGATAGAACAGTGATTGATTTTAGAAGTACAGTTGATCAGAATCACTGGAGGCCATTGGATGTCTCATCATTGTCTAAAATTTAAACTGACATTGAGGAAAAATATATGGTTTAAAAAACAGCCAATTTTCTCTATGCTTACCCAATATAAGTCCAAATCATTAATTATTGAAATCTACCTTCAATAGATTTCAACTAGAGATACTTTCTTGAAACAAATCTCTTTATGCCTTGTTCCTTTAGGACACACAATTTTGGTTTGCCATATCTTATTTTTTATTGCTCTTAGCAATACTTGCACCTTCACACTTGTTTTTCCATCTATTTGCTTAAACTTATCAAGTAGCTTATTCACTAGTTACCTCTGCTTCTCTTGCTATTGATGTGTCTTGTGGGTATGAAATTCTCCAAGCCTTCTTTCCCTTATTGTGTGTACCAATAATTTCAGCAGTTTTTGATTGTTAGCAAGAGTTTCTTTTACTTTATATTCTTTAATACATGCTTAGTCTATAATATTTCTAGATAGAACCACATTTGTGTCACTTCAAGTTTTTTTTTTCTTGTTTTTGAAGAAATTGTTCAATTTTCAGTCATATAGAAAGGCAGATGTTACATAATATTTAAGCCATATCTTCTATTTCTAAATATCTTTTTCCAATCGCTTACTACCTGATGCAGATTCTAAAATGGAGTCTTTTGCTATTTCCATACTTGTCCAAATTTTCATCACACTATGTCATCTGTTACCACACAGCCCAGAGAACTAAATTTCTGAACTCGGTTGATTTTTGGGGCTCCCACTTGGGCCATCCTATTTGCTGACAACTATACATTTTGGTTCCTTACACCAAAATGGTCAGATCTTCTTTCTAACTTTCATTGATTACTATATCCAATAGTTATTTCAGTTTTTGTTGTGGAGTAGCTGAATGAACACCCCCACAAGATTGACTGGTTTAAGACTATTTAAACAGCATTCTCTCTTAGTGAGGGGGAGAAGTTAACAATCAACTGTTTATTACATTAGTCTGTGTTCTCAACTTTGTAGCATATTCTCTGGAAGAAACTACTACTTATTTTCTGTGTGTCAACCTTTCCTATTATGACAACAGTTTTCATTGTGAATTTATAGTAATAATAGTTGTACACATTAACTAGGCTATCAACAGTCATAGTCATTAACATAAACAGTAGTAGTAGTAATAGTAGTAGCAGTACTACTACTAATAATAATAGCAGCTCTGATGCTACACCAGGTGTGGCTTCTGATCTTAACTGATTGGAGGTGTTAACATGTACATGTCTTGTGTTGGTGAATTAAGATAAGCTACAGTAAATATCCTGTTCAGAAACAAAGATGTACTTGTCTGTTATCTGGCCTTAAGCATTTGTGCGTATCCCCCAAGGGGCTGATGCACTGTGCATATGTCCATGAGTAAAAGTAGTGGGAGACAATCATAGCCAGGTGTCAAGAGGGTTATTTTATTTTATTTTTTGTTTGAAGTAGGAGACAGCCAAGGTGACTTGGGAGTCACATCTAGAGACCACTCTCAGTTGGAAACCATCTCAGTGGACTGGATTTAGCTAATCTGTTGGATATTTTTAACTGACCCCCCCCACCACCACCACCACACACACTTGCAAGGTTATGCACTACTTTTATCAAAACTTGTCATCATACAGAGTACAGTTGGCATGTGCCTGGTATACACTCTTATCAGATTGAATGCTATTATTTTATATATTGGGCTTTGTATATTTATACCTCAGCATCAATTTGTCGATGTGCTGCACTCTTATGTGATAATAGAGCAAATTTTCCTATTTTTAATTAAGATTTAGTTTTGTCCATGTATTTGTTGAATAGTAAGAGGTAGCCTCCTCCTTACAACACAGTGGTGAGTTAGTCATTTAAAATGTCAACAGGAAAACAGGATACAACAAAAAAAAAAAAAAGAAAAAAAGTTATTATTGCAACCTAGTCAGGTCAAAATAGCAATTCTATGTTAAAAGAAAAAAAAAGGAAAAGAAAAAAAAAGGAAAGAAACTAATCATCAAACAAGTAGAAGCAGAAGATGATTATCAAATGACCAGAAAAAGCATTCATTCTGCTTTCTTTCATTCCTGTTCATTTTTATCACAACTCTCAAATTTTATATATATTAAAAAAACAATTTGGAAACAGATCTTAATCTAACAGGTTTCATTTCGTTAAAGCTTTGTCAGAGATCAAGACAGAAATGATAAAAATCAAAGACACACAGATTAATGGCATGTTGTGTATGGCTATATATATATATATATATATATATATATATATATATATATATATATATATATATATATATATATATATATATATAAGGTCATCCCATAAGTTCTGTCCAAATTTTTACTTTTTCTTAAATTGAACGAAATTTAAAGAGTATTTTATAATGTCTAATGGAGCTGAACATTATTTTTATATTGAGATGCATTTAAACTGATCAAAGTTTATTTCAGACAACAATAAAATTAAATTTTGTTTGATTAAAACAATGCTAACATGGAAGTACCCAAGAATCATTTGAGGCACATAATGCTTTATGTGTTCAAGAAAGGAAACTCAGCAGCTGAAGTGGCTAAAAATATTCACTCAGTTTATGGAGAGGAATGTGTGAATGAAAGAACTTGCAGAAGATGGTTTGCAAAATTCAGAGGTGGAGATTTCACCCTTGAAGATGAAGATTGAACCGGACGTCCAGTTGAGTTGGAGGAAAAGCTTCTTGAAGCAGCCCTTGAAGAAAATCCTGCTTTATCAGTTGAGGAATTGGCAGTGGTTCTCAGTTCAAACTATACAACTGTTCATCGTCATCTTCAACAACTTGGAAAAGTTCCTAAACTTGGAAAATGGGTGCCTCCTGAATTGTCTGAAAACAACCTCAAATCCTGAGTTGACGTCTGCTCTTCTCTCCATTCTCACCAACTTGTTTCACCTCTTTTGGATAGACTTAATATTTTTCACTTTTTTTTTGGATCTTTTATCAAAATGTTAAGCATCATAGACAGTGGCTTGGTAAAGAGGAAGGACCCCAGCCACTGCCGAGAAAGTAATTTCATGGGCAAAAGGTTCTTCTTTCAATCTGGTGGGATCGCCAAGGAATAATCCACTTTGAATTCTTACCACCTAATGCAACAATTAATGCTCAAATATACTGTCAGCAATTAGAGCATTTGAACCAAGCTTTGAGGAAAAAAGACCTGCTCTAGTGAATCGAAAAGAGGTGATGTTTCATCCGGACAATGCGCGACCTCACACAGCAAGAATCATGTCACAAAAGATCGAAGAACTTGATTGGGAGAAAATTCCTCATCCACCTTATTCTCCCGATCTTGCTCCTTCAGACTACCATTTGTTTCATAGCTTACA
This sequence comes from Acanthosepion pharaonis, assembly GCA_903632075.3. Lineage (NCBI taxonomy): Eukaryota > Metazoa > Mollusca > Cephalopoda > Sepiida > Sepiidae > Acanthosepion > Acanthosepion pharaonis. Next base: position 75,085 of record CAHIKZ030002940.1, read on the forward strand.
GAATCATTTGGAAGAAACAGCTTTTGTAACACAGGAAGAGGTTAAAACTGACATTTTGAGTTCTTCGAATCAAAGCCAAAAGAATTTTAAAGTAATGGAATTAGTAAGCTTGTTAATAGATGGAAGGAAATCATAGATAATCAGGGAAAATACATTGTTGATTGAATTTGTAATTAAATGTAATATTTGGTCACTTGTTTTCTTTATTCAAAATTTGGACAGAACTTATGGGATGACCTTATATATATATATATATATATATAAAATCTTATTATTTTAAACATTATTTTTAGTGGATATCCATATTTGAGAAGACACTCCATGTTTATTTCATCTATTGGCATTCACACACAAGAAAACATGTCCTGCTGGAGGCAACATTTTTTTGATTAAGTTTTTCTTAAGCGCATAGGCTGTTATAAAATTAATGGATGGCAGGCCACTCATATACAAGGATACCTGCCTACTGGGGCAGCTAGGAAATCCCTGTTGCAGATGCCTGCTCAGGCACATTTGTGTTTGTTCAACACCCGCAGTGCCCACCTGTAGTTTATACTGCAACTTTGCTGAGCAGGCCTTAGTTACAGTTTCTGAGAGAGAGCACTATTATCAGTCTGGCAGAGGCAATCTCAATGTGTGGCCTTTGGAAAGTGCCTGAAGGCCCTAACACGGGTGGACCCAAGCCTTGTGAGGGTAGACGGAACTATTTGGAAGCCGTCGATGGTTGTGCTAGCCCAAAGTCACAAGTCACTGTAACTGAGTGTTTGATCATGCTGGCTTTGTTTAGACTGTTGATAAAAATAAACACTGTTTAAAAAGAAAAAGAAAGCATCTACACAAAAATCTAGTATCCAGTAAAAATAACATTTCATGCAATAAAAAGATTTCATATTAAAAAAATAAAATCCATTAATTCTTACACAGAAAAGTGATAGTCCGTTTCATGCTTGAAAGCAATCTTTAGGCCATCAGACTGCATTGAAGATTGTGTTCAAGCATGAAACAGACTATTGCCACTTGGTGTAGACTTCAGTGTCTCCTTTTATATATGCAAACATTATCCAAGATATGTAGCACTTTTACCCATAAGTACAGTAAATATATTAAATACCTTAAAACTATATTATCATTATATTATAATAAAACATTTTACATCGCTACACAAAAGCTTTCAGATTTCAATACTATGATTGTACTTTTTTTGTGGAGCAATGTAAAATGTTTTTATTATAATCTATTATAATAAAAATATTATAATATTTTGCTCTACTTTGTATTGAAGAATTTTTTTTAAAAAAGCAAATGCTCTGAACTGTGGATTTTACTCCATCTGTTCTCTCTCTCTCTCTCTATATATATATATATATATATATATATATATATATATATATAGAGAGAGAGGTGTGTGTGTGTTAAATATGCAACATAGATCAAAAATAAAGACGGAATCTCTAGCAAGATTGGAACTCACATACATTATCTTCAAGAGCCTGTCTTAGAATAACAATGTTTATATCAGTTTGGCTTTTCACAGATAATTACATTTAACATTAGGTTATCTGATATGTAATGTTCAAAATCTTATAGCAATAAAAAAAATATTTTTAATATTCTAAAATGACAAAATAATAACATGCTAATTTGTGTTCATATATTTTGTTTTAATGGGTGACATTTATAATCACATGGACATGTGTATGAAGCACATAAAATATGACACAATGCTCTTTGAATTTAGAAAAGGCAATGATACTGTAGAAGCAACCCAAAGTATTCATGGTAATTAAGGTTCATAACCTTAAAATAATTCAGCTATCAGTTATCAACATGACCCTACCAAAGATGGAAGTGTTTAGAAAGTACATAAGACATTTTGCTCTATGAGTTTCCATGAGACTTCTCCACAAACAGGTCATTTTATTGAAATTTGGGATTAACATGACATAAGCTTTGCCAGTTTCAACAACAAGCATATAATAAATGGGACACTTTCTGTCTTCATTCTCTTATCTCTTTTTCCATCCCAGCATACTGGCGTGACATCAACATAAACTTGCCCCCAGATGTGGTGACATCTTTCCCCTTAATGACTGAACTTTATGTGTGCGTGTATCATCCACACATAATCCCTAACTTATAATGTCTTTCTTTTGCATGCAATGCATACTCATGGATTTTCTTTTTACTTAGTTACACCATTTTTGGCTTCATGCAATTTTTGACACACACACATTATATATATATATATATATATATCTCAAAACACACACACATGCATGCATATTATAACTTGCCAATAAGGTAATTTTAAAACAAAGAATCCAAAGATTTTTCTGAGCTATATTAATATCCAAGAGTTGGGTTTCATTTTCTTATTTCAAAGTTTAACATTATTGTTGTATTCACTTTTGTAGCCTATTTATAAAAAAAAAAAATAGTGTAGAGATTAAAAGAAATATGTCAGAGGTTGATAGTGACCATATTAACACATATCTGAGAATAATGGACTCAAATATTTTCAAAATATCCAATCATGTGTTGAGAATCATCAGCTCCAGCTTGGTTATGTTAAACAATAGTGAATGGATTCCACATTAAGTAGACAAAACTTATTGTACTTTCTGGTGTGAGATTTTATACAAATTGTGAAATGTGGATGCTTTATAACAATGTAACATCATGGACAAAGTAAGTGACAATCCCATCCTACCAACTATACGAAATGTTGGTAATCATCCCAAGTAAGTGATGTTGTGGAGTGGATCACAAATTGGAAAAGAGTTTTCAACTATAAGCTCCTTCAAGGGAAGTAACTGAAGGATTCAACCAAAGCCCCTTTAATTAAACCAATTGAAGGAAACAATGAAAACCATCCAGAATTAGTGAAGAGAAAAGAGTGGAATATTCTTGTGGAATATTCTTGTGGAATAACAATAAATCATATGGTTCTTTGGAGACTAGACACAAATTGTTAGTTTGTCAAAGTAATTTTTATTCCTTTGTTAATCAGCGGGTATCGTAGCTTCTGATTACTATTTTAGTCTTTAGAGAATTCTCTTAATGAAAAAAAGATTTCAATTCTTAAAGACTGCAAGAATTTTGAGCATTTCTTTTTTGTCGAGGATGAAAGGATGGAATTATAAAATTGTCAGAAAGATAAACCAAAAGATTGTAAAATCAAAGAGTAAATGTTATTCAATAAAGTTATGTTCAACATTTTAAAAATGGTTTTATTTTTATTTAATAAACTTAAATTTTTAAGTTACCCACTACAAAGACGAGGGAAGACATAAATATTAATTAAATGAATAGCTGTTGGATAATTAGATTTCATTGTGTGATTTGATCATTTTGTCATTATATGCAATAGTATAAAAATCATTTACAACATTGATAAATCAGCCATTGACAAGTGACCAACTCAGTATACCACAACCAAGTCTTAGTCTTGGGGGGGGGGGGCAGAAGAAAGATTTGACTTGTAGGAATTAACTTGCTCCATTAACAGTTGACAATAGGGACATAACTATAAACAAGTGACCAGGATTTACTGAGCCAACAATTGGTAGCAAGAAATTCTAATAAGATCTTAAATGCAATAATAGATTAACTACATTTAAACATTATGATCATTCTCTAGAACAGTCGTTCGCAACCTTTTTTTTTTGACCATGCCTCCACTGCCTGTGGCATAAAATTCTTCTTATTCAAAAAGGGTACTCCTATATATGCAGAGGAAGCCTAAAAGGCCATTAACTTAACTTTCTTAAGAACTCAAGACTGTATATATTTTAATTTTAGAATTTTACAATATTTATAAAAATATTGTTTTATATATATATATATATATATATATATATATATAGAGAGAGAATATTTACACACACATACATACATACAAACACAATTACACATACATATACACAAATATTTTTATGTATCCATACTGCATATGCACCATATATATTAACTCACACAAACATGCAGACACATTAGTAAAAATTCATTTAACTCATTCTTGAAATTGCTGTCACCTTAAACATTGAAATACACCAGACTTTGGGAACCATGACTCTAGAATAAAGTGTTTTTTGTTGTTGTTGTTGTTGGGTGGAAGGGAGAGGTTCAAATGTTACCTGAGTTTTATTGTCTGGTGATACATTGAGAACTCCAATTCCACCATTTTTTAGGATGAAAGCAGCTTTCACTGCAAAGTTACAATCTCCTCTAGTCACAGCCACCACAGTGTTACTGATGTTCCTGTCACTGTAGATGTCAGTGCAACCAGTGTCTGGGGTAAAATCCATGAGGGGATAGAATTTCTGAAAAAGAAAAAGAACAATATAAGTTCTTATTAATAAGTTCCGTTAAAAAAACATTTTTGCTGCTTCCCCATCTTGAAATTTCTACTTTGTCTCCATTTTGTTCTCCACACACTACTATGATAGATACTTGATTTCCAGTAAATGTTCTTCAATCTTAGGGCAATCTTCAGGGTTCTAGCTCTCCACACATTAGGTGCAAAGTGCATTAAACCATGTAGAAATCAAAACTTGAAAAGTAATGTCATAACCCTTGACCTCTCTTGACATTATTTAAAAGTACAATGTAGAATTTAAAAAAAAAATACCTTGCTCTTTTATAATAGGCAAGTTTTATGAAATTAAAAAACTTTTCCTGCAAAATATACCATCTTTGCAGAATTCTCAACACACACAAAAGAAAAATTTAAATTAAAAAATAACTTATCAAATTTTAATTTGTTTAAATGAAAACTCAGTCATTAAATGTTGAGAGAATATTATTTTCTGGTAGAAATTCAGGTTTCTTTCTTTCTTTTTTTAAATTCACTATAGTTTGAAAGACTTTTAGTAATAACCATTCACACATCGGCAGTTGACTGAAAGAATTTTAAATTTGTATTTAAAAATTTTAAATATAAATTACCTGATTCAGTGAAATGTTATTTTGTTTAGCCTGGAAACATTATATAGGCCCATTAGGGCAAAAGTTAATGGTAAAAATAAATATCCATCTCAAATTTTAAGCTTATATAACTCCTAGATTAATTAATATAGCTGATGTAATGGAATAACCTGTCACCCCATTGAGTGACTACACTATAGGTAGTAACTTCCTATAAGTATCTGTAAGTCAATGGACTACAGAGACTAACTGGGATCAGCTCTTAGCTATTGTCGAACACTCTGCACAAAGGCAGAGAGGAACCAGGATGAGGCTATGCTGAAGGGCAGTGTCGCGTCCAGGGAGGTAGACAGACCCTAACCCATCTATGCAGGGTTATGGGGAATTTTTGGCCAAGCCTACAGGCTCAAATTGCCCTGCATTAAATTCAGCCTTTTGCCACTTATGCGAGAATTACCGACCTTCCAATAGTAGCACTCACTACTGGATTGACTTGTGACAACCTTGTGCATAACTGTTACCTTTATTCTTATTGTACTGTTTTTTACAATAAACTTTTACTTACTTTATCCACCTTGTTTTTCAAGTATATATTCCTATTAGCACGGAATGTAAAAATAGTTAACTATTTATTTCTGGGATTGAACCCTCAAACCCTGTTCTTTAACCCTTTAGTATTCAACCCACCTAAACCCATGCTAAATATGGGCTTCCCATGTCCAACCAGCCATAACCCAATCTACCATTATATATGACAACATCATCACACAATAACATGACAAGTCACGCAAACAGTGAGACTTTGATTACAAATAGCGAGACTTTGTGAGCCAATATTTGCAGGCAGGTTTGAGTCCGTTGAATTCTAAAGATTTAAGAGAACCTATTTTTTTTTTTTGGTCAGAGTTCAGTTATGGTTAACAAGTAATAAAAATATGAACAAATTTTAAATTTATCTGAAGCATGAACAGAAAAGATGCAACTTTACATAAAGGTTTGTTGACAGTTTATCAGAAATTAATTTTGTTTCATCTTAAAGTTTGAAAATTAAAATAAAATTCTTGCATTGAATAAACTTTCCTCTTTACTTGATTAAAAACCACTGGATAAAGTTAAAAGTAAAAAAAAAAAAAGTAGTCCCTGTGTCTTCACTTGAAAATTACTTAATAACTTAGATAACTAACTTACTATAAATCAGCAAATACTTCTTTCGTTTGTCATTAAACAATTCAAAGTTTCAAGTATGGCAACCAAGTTTTCTTCAGGTCAAGACCCAGAACATGATTTTAACATGTTAGTTTTTGGAAATTTAAAAACTTTTAAGAGTTGAAAATGGAATTACAATGCCAGGCTGAACCCTTCAAGACAATGGAAAATTAAAACCAAAATGTGTTACTTATGTTCGTATTTGCCATGTGAAAATTCCTCGACAGTGTTTACTAACTTGTAAGTTCTCACAGAAAAAAGTTCAATGTTGTGCCAATGCTTATTTTTGCAATAATAATACAGCAAAAAGGAAATAAAGTAAAAAAAGTCTAGTGTAAAAAAAAAAAAAAAAAAAAAACCTTCCAGATATATAAATATGATCTAAAAGTTCATGAAGATAATGATTTTCAAATAAGGTTGGATCCCTTTATGTATTCTACAGAAACTAGCTTAAAATTCCACCTGTGAAATTGTTTTTCTATTAAGAGAATGGGGAGGGATAAAATAGATCTGCAGAGTGGGGAGAATAGAAAACATCTATTTAATATTTTGGTTTCTAAATAGTATAAAACTTGGTAACAATTTATGATTGATTTGGGGGTTATCAAATATTAAATACAAATTTAACATATTGTGTTATCAAATTAATATTATATGACATCCTTTAATATTCAACAGTCAATTCCTTCCCTTTTTAGGATTTAAAAAAAAAAAAAAAAAAAAAAAATGGCAGAATTTGAAAATAATTTTTTTCTACATTTGTTTAATTTTCTTTATCGCCACCATATTGGCCATGATACCATTTACTAATATGAAAAATCACAAGTTCAGACATTATAATTCTTCATTCAAAAACATTTTTACTTGCAATTATTTTTATCAGATAAACCAAAAAGTGTTTTCAGCAATGAAGAAAAATGGATGTAAGAACTTTTCCTGGCACTCCTAAACAGGTACTATTAGTTTTTAACTGTCCATAAATCTTATAATATGTGTAAATACAAAGAGATATACCAGTGATAAGGATACCATGGATAATGCAGAGCCGTCAGATGGAATTCACTCTACTTGAAGAGAGTGACATTGTTTACTGGGATGAAAGCAAATGTAAGTTTGATGCCATTGCCAAAGAAGACTTTTGAAAATATTTGAAAGGTGTTTGGGCAAGTCTATCTCTTAGTGAAATGGTAATCTTAGCTATTTCCTAATAAGGTAACATTCAAGCATTCATTGAATGAATAGCTAGTACTGCTTTTGGTTGAAATTTATAAAATCTTTCTCTTAAAAACAATTTTTCAGGAAAATAAGTTTCTCAAATCCAGTAGCTGTTATTGCTCTTTCTAGTATTGATGGGGGGGTTGCTTCCTAACATTTAGTTTGTAGTAGTCTGGAACGCCAACATCTTGATTATGTTATTTTCTCTTCAAGTTACATGTGCTATCCATTTTAGTTGTTGCTACTGTTGAAAGTTCTCAAGTGATAGTGTTTCTGATATTTGGTACAGTTCTTTGCTTAAGATACTGTAGTGCCAGTCCACACTGTTCAAAGAAGAATGGTCTTTGCCAAGACCCACAGGCTTCACACTCTCTCTCAAAATCATTTTTAATCATTGATCTTAGAAAGTGGTTGTATACAGCTGACAATTTAGATATTTCTAAACGGGTTTGGTAGCATGAAGACCATCCATATGAAAGCCTCAATCTATTTAAGAACATGACTTGAGCTTTCAAGTTAATGTTTTAGTTTTGTAGCAATTTGTGGTATTGAGTGAAACTACCTCTAGTGCTGTCTATTCTATGTTCAATTTCCTTAACTCTTATACTAAATTTGTTATAACTAATCCATATACTCAAGGTATTTGAAATTTTTAGTATTTACTAAATCCACACACCCTGAATTTTTATGGATTCAGGGTACATGCTGTCACTGCTTTCATTCCAATTCCAGATCATAGTTTGTGTGCTGTTGTAGAAAAGAAAAGACTGTCAACTTATAGTAGCAACTGCAATAGATTTCTTCTGTTTCTCGAACGCAACACTTGTAGCCAAATCGCAGTTCAAACAATAGCCCGTCGTAACAGTCCAACAATCAAAGTAGAAATGACAAAATGGGGTCACATGTCCAACCTTCACTTCTCACGAGCAAAAATGCGTGTTCCACTCACCAGCACAGAAAATCTTCTGTCTTTATAAGCGAAAAACAATGGCTTTGGTTCATCGAGAGATCTTTCTGATTGGTCACGCCATTCAGGGAAGGGGAGAACATTAGCATAGATTCTAGTCATTGAAGTAGATTTTTGCTAACTGCTTTTTGGTAATTTTTCTTCAGCAGATCACACACAGAGCACAAACTTTTTGGGGGGGTAACTGATTATCTCTTTCACTTTTGAAAGGTTTACCTTAAGTCCTATTTCTTGGAACACTTGGTAGAGGATATTGATTTCCGAGAAACAAGTGAAAAGTTCCTGGTTTGCTATAGTCTGAAAATCTGAATTCAGCAATATGTTAGTCAACTAACTGTAGCAATATGTAAATGAGATGCTGTATAAATGTATCATTATACCTACAGGAGAATTATCTTCTCTTGACAAGACTACATCTGTCAGGGAGGATAGCTATCATAACAATATGGGGCTGTTGATCAGTTACTTAAGCACAATGGACAATCCTGAATATGCAGAAACCCAGATTAGGTGTTTTGCAGTGGTGGCAAGAGTAAAAAAAAAAAAAAAAAAAAAATATTAAAAGACACCAAAGCTAGAGGGAGAGAAAATGAAATTATAGATTTGTTTTTGGTCTCAGCGGGGTGTGAGGCCATAAAAAAAAATTCTCCATCATGGTCTATCCCAAAGTGTTGGAAAATTTAGCATATGAAGAAATTGCTGCCATCATAAAAGCAAATATACAACCAAAAAAATATTGATCATAGCAGAATGAACTAAATTTCCTCAAAAGCAAGCAGAGACCAGACAAAACTATTATGCAATATGTACAGTGATTGAAAGAAGCGTAGAGATATTAGTGAATTGAAAAGAATGGGTTCAGAACAAATGTCTATCGAAGACAAGCTAATTTTGCTAAGACTGATTGCATTCTAGAGCAGCTTCAAGTTGATAATATGAATCTGGAAGTATGTGTTGAGTTCTTACAACATTTGGAATTGATTCAAAAATTGAATGCCTCTGAAGGAAGTATGGTGACTTACAATGCTATTAAAAGCTTACTTATATGCAGATATTGCAATAAGGAACATGAAAAGAACAAAAATAAATGTCCTACCTTTAGGAAATGGTGTTTTAAGTGTAAAAAGAGAAATCATTTCCAGACAGTATGCACATAAAAAGTGAGTAGGGAAAAGTGGAAAATATAGATCGTCCAATTGAAAGTATGGAAGTATTTGAGATAAAAGTACAGGATAAAAGTAGAGAAATGGTGAAGTTGGATGGAGTTACTTTATTCATGCAGGTGGATACTAGAAGTGATGTTACATTGATACCGAGGAATCTTGGAGAAAGAATGGGTAAACCAAAGTTAAAGTAAAAGTAATCTCCAGTTGAAACAATTCAATGCGTCAATGATCAAAATTTTAGGATGCTTCAAAATCAGATTTGAGACAAAAAATAGATTTAAGATAATACCCATTATAGTGGGAGAAAACATCAAAAGCAACAGTCATTTAGGAATTGATGTGTTAAGAGTGGATACATCGAAACTGAAAAATTCCATGAAGTTTGTAGAACTGAATGTTGGATTATTAAGTGGATTCAAGGCAAGAATTTGGCTTAAAGAAAGCAGTCAACCAATGTATTTTCAAACCCAAAAAGTTCCTATTCACATGCTACCCTTGGTGGTTGCTAAGCTTAACAAAATGGTGGAACAAGGAATATTAGAAAAAGTCAGCCAGGATGGTAGCAATTGGGCTTCACCCATTGTGGAGATACATATGCTCAATGGAGATTTTTGAATTTGTGGCAATTATAAAGTGGACGTAAATCCCCAGATCTGTTTGGATTCATTCCCGTTGCCAGACATTGAAACATGCCAGGAGTTCACTGGTATGAAATACTTTGCTAAAGTTGACATTAAGTCAGCATATAACCAGATAAAAAAATGATGGCAAATCGTTCAATGAACACCCCCTATTGGATTAATAAATTGGACTTGTCTGCAGTTTGGAGTAAAAACGTCAGGATGACGTTTAACATTGGTGCACGGAAGTAGCTAGAAAATTTTTGCTGGGAAGAACATTTCTATTAAAATCTGATCATAAGCCTTTGGAATTTATATTCAATCCCCGAAGAGAGTTGCCAAAGGTATTATCTGCCAGGATATTAAGAAGGGCGATTAAACTTATGGCGTTCGACTTTGACATTTTATATATTAAAGGAAATACTATTCCACATGTAGATGCATTATCTCGGTTAAATTTTGGGAGTAAAAATGTTGAAACAAGTGAAAATTATGCGGATGGGATTTTGTACTGGATAGAAACGAATGTATTACCCTTAAATCAGCTTAGGTTGAGAACTAGGCAGGATCCAGTGTTGAATAGAATTATGAATAGAATAAATAGAAATACATGGAGTAATTGATCTATAAAAAAAATTAAAAAGCTCTGTAAAAAAAATATAGCAGACTAGTTAATCATATTGGAACCTGATGGAAGAAAGTTTAGTTTAAAAATATTAACCAGAACCTCTAAAATGCTCAAGAGAATGTCACTGGTAAGATTTGAACCCAAAATAAACCTAATAAATTTAGTAAAATTGAATTTTCCCTACCCCACTTTTCATCCCTAAGGAAGTTACAGTGACAAAATTAACTTGTTTACCTATTCTGCAAATCACAAATGAATCTGGGAAATACGTATTTAGCATACTATCCAGCCAGAATTACATTTATTCTTACCAACATGTCTGAACCGGGAACTATTTAAACACGCTATGTCCGACTGTATGTTACTTTAGAAATATAGTCATAAGTGTCATTAATAGGAAGTTTTTTGTTTGGGAGATAATATCCATAACATATCATTCTCCTGGACAAACCTCTATACAAGTCAATGCATGTGGCTGCTTAGTTTACTCAAGGATTTCACTGTATTTGTGCTCAAGAATCATCCTTGCCTAATTTCCCCCACTTAGAGTCTTTATTGAGTGATATGCATATAACCCCTTCTACAGTTTCTGCTATTATCTCTAATTTGGATTCCAACAAAGCATGTGGAATTGATGGTATCACTTTAATAGTCCTTAAGAAATGTGCTTTTTGAACTGGCTCCTGTTTTCTCTAAACTGTATAATATTACTGCCTCCTGCTTACCTGCCAGCTGGAAGTCCTCAGCTGTTGTTCTTGTTTTTAAGAACTCAGGTGAACCATTCGACCCTCCCAATTATTGGCCTATTAGTTTGGCAAACTACTAGAGATCCTAATCAATGCTGAATTAGTGTCTCACATCGCAGGGCCTTCTTTCAGACAAGCAATATAGTTTTTGCTTCTCTAGGTCAACTGCTGATGTATTGTGGAAAGAGTGGAAAGCTTTAGAAAGTTGAAGCTTGGGCTCTTGTTTTGGACATCTTGAAAACATTCAACAGGGTTTGGCATGCCAGTCTTCTCTGCAAGTTGAAAAGTTATGGTGGCTCCTGGTGAATTTTTGAATGGATTCAGTCTTTCTTATCAAATCATGAAATGAGAATTGTCCTGAATGGCCACTCTTCTAGACCCTTTTGTACTAATGCAGGTGTCCCTCAAGGATCTATCCTTGGTCCCACTTTGACACAACCATTTACTCCTGTCTCGATACAAAGTCTGATCTGTTCGATAAGGTCAAATTGGTAGCTGATCTCACAAATGGCCTACAGTTTGTTGTTAACTAGGGCAAAGAATAGCTTGTTAATTTTAACACCTCTAAAATTAAACTGCTCTGTTAATCACCCGAGAGACACTTTCTGCCTTCCATCAGCATGGATGATGCTAACTTCCAGGGGAGTGATTTGTTGTGACTTCTTGGATTAACCTTATTGGCTGACATGAAGTGGAAAGACTACATTGACTATTCTTAGGTCAGCTGCTAAGAAAGTTGGTTCACTGTGTTGTGCTAGACAATCTTTCTCTTCAGAATCAATCTTAAATATCTATAAGTCTACCATTTGTTCATGCTTAGAATCTTGCTGCCAAATTTGGTTTGATGCTCTGCTATATATTTAGAAATTCTTGATAAAATCCAAAGGAGAATCAGCAATATTATTCGTCCTGATGTCTCAGCTTCAGTCACTTTCTCACCACCGTAACGTCACTTCTCTGTGCCATTTCTATAAATATTTTCATGGTAACTGATCAAATAAATTCATAAATTCTCGTTACCATATTGAAGAGCTTAAGTGCAGTAATAGTTTAGCAACAAGGTCTCATCAATTTACAGTTAAATTAGCTAGATGTAGATGATTTAGTTCTATGCTAACAGTTTCTTTTCTCACACTTCTCCTTTGTGGAACTCTCTTCTGGCTCCATGATTTCTGTCCAATTTTGATCTTCAAAAATGTAAATGCAATGTCAATCAATATCTACTCTCTTCCTAATTACTTTTCTACTGTTCCTATTTCTTCATGATGTTTTTTGCCTTCAAATTCTTTCACAGCCAGTAACCTCTTGTGTCTTAGTGGTTTTATTGCCTTGCTTGAGGTGAATTTGATGAAAAAAAAAAAAAAAAAAAAAGATTTAAAAGAGAATGCTGCCTTTCTATTCTTTTCTCCTCAAGCCAAAAGAAACTAACACACAAACACAAATATATCTAAACTTGCAGTTAACTATTTCTCGGCCACTCAAGATCTTAGTAGAAAAATCAATCAAGAGTGTAACCTTTTGATGGTATTAAATTTTACACAAATTCTACCTTTTTCTACTTCTGATCCATTTGCTTTTTGAGAAAGGATCCAGTCAAGAAAACCAAGGAATGTTGGAATGTACAGAAGAATGCATTAATAACCACACACATCCCAGCAGGTATACAAGGACAAAACACTGGATGATCATATTTACAGATTAGCAATGGGGGAAAATATCAAACAGATAAAAAAAAAAAAAAATCCATGAATGCAAAATATTTCACCTCATCTGGCAGTTAGTGCCAGTGACAATTAGTAGTAATATTTGGCACTGCAACAAAGTGTATGGGTATATCTCTACTCTCTTGGTCCTTGTATTCGGTGAACATTATATATATATATATATATATATATATATATATATATATATATATATATATATATATATAAGGCAAAAGTTGTACACCACAGGGGTCAAAGAGGTTGTGTTGGGTTGCCACTGAGCTCACACTCTTGGATTTTTTTTTCTGTGGGGCCATTTGAAAGGAGTTGTTTATCAGACACGCTCAGGAAATATTGAGGAACTTCAAGAAAGAATGAAATATGAATGCCATCAAATGACAGCAGAAACTGACATGGGAATGAATCAGTCAAGCATGAAATTAAAATGTCTTCTGAAAAAGAACATTTTGAACAGCACATATAACAATTAAATAACTAGTAAAAAAAAAAAACAATTTATAATAAATTTAATAAATTATCCCTATGGTGAGTGAAAAAGAGAGTAATCTAAGTTATTGTATTTCTAAGATTGAATAAAAAAATTTTAGTCCAATAACTGTTCATTGCGGGTAATTTCAGATCAAACTTAAATATGAAAATGAGGCCCATCTTAATTGACACCGTCCTAAAAGATAGACATATAAATATTATTCTTTAGAAACAAGAGAGAATGTCCATCATTAATGCAAAAGTTACAGCAATGCCAGATTATCTTACTTAAATATATTAAATTGTGGTGATAGCGGTCCTGGAATTGACATCTGTTTGTTTGGTAGTGTCAAAACTCACTGATGTTTTTTAGAAGCTATCTCCTAAAGTTTTTTTTTCTCTTACAAAAATGATTGAATCCTAAATGCTGCCTCTATTGCTAGGAAGCACATACGAAACAATGTTCAAAATACTAAACTAGCCACTGAATTCTAATCACAGCTATGACATCTTTCTCTGACATTTTTCTTCCTTTTTCTAAAACTTTTCACTCTTTTCCAAGTTGGTAATCTCTACCCATCCCTACCAGGAGGATGATGAGGTGAAGGACATTTTGCTTAAATGAAATGTTATTTTAAACTTTGGTCTTGTAAGCACATATGACATCAGTGACATATGAGTAATGCTTTTCAGTATTACAGATTCATTTATTGTGTTGTCGGCAGTATTTATTTTGCTTTGTCTAGACATTTGTTAAATCATTGTTTTTTTTTTTTTTTAATCCTCAAAAGTAAACTTGTTGATGACGTTCTGTTGTTATCCTTAATGGATTAAAATCATTTATTCAGGCTGTAAAGCTGTAAAAGATCTTATGTTCAAAGTTAGCACAGTATTTGTTAATCATAGTCTCACTTTGCTTTCTTAGAATTTTGAATATATGAAAATGGTAATATTTATGGTTTCCTTATAAGGAAACATTTAGCATCCAGTGATCTTTAATTATGTACCAAGAAATTGCTGTGATCTTTAAACATGTACCAAGAAATTGCAAGGAAATGTACTTACTGCTGATTTCTGGTTACTTGGTAATTCATGGAATTCATGATTGTAAGGAATACAGAAGAATTCAACTACTTTAGGATTTTTGACCCCATAGGCACTAAGGATGGCTTTGTCAATGGGTTTCTCTGCTGCCACCTGAAAACAGAAAAGAATATTTAAAGGAAAATAGAAGTTGGTTAGAGGGAGAAAATGAAACAGAAAAAAAAATGATTAAATAGTTCTACTAACCTACTAACCCCAGTAAATAGAGGAATTTTTTTTTCTAAACTTTATTTGCAGGAGCAAAATATCTAAGATTAGGAAGAGAATAATGGTTCTTCACCTACCCAAAGGTGACAGTGTGTTTTATGCTTGCACACAATCATCAGGCCATGACAATTGAGCATAAGTACGAAACAGACTGTTGCCATTGGCTTCAATGTCCACAAACACACAATATATATATATATATATATATATATATATATATATATACACGAAATGCTCATTGATGTACATCAGCAAAACATCCAGAAACCTCAAAAAAGAAAAAAAAGAAGATTATTTGAACAGTGAAGAGATATTTTGTGTAACAAGAACAAAATCTAAAATGCACTGGTGGTGGTTCATTGTATTACACCTGAGCACACAGTTGACTTATGAGTTGCCAATTTTAATCAGAAGAGAACAGGATTCATTGAGAAGGAAATGCATTGAAAGTGTGTGCATTAATGTTGTATTTCTTAACAGTAAATTTAAACCAGGAACATACACATTATGTCGACGTTCATTGCAAAGACAATAATAGTACAATGCGGCATATGAGCTAGTAGAGAAATAAAAACAAATATCTACTTGGAGTCGGCTGATCTAAAAACCTGCAGACCTCCCATGACTAATATGTATGTATGGAATGTATGCGCACACATGTGTAAACAAGCTAACCAACTCAATGCGAACTATAATATCAGGGAAAAACAGTGCAATTCACAAACTAAAAAAAAAAAAATATTATATATATATATATATATATATATATATATATATATATGTTTGTAAATGTGTGTGTGTCTGTAATTATATACAGATATATATGAAGAGACACATATGCATGTATGTGTGTACAGGTATATATATATATATATATATATATATATATATATATATATATATATAAAATAATTGCATGTATGTATATATATGTAAAAGTTAGTGATGTGACAGTACCAATATTTTTACCAATTCCAATACAATTCCAGATACTGTTCTAAATTTCTGATTCCAATACAATTCTCAATTCCGATAACCTACAATGACTGAAATTCATTATTTTTAGGCTCTACAATTGGTTTGGGAAACATAATGAACAAAGTACATTTATTAATAAAACATTTAGTAGAAAAATGAATACAAAAAGCTTATGAAATAAAGTTAAATATCCTTTTTATTTAAAAAATTGGGCAAGAGTTTAAACAATAAAGAGAGCAATTTCTTTAAGTAAATCACTTAAGTACCTAGCTATACATATTTAAGAAAGAAAAAATTATAATTAAATTATAATGTAAGAACATTATCATCTCTCCTGTTTCATCTTTCAGTTGATTTCTTTTTAGTTAGTAAATGTTCCCTCAAATACTAAATAACCATTCGCTTTTAACAGAAGAGGGAGATGCTGATACACATTTCCTGACTAAAAGTGCCATGAGAAATTCATTTTTATTTGAATTCCACTGAAAAACATTATCACTTTTAATATTTTTAATGAAATGCTTTTATTTGAAAAGTAAATAAAAGTTTATTTTTTTTTAATAAATAAAAGAAAACAAATACCTACTACCACCTTTATACAACCCTTTGACTTAAGTGCTAATCGAAACTCCTTATATGGAATTAATTTTTACTTAAGAATAATTGAAAATTTGAATTTTAAAATAAAATTTTATATAAAGATACTAAAATTTTTTTCTTGATTTTTAATTGCAGACAATGCTTTTTTTCTAATATTTTAAAAATGACAAAAAATAATAATAAAAATTGTCTGAAAAAGAGAGTGTTAGAGCAACAACGTGAATTCATTTTGTGTTTATATTACATAATTTTGATTATAATTATTAAATTAATAATTTATAATATTAAATCAGTGAATTAATGTTTCAAAGGAAATTAAAAATAAAAATTTTATTTTGAACTGAAAGAACTGAATAGAAACTTGCACATTTTTTTTTTAACACATATTTATAATTTTTACATCATACTTATGTGTTATTATGATCTATAGATTTTAGTTTTATTGGTAGTCCAAAATCAATAAATATTTATATAATTTTATCATGAGTACCAGGAATGGAAAAGTTTTAAACAAAAAAATAAATCTAAAGAATCATCTTTGGAATCAGAAATTAGGTTAAAAATTCTCCAATTTCAATACACCAAAAATATTTCTGATTTCAGATGCACAGATATATATGAGTGTACATGTATGTACAAGTATGAGAAAAAAAAAAAAAAAAAGAAAAAAGAAGGCTCTATGCATATGATTGGGTGGGTGTTTATTTATGTACATGTATATGCAAGTGTGTTTATGTATATATATATATATATATATATATATATATATTGCAGCACTGGTTCAAGCCTTGACAGGTGCTATATTAAAAATATCTTCACGATGAAAAATAAAACGAGAGATTCATAGAGTTAATCTTCATACAACAAAAATACTGTTATAGTGGAACACACCTATTCTATAGTTAATAGACTCTCCCACCTATAATAAGTAGAAGTTGCTCAGTGAGTTGGTCAATCAGTCGATGTCGGACGATCGTTAGTCGGATACTAAAAGTATCAGCGATCACAACTTGATTACTGCGTCATACCTATTATATGAAGTTCCTAATGTTTTGTACGTCGAACCTGTTTTAAATACAAGCCTCCACTGTAAAATCACTCTGCAACAAATACCTTCTGGTATCAATCTCTATCGCAACTAGGCCTTGTTTAAACTTTTGGAGGAGCTGAGTTTAAAGTTTTTGGAATCAGGAAATCTGGTGGCAGCTGATGTGGATTCTAAAGGCACTTGATGCAGGTTTTCAGCCCAAGTAATCTGCTTATTATGTACTTCAGCCCCAAAATGGCAATGGGACTGAAAGGTCCTAGGGACTCAGCGATTCCCCAATCCTCACATTAATCCTAATAAAGATTTTCTTTGTTCCCTATTTCTGCTTTCTTAATCAACCCTCCAAATTTAAATAATTATCCACCTTCCTTGGGTGTAATCATAGGGATTGCTCCTCCCTTAACTCCAACCTGCCTCACATCTCACACCACCACTCCACACAAGTGGGGCTAAATTCTGCCTTTTCCTCCTTCCTTCTCAGTATTCTAGCTCTTTCCACTTCTCAGGGTTGGCATAACTGTCTTTGTGACTAATCTAATTTTTGAAGTGCATAGGTGAGAGGGTGTAATTTATTCTCTTCATTAATTTCAATTCTCTGATTCCCTTCCACTTCCCTACTATTACCTCGGTCCAGTGAGAACACAAACCAGACCCACTGCTTCTCATATTAACCTTCCGAGCAATAGATAAAAAATATTTCCCAATTTGTTTTTGTCAAGGAAAACACATTTGTTTAACTAAGTTCTCAACAAAGAGACATGCTGTTCTCCATCTTTGGGCTGATTACAGTCTTAGCAAAAACATAAACCAGACCACAACAGGATTGATTTTCATAATCCTGACCCTTACAGTGAGTTCATTTCCTTTGCTTCTCTTCTCACCAATGATATGTGTTTTTCTAATTTCCCCAATTTGTTTTACCCAGATGCCAGATTTTCAATAGATAAAAAAACAAAAAAAAACAAAAAAAACCAAAAAAAAAAAACCAATCCAGATGGTCCTTTCTTTTCACTTCCACATTACCAGGGAAAATGTCTTCCATTCTCTCTATCTCCCAGTTTATATTTCATTTTAGGCTTAACCCTTTTTCTGCTTAGAATTAACATTTAACCACATCACAGCTTCAGTGTCACATAATAAAAAAATACTCTAGTTTCAGGGGAGGGGTGACAGATTTAAAATCCATAACACCAAGGACTGATATAGATATCAATAAAACAAGCAGGCTGACAAACATTCTCTTGAGTTTGGACATTGGAAGTGATAAGGTAATCTAATTTAATTTATGGTCATCACTTATCCTCAAGGCATTTTTCATCATATACCATTTTGTCTTTCATTTTAACTAGAGGAAGCCAAAGAGAGCTGACTCACACTTGCAGCCAAAATCATTAATAAATTTTCCACTTTATCTCATCTTCATGCATACATACATACACACACACATCAACCCTCACTGATGACAGTCTATTTCATGCTTAAATAGAATCTTTAGGCCTGAAAATCATGTTTAAGCATGAAAGACAGTCACTGCTGGGTGTTGACTTCAATGTCAACTTATATTTACATATGCTCTATACTTGATATTGAACTATCATACCTTAAAACGAAACAATGTTGACTGATATTTGTATTTGCTTAATGATCCTTCTCAAAAGAATAAATAATAGAAGTATGTTTAGAACAAAGAGAATTTAGCCTCAAAATTACCTCACCTACCTATATACATTCTCATTAATGCTATGTCCCTTAAGGATATGAATGATCATGGCATTCTTCAGCTTTCCATAACCATTTTTGAGAAAGAGAATGGCAGTTTTTCAAAATTGGTTTTCTTCTAGACTGGTTATTAACCAAGGCTAGAGAGACCAATCTGATTTAGTATTTAAGCATGATGGGTCAGAAGAGATAGGTTTATGCCTTCCTCCAAGGACATTAATGCAAAATGAGTGCAAATTGTCACAGACAGAATTTCAATTTGGCTTAGTAGTTCTAATTTTTGTGTTGTTAACAGCCACCAACAATAACACACAGAGGACAAGTATGTAAAAAACCTTCTCTCTGCAGGTGGATGAATAACAAGTCCTTCAAAAACAGGCATTTTTTTCTTTTTTAATGCTTTTCATCTCATTGTATTTAGACTTCTTATAACAATGAATAGAATGGCACTGAGAAATTAGATGATTTATGAGAGGAAATTAACTCAAAACCTTAACAAAAGAACTGTTATTGTGATTTGTATGTAAAATAGTTCAGAGATCATGTCAAATAAAGAGAAAATACTTTACAAGTACATTGACAAATTGGTTAAAATAGATAAGAGTAAATACTTACAGCTGGAGAAAGAGGGGGTAAAATCTTTGCCATTCCAGTAATCAATAGAGTATAATATACACTTAAAACCATCATGGTACAATGGGTTGCTGTTTAATATCCAAAGTTAGGCAACACATTGACAGCCACACAATGTGTGTATTCTGTATCTGCTTGGGTAAGAGATTTTCAACTTGTTTTCTCTATTTGAAAATCACTTTATGGCAATGGCCAGGATTATATCACATCATCTTTAACACTGGAAACTGTTACTGGCTTCCTTTAGGTTTACACAAAAAATAGGATGACAACAATAATAAAACTTTAAAGTTTTTCGTTAAATGCACATTAACAAACATTCAGCCAAGAATAAGCAGCTACATATTTTGCTGATACAGATTTAGTCTGTTTAGCATTTTTGGAAATGTGCATATATATATATATATGTATGTATGTATGTATGTATCTCATGCACCCACACTTGATTTTTATGCTTATTATTTTACGAAGCATTATTCTAGTAAATCTGCAAGATGGAAATTTAGATTAATAATAAGACGTGGCCTATATTCAAGTATCAATCATATAGGTACATATATAGACCAACAATTGATATGTATATATTACTGGCTTCTCCTACTCCTCTTTAGCTAGACATACTGTTTTTATATACATTGAAATCCATCATAAACAAAAATGCAAACTATTCTGATTCTATCATTTGCCATTCCAAACTCGGGTGTGGAAAAAACATTTTTAGATCTTTAGCCATTTTTATAATTTTAAGTGCAGTAAATGAAAGTCTACAGAAATATTTACTCCACTGTAATCTTATTATTTTTATATAATCTAGTATCTAAATGTTAAAGATTTAAAAAAATAGAAAAATTACATCAAAATCAAAACAAAAAAAAAGTTATTGATGGAGGAGAATTGTATCAAGTTACCTGCCATACATAAATAAAAAAAACAACAAATTAATCAGATTTGAAAGCATAATCTATGTTAACCTGATTAACTTTCTCTGGACTTTATACTAAAAAAAATTCCATTAGATTATCATCATCTTTTATAATTACATAAAAAGTTCAACTTCTTTGACACAGGAAGAAGAATATAATTGCATAAGACATTAAATTATTTATTGGACTAGATTTGCCATAATTTCCAAGCATCAAACTGAGATGGTTGTATTATAGATTTTGTTTTATTGTATAATAAAGTTTTCATGACCCAACACCCATTAAAATCCAGGGTTGATACATAAATATATTATTGTGATGGGAGATTTTATGGGACAGCCCTTTCAAAATCCAGGTGTACACTGAACCTAGCTTGGACTCCTGCAGAGACCAGTGATCAGGATAATAGTTTTTTTTTGCCTAGTAGGTAAAATGGTTATGGAGAAAGTGGTTTGCTTAAGTGTTAACTCACCCAGTTTCCTCCATCAACCATTGTGGTATAGTGGTGATGAGAGATTTAGTCAAGATATCTGCCAATTTTATTTTTTTTTTGGTGGGGGGAGGGGGGGAGGAAGGAGAAGGAAAAGAGAGAGAAGGAGGAGAAAAAGAGAACAGTAGAGAATTGAATTCAACAAAGTAACATATAAAGCCTATAGTTTGTGTTTATGTCTGCTTGAAAACTGGAAAATTAATTAAAACAGACATCAAATAAATACAATTTTTATTATTTATTATTATTTTTAATGTGTCTTATATCTTACCCAACTTAAAGGTCCTTGCTGTTTTTCTGTATATTCAGTTTAAAAAAATCAGATTAAAAAATAACTGTTATTCATTTTCAATATAGTCTTTGGTAATCTTCATTAAACTGCTTAATTCTTCAAATAATGATTGTTGGCTCATTCAGTAATAAACAAAACCAATATTGACATTTTAATAGCATATTTTGAAAATTTAAATTCTAATTTCTGAAATATCTATACTTTTATGTTTATTCCAAATAAAATAAGTAACCTGATATTTTTGAGTTTATTTAAAATGTGTTTTATATATTTATATTAACAGCTTTTGTGTATAATATGGACTGGCTTGTAAGATTGAATAGCTCTAAAACCAAACTAGTTATGATTCAGCATTACCAAACAGATCCTAAATTTTCTCCTGACTTGGTGAATGGTTGTACTCTTTGTGAGGCACCTTGATTTGAATGTCTGTTAGAACTGAAGTTCACTCCAGACCCTCCCTCAAGTAGAACTCATATATATATAATCCATAACTAAAGAGGCTAGTAAAATGGTCAGTTCCTTGTAGCACTCCAGAAAGTACCAATGCTTGAAAATGGTTTGAACAAACCAAAAATAGATTATTGTTGTCACATCTGGGCTGAAAGTGGCCAATCCTCATTTTTCAGCCTCAAAAGAGTTAAAAAAAAATATTTACATTGACTTGTGGGTGATTATTTTCCACTTAAATCCTTTCCAACAGATAAAATGTGGCTAGCCTCTCGTTAATCTATCACTATTTTCATGGTAGATGTGTAGATGAGTTATGTTCCTTAGTTCCAAATCTTCACATCTAGTACCTGTCATGTCATGTACATTTTTGCTCTTGACTATAAATACTTGCTACAAAATAAAATCTTTACCTTGATAAAGTGCATCAGAAGACAAAATGTGTTGGCTAAGGTTAAGTTATCCTTTTGTCTTTATTCATATTGTCCTTTTACAGATATATACTGTGTATGTATGGCCCTCCCACCTAAAGAGTCAATTTGGATACCTGAACTTTGCAGGAGAAACATCTAAAGAGAATCCATGAGTGTATGATGTAAACATGGAGTAAAAAGTTACTCCATGTTTGTATCATAAACCTGGCACATTGATGTTGCAAGTCATACTGTAAAGAAATGGTATGCTAACTTCCAACAAAGAGATTTTGAGACCTCCAAGGTGCAGTATGCTCTGAGAGGCGGTCAAGGGTGTTAACTCCTGAAATTGTTAATCATGTTCATGACCTAATTTTGGTAGATTTACAAATCTAGATCAGAAGAATTAGGCACTAGAAATATCCAGAGAACATTTTTGATTTATGCCTCATGAACTGTTGGGTCTGTAGAAAATCTGTTAGCTAAGTGAGTGCTAAAATGACTGAATGCCAACTCAAAACAATATCAAGTCAACTATCTTCAGAAAGATAATGTGGGATACTACTCTAATTTATGATGTTGATCAAAGGTGGTACCGAAATAAAAACATCAAAGGAAGCTGCAAAAATGTGCTGTCTTTTTGTAGGACAATGCACATTCTCACAGGCTGGCAAGATAATGGAAATTTTGAAGAATTTGAGTCTTAAGTGTACAGATCAGTCACCCAACTCAACAGATGTTTCTCAATCTATTTCTGGTTTCCAAAATTTGCAGAAGTTTGAAATGTAAGTTTTTAATAATTTAGAGGTGATAGCAGCAGTAAATTTTATTTTATAAAACATTAGAAGTTTTTGAAAGTGTTAAAGAAACTTGAAAACAGAATACATGGAATGGTATATTTAATGATTCAAAGTCATTACATTTTTTTTTGTCAGGCCAAGAATTTTTCAGCATTTCCTGTAATGATTTATTAGTGCTACAAGTATGATAATTTTTTTTTAGATGTAAGCGTAAGTTCTATGCTAATAGTTTCTTCTATCACACCACTCACTTGTGGAACTCTCTTCTGGCTTCTTGTTTTCCAGTCCAGTTCAAATTCAATATTGTTATCTTCTGTCTTCTTAATACCTGTTCTTTTATTGTTCTCTCTCCTTAATGTTTTTAACTTATATTCTTTAACATCCAGTAACCCCTTATATCTTAGTCGCTTTATTGCCTTGCTTGGGGTGAAATTATTAAAAATAAATTTTGTTGCTATTTAGTTACTATTATTTCTACATTAACTTGACTGCTATATTAATATATAAAGCTCAAAGATTGTGTGTCTGTGTGTGTGTGTGTGTGTGTGTGTGTGTGTGTGTGTTTCTGCCTGAAACTGTAAAAACTGAAACTGATATCAACTAAATTTTATTATTTATATCAACCAGCATGTGTCATATCTTGTCCAATTAATTACTTAAATAAAACCCTTTTCCATCCTGAAAAAGGTAACTACCTGAGCATTAAGATCACAGTTTAAGAGTAAAGAGAAGTTAGCAAAGTTAACATTTTTTAATAGTATATTATGAAAGTTTAATAAATATTATAAATTATACTATTAAAACATGCCTTATATGAAATAAATATCTACCAAAATTGTCTAACCTATCAAAGTAATGACAATTTCACTGATGATTTTATAGCGTGTGTAAATCTCTTAAAGAAACAACTGTGTAGCACAATGTAGCAAACGAATGGTACTTAATCCACACAAGGTTGGGTATCATTAAGAGTCATTTATTAATCTTTAACCAGTCATTAAATATATTAATTAAAATTTTGCCAATATATAATGTTTTGCTTTCCACTCAATCAAATTAGGTACATTCAAAAATAGACCACATTGAATATTTCTCTTTAAATAGGACTACTTGGTTAAAATACCAAAAACTTTTTTTTAATGTCAAGAAAAATCAGTTTTCAATGGATAGGGAGCTTTATCACCAAATAAGATAAGGAATGCTGAAATCAATGACAAATTGAAAAGTGTCCTCTGTTCTCTATGGACAAAAAAAAAAATAAATAAATGAATATTATATCATTGTTTTTTTTATATTACTTTTAGTTTCCCACTTCAACAATTGTATTAAAGTTTTAGAAAAGTACCAGAGAATGCTGAAATGACCAAGAAAGAATTAAAAAAATGATGTTTTGTCAGATTTTGGAAGGTGAGTCAAGCTGATAAATTTTCGAAACACCCTCATATAATAAAATTAAAAAATTGAAAGTAATATTTAACTTTTTGAGTTTCTGACATCCAAAGAAAAATATTCATACCATTTGTCAGTTAAAGTTTAGAAATCTAATTTTTCTAAAGAATTATTTATTACCTGCTGTAATCATGTGTAAGAAGCAGATTTTATTATGAAAATCATGTCCAAAAGTCTGCTACATTTTATAATTTAGTTTAGAACTTGATTCCATTTTTCCAGTGCTCAAAAATGGATAAAATCTGGTCAAATTGTATTTATTTGTTTAGATAATATCTATTATTATTACATCAAAGGGAAATAAATTTTTCATGATGTTTTTTTAAGTCTGTATGGGGTTCCACAGGTTTTTTTTTGGATTTCATTGGACCTAGACACCTCCAGGAGTTGGAAAATCATTCAAAAGGTAAAAATATTAGTTAACTCGAGATAAAAAAATATTGAGATAAAAATTTTTTTTAAAAAAAATACAAAATGATGCATAACTTAAAACAATTTTTTATTGAAAGGTAATTAATGACTTTTTCACAATAAACAACTTTAGCAATTTTCGCAAACAACCAATTACTGGCTTTGAAGTTTTTGTAATGCTTACAAATCACAAAAGTAAATAAAACAATTATTTTAAGACATTTTTATGTTTAACATTCTTTTTATAGATACAAATATTTAAGTAAATGCTCTGTTTATAATAAACAGTATTAAACAACATTTACCGGCCTGAATGTCCGAGAAATTTTTATAGCAAATATTCGTTCTCTGACAGGATTTGAACCTGTATCCTATACAGAACCGTCATATAGCCTGATGTGCTTTTACAGATTTCGCCACAGAGGATCGATCAGTTAGCAAGGGCGAATTTACTGCTTTTAAACTGTTTATTATAAACAGAGCATTTACTGAAATATTTGTATCTATAAAAATGAATGTTAAACATAAAAATGTCTTAAAATAAAATGTCCTTTTTTAATTTTTTTCTCTTCCTTTTTCACAAATTTTGGTCGAGTTTTATGCATGAAAATAATTTTTTTTCCTTTTTTAACTGCATCTTATATGCCCTAGTGATCTATATATAAAGGATTATGATATATAAAAACTGTTGCTTGCATTGGAGATCATGATCTCCGATTTCATAAAACCTGTCAGATCATTTATATTAATAATCTACCTGTTTGTAACACTTTTCAAACAAGACTTGATATCTATTGTTCAAGCAACATCCTAGAAGTCTCTGTCAATAGGTATGTCTTGTTTGTTTTTTGTTTTCCATTTTGTTTATCAATTTCACGTGTATTAGTTCATATTTAATATTTACATAACAGCCATATATAAACTGATAGCCCAAAACATTATGACCACTTACTGGTCAGCTAGAAAAATAAAAAAAAAAATCAGCTCTTATTTACACATAGAATCTACATGACCACTAAAGTTTTCTTTGGCGTCTGCTTATGAAAATCTTTTTAGACAAGATCTAATTTTGACTCTTACATATTCCTTTGAAATCAATGTACCGTGTGGTATGACATTTCTTCCTTGAAGTTATCTGTAATTTTACTACAGTTACCCTTTCAGAAATGTTCTAAACTCGTCTTCTTGTCAGAACAATTTGAAGTTATTCAAATCTTTCTTCTTGCTCATAATTGCAGTATTCAACACATTAAAATGAAGTACTCAAAGCCAGATTACCTGCTGATAATTTATGAGACAATAGCTGTCATTCTTGCCATGTGTCACTTGTCATAATCTTTTATCAGATCAGGTGTATATGTAAGAGTAGCAAGGATATTTTTATTATCAACATTTGTGAAATTTCCATGTATTCAGCTAATAGGAAAGAAATAATTAGAATATTTTTAAAAAAAGAGAATTTGAATTTGATCCCCGACAATAAATAAGTTTTACTGAAATCCAATAAAGAGTTAAATTTCCAGAGTTTTTTTTTTTTTTTTTTTTTTGCACAATCTAAAATCAGTAAACATTGAAATTTTTCCTGATTTTCATTTTTCTTGTTTTAACAACTGAAAACAAATATCTGGTTGTATACAGAAACTATTTTCATATCAGTTGTCTTTAATTTTTTATTATAATTGCACCAATTTTCTGAAAATCAACTTAACTTATATACAATATGGCTTTTTCCTCTTTTGTATTGTCTCTCTTGCCATTTTTCATTGAGAAAATCTTCAAGTTTATGAATACTGTAAAACTGATACATAAAATCATTTAAAACAATACTGATATTATTCAAACAACCATTTTATATGAGTAAGGACATACAAAAATGGAGAAATCTTGTCCATACATTATCAGTGTTAGAGATTGTTTGACAAAGTTTAAATCAATCTTTTGATATCATATTATAAAGAACTCAGAAAATTCTATATTTATATTTGCTGGTATAAAACAGATTTAAAAAAAAAATTCCTTTTTGAACTATTAAGTATATTTTCTTCTGGTCTAATTTAAATTGGAGGCAAGAAGAGACTTTATTCACAATCCTTTTTTCATAAGGAAAGGCAGTTCTATCTGAAAATGGGGAGCATTGATAAAAAGGATGAGGATAATACTCTCTAATTTCAATATATATATATATATATATATATATATATATATATATATATATATATATTTTACACACACAAGATTGTCCAGAAAGTTCATGCCAGTTTTTAAGAGAAATTAAAACACAAAACAAAATCATGCCATTAAATATTTATTCAACTAAATATGAACCATTTTGTTGCACAACCTTTCTCCATTTTTCCTTCAACTTAAAAATCCCATCTTCCCACAATTTCAATGGTTTCTCAGCAAAGAACTCATTAAGGTGTTTTTTTATGTCATCCAAAGAATTAAAATTTTTCCATTGAGTTTATTTTGCAAGGACCTGAATAAATGAAAATCTGAAGGAGCATTGTCTGGTGAATATGGTGGGTGGGGTAACACATCCCAGCTGTAACAATTTTTCTGGGTTGCCAAAAGAAATATTAGGTCTGGCATTAACTTGATGGAAAAAACACCTTTTCTGTTCACCAATTCTGAGTGTTTTTCTTGTATTACTGTCTTTAATTTGTCCAGTTGCAAGTAGTACTTTTTAGAATCAATTGACTGTTTACTTAGCAGAAGCTCATAATACAAGATTCCTTTCCCATCTCACCATGAATTTGTTAGGATGAAGACCTGCTTTTGAGGTGGATAAAGTTGGCTCATGTCACTTGCCCCAGGATCTTTTTTGCTGAACATTATCGTAAATGATCCATTTCTTATCACCTGCCATAATTTGCTTCAAAAAGGGTGCATTTTCATTGCATTTATGCAGCAAATCACAGATAGAAATGCAATCTAAAAGCTTCTTTTTACTCAGATCATGTGGTACCCAAACATCTTAGCGATTTGAGTACCCAAGCTTCTCTAAGTGTTCATGGATGCTAGAGTTTGATAAATTTAGTGCTTCTGCCAATTGCCATGTTGCGTAATACAAGTTAGTCATCTGTAGTGGGGGGGGGGAATATGCCTGAGCATTCTTCATCAATAAGGCTACAATCACCAACTCTAAACTTAGTGAACCATTTCTGTACAGTTTTGTCAACTAAAGCACCTTCATCATATACAGCACATATCTTTTTTGTTGCTTGCAAGGAATTTTTGCCTTTAAGGTAATAAAAAAAAGTATCAAGTGTCTAAAAATGCACCTTATAATCTTCCATTTTCATGGTGTTGCTTAATTAACATGAATTAAGTAATTTTAAATGTTCTTAAGAGATAGTTTGAAGTATGCTCTAATTGGAAATGTAAACATATGCCTGTCAATAAATTTGATGTGTGGTAATGTGTTTGGACAACAACGACTAAAAATCAGTATGGACAGCCATATATATTTAGAAAAACATAGTCATGTACATATTAGATAGATATTAGTTGATAACACAATAATATTCACACATACACACAGTAAAAAGAATCTTCAAATTTTGGAGGCTATCTACATTAAAAAAAGTAATCCACACTTAAATTACATTTCAAACTAGTCACAACACATTGCATCTAGATATATGGTTCTATTGTAAATATTTCAGCCTCTCATGTGGCATGACATCATAGAACCGCATCTTGAACTTAGGAATTGCATCTGCTATTCTGTGACCATTATTATTGCATAGCAATCTTCTATGTCAACATAACAAAATATCTTCGATGGTGAACATCTTTGTTAAAATCTCCGTATAACTAATCTGAAGATGTCTCATATGAACCAAAAGCTTAGATCAAGGACCAACTTAATAAAAATATCCAAATGCTGGACAATTTTTGTCTTTATTTTCCCCCAAAATTAAAGCAAACATGCAATCATTAGAACAGATCATGATCAGACATAATAGACATTCATTGTCTGTTATATTTAATAAATGTTTGTGTAGTGTGTGTGTGTATATATATATATATATATATATAGATAGAGAGAGAGAGAGTAATGGATAAATTGTCTAAATAATGCAAAAATGAAAACAGCACTAACATCTCATTTTAACAGATATATTTACCAAAATTACACAAAAATATCTTGAAATACTGAAGAGTAAATTTATTTAATAAAATTGCCATTGGCTTTAACCATGGCCTCCAGACGACTTTGGAATCTCCTGCAACTCTTCTGGGCAGTCTCCTTGTTTAAATTGGTGAATCTTTGGTGTTACAAGGAGTTTTGTTGATCTCTCACTCAATTGTGCCCAATGGCAGTATGGAGAATCAGGTGGCTAGATTTAAGGGTTGATGTGGTCACAGAAATTGTCAGACAGACATCACTGGGTTCTTTTGCTTGTGTGGCATGTTGCAGAGTCCTGTTGCTAGATATAGGGCCTTCCAGCAGACAACCTCTTGAGCCAGGGCAGCACTTCCTCCTCAAGGCATTTGATGTCAGCCTCTGTGTTGAGTCTGAGGCCCTGTGGGAAGATGAATGGAAGCATAACATCACCATGACTAGTGATTACTCCAAACACCATTATATTAACTGGATATATCATTCAACTTTTTCCAAATCTTCTGCACTCTCCTCAGATTGGCACACAAACACTCTGAAATGTTTGTATTGGGAGTTCCAGGATGAATGCCAAGCAGTACAGCATGCTGTTCCCAGATTTCTGGTAGAGTGAATTGCTTCATGGTGCTGTTTTTCTCCCAGATTGTCCCCAACTTATCCTACTATATTGTGCAGTTGACAACAAAAAAAAAAAAAAAAAAAACTATGCACATATGCAAAATTAAAAGTATAAAATGGCAACAATGTACCCATTGCAACATACATATATGTTTTAAGTTATGCAATATTTATGAGTTAAAGTGCTCAACTATTTATATATGTGATTAGTGCTGCATTATAGGTGGGTGGTAATTGGTTATGCTTCAAATTATTCTGGAGGTTATTGAGTAGAAATAATTGTGAATCTGTATGCATTTATTTGTAACTATTTTTAGTACTTTGTTTGTTTTTGATTATTACATTTGTGTTTAGGTGATGATTCATAATTTGTTATTTCTTTACTTAATGGTTTATATTTTTTGTTTATTTTACTTATCATTTATATCAACTTGTTTTTACATATTCATTTTTAGTTTTTGATTTTTAAGTAACATAGTAAAAATTTGTATTTGTGCCTGCATTTTGAGAGAAGTTCTGATCATTTTTTTAGTAATTTGTATTTGTCTTGGAAGGTAATTAAGGCTATTTTCTCCTCAAAATGACTTTAATTTTTTTTGATTTGTTGTTGGAGGCTGATGCAGTTTTCCTTATTTTCCATGATATTTTGGTATGATTTGGTTTTTGTTTTTAATTTCTCATGTTTAGAAAGCATTGTGCTGTTTTCATATTTACTATTTTTAAAGGATGTTTTGTGTGTGTAGTTTCTCCTTTCCAGAGTCCTTCATTTACTCCTATGTATATTTTTTCCTCATTATCTGTTGGTTTGGTATAATAGTGGCTTGGTATATTATATTGTTTTGCAAAAAACTGTCATTTAAGGGCATTCCCTGTTTATTCTACAATTACACATTGGTTTTATTTGTGCAAGTTGTTTGTTTTTCTGTTGTGCTTTTTTATTGTGTCATGTTCTTGGTGCAACTGTAGCTTATTTTTATGGTGTTTTAGTGGAATATCTTGTGGAGAGTGCTCAGTGGGAGGGGAAGTGTTTGTGTATGAGTTTAATGAACATTTTTCCTACATTTGTTTTTACATTTTTGTTGTACGGTGGGTTGAACCATATGAGGTTTCATTTCCTGTTGGCTTTTTTTGTGTTATATGGGGTGTATATGAGTATTGCTGAAAAGCCACTATCTTTTAGAATTATTTCATAATCTTTCTTGATTTTGTTGAAGATGGTTTCACTTGAATTGTCATAACCTGCAGTTGATTGTATCAGGATTGGTGCTATAAGAAAACTACAACAAATCAATTCAGCAATTAATCTCCTTCAAAGTAGTCCTCTTCTGAAGCCGCACATTTTATCCAGTATTGTTTCCATTGATTGAAGTATTCCTGGAACACCTTTTTGGGGATACTGAGCAACTGACTTATAGCATTCTCTTGGATTTCCTCAACATCTTAAAATCTTGTCCCTTTCAAGCAGGATTTTATTTTTGAAGAGGAAAATGCCATAAGGGTTGAAATCTGGTGAATTTTGTGCTTGGCCAAAAACTGCTGCACAAGCCATGCTCACTGATGGAACCTCTGCGGTGTGGTGAACCAACCACACTCTACACAATTTCCTTCCAAGCACTGCTATAAACAATGAAAATGAACTAGAACATGTGTGTGTGTGTGTCAGAATACAGAGTCAATCTGTGTCAAGCATCTTTGTAACTGTTACTATAGCAACCATCCCAATACTTTTTGATCAGCCCTCAGAGATATATATGAAACATTGAGCACTTTTTGTCTCCTCCAAATCCAGTTTTTACCCCTTAGTAGGTATTTTTAATTATTAAAGTAAATACTTGTAAGTAAATTAAAAGTAAATATTTGGATTTATCTAGACTGTAGAGCAGGCATGTCAAACTGAGGCTCTCCTGAGGGCAACATGGTCACATGTGTTGTCATGAGGGCCACACACAACAACCAACTGGAGTCATTTAATAGAATTTATTGCAGAATATTTTTGTTACTTAAATTTAGAAATGCACAATGTATATACAAATGTTTTAGCAGGATTCATGTATACAAAATAATGAAGTAGTTTGATAAAGAAAATAAAAATTTAAACAACATATACTTGCAGTTTGCAACAGCAACAAATACAGTGTGCAAAAATTACAACAGTTTAAAACTCAACATTTATTTGCCACTATTCAGTCAATTTTAGTTTTATGTCCTGAGGCTTGGCACCTCATTTTGCTGACAATGTTTGCTATGTCTGGCTGAAATGTCTGTGCAGTTCCAACTTTGATCAGAGATGACAAATGTTGATCAGTTTAGCCTTGTTCTGAGAATTTTTTGTTGATTTCATGAATGAAATAACTGACCACGCATAAATAGAATCAAACATTTCCATAAACTTTGTGGCAAACTTTCTGAAATTTTTAAACTTTTACAGGAAGGTATGAAAAGAACCCAGACATTCCTACTTCAAGATATTTTGCTCTGTAGAATCTGACAGCATTTCTAATAGTTCCATCTGCAGGCTTTCTTCAGTCTTGTCAACATAAAAAGGTGAATGGTACTGAGAATAATGCCAACTGATGTTCAAAAGATGAGAAATAAATATTTTCTGAAATTCCTTTGACAACAATTCCAGGTGATTGCCGTACTTAGAAAAGCTAAGTACAGTCTTAGTCTTGGCAGTATTTTTCATCCTTTTGCACAGAGGAAAATGAACTAAATTTTCATTTGACAACCATGACTTCCATAAGCTTAGTTTTGTAATGAAGTACTTGATGCCATCATGCAACTGAGTGATGTTTGTTTTTACTTTGTACATTCGAATTAAGATCAGTTAATTGTGCAGTAATATCCACAACAAAAGCCAGATGTTGGAGCCAACTTTCATCTTTTATTTCATCTCCAAAAATATAATTATTTCTTGTCTCAACAAATAGAATCTTTTCAGCACTTTGACATGACAACCAGCAGACTTCTGTGTAGAATGGAACATTTGTGAAACGATTATCCATATCTTCCAACAACTGACCGAACTGGCAGTGGTTGAGAGCATGGACTCTAATATAATTCACTGTCTTTGTGACCAAACTAAGCACATGATCCAATTTTAAAATCTTTGAACACAAATTTTGTTGATGAATAATACAGTGAAAATGCGCAAATGTTGAATCTGGATGAGAATTTTCTAGTTTTCTTTGTAACTTGGCAACAACACCATTATGTTTGCAAACCATATTCACAGCAATGTCAGTAGATAAGCATGCAAGTTTATTCAAATCAAAACTATAATCATGCAGAACCTGCTCAACTTTCTCAAAGATGTCCTGGCTTGTTGTAGTGTCATGCATTGGAACCAATTCAATCAGTTCTTCATAAATATTAAATTCACTGTCACAGGCCCTGATGAAGATTGCATGTTGTGCTATTCCTGTGATATCAATGGTCACATCAATAGCAATAAAAAAAATGTTCAAACCTTGATGATACGGCCTTCAAATTTTGTTTCAAATTACCTGATATTTTATCAATCCATTCAGCAACATTGTTCCTGGTTAATGAAATGTCTTTGAATAAGTCTGCTTTCTATGGACATACAATTTCAGATGTTTTTACAAGGAATTGTTTTGCAAAATCTCCTTCACTGCAAGATTTCCCACTCATGGCTACTATTTGGTTGAGTTCATAGCTTGCAATAACAGAAGAGACAAAAAAAAAAGAAAGAAAAAAGCTGTGTCTTCAATTTTGAAACATGCATTGGACCTTCATATTTATTGAAAGATAGATGGTTTGTTTCATAATGTCTTTTCATTTACTGGTGTGCAAAAATACCATCATTCCCACTTTTCTTGAAACACTTCTTCACTCAATTTCATTTTTCTCTTAACAGAAGGAGCAGTAGCCAATGTTTACATTAGATTATTTAAAATATCTAGGTTAGAACTAGTAACTTTAAATAGTTTTTAAAAAATAGTTAGACATATCAATAACACAGTTACCTTCCTTGATGTTACTGCATATGTATGTTTACATCATAAAATTTAAAAATTGTACAGTACATAAATTTAGCGTTTTTCATTTCACAAGTAAAAAAAAAAAAAAAAATTAATTTTCAAATGAACCCAGCAATTTTGTTTTAGCAAAAACAACCCTGAAGATGACATTATGCTAATGTCAAAAGTACTCAGAATAAAATGGATATACATCAACATAGTAATTTTCTTTCTTCCTTTTATAAGTATACTAAGAAACTTGTTCATAAATATGAGAGGATCAGAATAAGTAGGCAAAACTTGTCTGAATTATTTAATGAGACATGTCTTAATGGAAACATGCTGCAATATATATATATATATATATATATATATATATATATATATATATATATAGATAGATAGATAGATAGATATATAGATAGATAGATAGATAGATAGATAGATAGATTATATCTATCTTTGGACAACTTATAGAAGACATAAAATGTCTGGAACACTTCTATCAAAAATGTCTGGAGTCATTAATGAAAATCCTTTGGCAGTCTTATAACTCGGACACAGCTGTCCAAGAAAGGTCCAGCATTCCTAGTATTGAATCCATGATCCTGAAATACTGCTTCCGATGGTGCAGCCATGTGGTTTGACTTGAGGATAGCATGGTGCCTAAACAGGTCATGTTTGGTGATCCCTGTATGTAGTATAAAGATTGTGTAAAAGACTCTCTCAAGAAAGCCGATACTGATCCCAAGACAAGGAAAGAGAAAACGAAAGATAGAGAGCCTTGGAAAGATGAAGTAATGTAGAGGCTGTAAAAGGTTTTGAGGAGAGACGGAGTGATTATGCAAAAGTTAAGTGAGCTTCAAAATATGGGGTGGTTGTCACATTCCTTCCACTGAAAGGGTCTAAAGATAATCTTGCATGTAACATTTGTGGTCATATCTGTCTCAGTCAGGTCTGACTAGCCATTCTAATTCTCACCTGTTGCCTGATTCTGTGGCCTTTCTCAAGAACTTCATCTGTGCAGTAATGCTAGTGGTTTAACAAGGCATTTTTAAATCAAGGCATCCTGACCAATTAATATGCACCAATTGTGGCCTCAAGTTCAACTCAATGCAAGGACTACAGAGTCACCTGTAAAGATGCCACTGTGAAAGCATGAATCTGTAGTTATCAAAAATCTAAAAAAAAGTGTTCAAATGGAGGTGGAAAGAGTTCATGAAGCTGTCATATATATATATATATATATATATATATATATATATACACACACACACACACACACACACTGACATTCAAAAGTATGTTTTGAGAAAGTAAGACTTAAGTTGACTATATAAATAATTAGAATAGACTATGTATGATGAAAAATAAATGTTTTCCTAAACATGAATTTATTGATATATAGAAGACACAGTTTTGGATAAATATCAATAAACAGCATTCAATATTGAACAGTGTATCCATTATTTGATGTGATCAGAAAATTGGAATAAAATTAAATTGGAAAGAAATTAACACTAATTTTACTTGATTCCCATTAACAAATCCTCTTAAGATGATGACTCCAGTTTTGGAAATTCCTCTGATGGGCTTGAATTTTAAACTCTTTTCACACATTTTTTATTGAATTTAAGTCACCTAACCAACGAGGTCACTTTTTGTTTTCTTTGTCGAGTCACACTTATTTTCACTTGAGTATACTTAGGATGTTACTGAAAAAGTCAACCTCTCAGTAGACAGAACTTTCAGACGGAAGCCTGCTCTACTCCAGTGTTTGCAATGCATAACATTATTGAATATTAATCTAAGGAAATAGTGTAACCAAACCATCCTAAATCATATTGCTTTCATTTTTCTTTAAATTCCCAGGACATCTTTTAAAATGTTTTGTTTTATATTTTTTAAAACAAAAAAAAAAAAAGAAAAGAAAAGAAAAGAAAAGAAAAAAAAAAAAAAAAAAAAAGAAGCTTTTTTTTTTTTTTTTAACTACAAACACGAACATTGACCTAGATACCAGAGCTTATAAATAGGTTTTTGTCTTTTTTAAGCATTTCATCTCTGCATCAATCAATAATGTTTATTATATAAGCAACATCTGAAATTACCATCCTGTTCTAAATTACATTACAAGGACATTGTGTTTTTTTTTTTGAAGTTGTAAACTAATATAGTACATCTAAAGTAGAATTCCAATTAACATTTCCTTTGTCACACTTTTAACAAGGTGATCCCAGAAAATCAGAAAACAAAGATAAGACGCACCTCTCACCTGTTAAGCTTGTATAAAATAAATAAAACAGAAAGTGATATCATTTCTTTTCTGCTGTGTGTGTGTTTCAGCAGCATTAATATAGACAACAAAGTTATCAAGAAAAAAAAAAAAGCAACATTGAGCCTGATCAGTACCTACATGGGTTACCATTTGGGAATACAAAGTGCTGTAAGTGTGGATGTGCAGATGGTATAATGGATAATGTCTAGGAATTTTTAATTGGAGTAATGAGTTCCAATTCCAGTTGGTTGGTTTGTTATATTCACTTATGCACAAATACCCTTGAGAAAGGTATGGATCCACCTCTTCGCCCTCCAGCTATGGGTTAATTATTAAGAATTGTACAAATAAACCATTATTATTTTTTTTTAAATTTTTAAAAATTACAGTGCAAAATATTTTCTGGCTTTAAAGGGTTGATAAACCATAGAATACAAATCAATCAATAAAACAAAGGTTAATGACCAATACTAGAGAGTTTTGCTTATTAAAGTTTTAAAACCTGGCATTGTTGCAATCTGGTTTGTTCAAACTATTATATTTGATAGCATTTAAGATGAACACTTTCCCCCATAAAATAAACAAAACAAATCATCCTGCATCTTATATGCAAAGTTGAGCGCTCCCATAAGCAATAACTTTACCTCAGGTGATCACTTCTACCTAGCTCAACATTATTGGTATTATCATCATCAGTTTTGTTAAAAGAATTATAAAGAACCAATGACATTCATTGGTAACAACTGAGCCATTATACCTAAATATAACACACTCCTAGAGTTAACCAACTGAAAACTACAGAAGAAAAGAGAAAAATGAATTGAAATACTAATAATAATAGTAAACTACTAATGTAGAAATGTAACATTAAAAGCAGAGACAAATATGTCTGTCATATAAAGCAGTCAAAAGAGACTAACTGTTGCAGGAATAAGGTGTGTTTATGTATGGTGGATGTCTTCACTGGGAGGTAGCTTCATACTGAGTTTATGGAATTTTAACTGCAAAATCTGGTTGCAAAAAGAATTTGCAACAAACTATGATTATGATTCGATTGATTTGTTTAATGGTATATCAACTCCTTCAGTATCTGTCTATTTCTGAGATGAGGTATTATGTACATTATTTACATTATTTCGACTATTGTCCTCATCTTTGCTGCCATATTTATTACAACGTTTTATTGTCCAGCCTTCTTCATCTTTTGCCTGGAACTGTTTATTTATTACTGCGTTTGCTCATAATTATGTTTAATGGATGTCAGATCAGTTATCTCTGTTAATTTCCCTCTGAAAGTTGTCCACTGCCTTAACGGGTATTGAACTCACACTTTTTGGGTCCTGTCACTGGATCAATGCCTTGAGGACACATGACACAGTGGATAAGCATTGGTTAGATCCAGTGACAGGACCCAAAAAAGTGTGAGTTCTTCAGGTGGACATTGGAATGAGCAAAATAAAGGGTTAACCCTTCATTTTGCTCACTGGGGTACAAGACTGTTCTAATTCCAAAAGATGAGGACC
Organism: Acanthosepion pharaonis; assembly: GCA_903632075.3. NCBI lineage: Eukaryota > Metazoa > Mollusca > Cephalopoda > Sepiida > Sepiidae > Acanthosepion > Acanthosepion pharaonis. The sequence goes on from CAHIKZ030002940.1 coordinate 112,796, forward strand.
ATGTTTAATGTAAATGTATCAACTCCTTCATGGGTCATTTAATGACAAAATTTAATTTTCTTGTGGGTTTGGAAGTAATAAAAATATGATATATGTTATTCTGCTTCCACAAATGAATACATGGTAGATGATACTCAGCTTTTGAACATATATATGTTTGTGTGGACATAATTACCAGAGGTGGGAATGTGTTTGCTTTATGTTGTAGTTAAAGTTATATTTTGGAATACAGTTTGATTTCAGAAATGGTAGTATATTATATGGATTCATGTTGGTTGGTTCTTTCCTGTTGGTTGGTTGATTTTGTTTAATGGCATATCTCTATGGATTATTTAATGTTGAAATCTCAATATTTTGAATGCAATTGTGTGCCTTCAACTACAGATAAAATGGATTGTTGGTAATTCTACAATAAATGGGTATTTTTTGGTAATGTTTTTTTTTATATATAAAAAAGGTATTACTGGTATTTTTATATTTCATAGAGTATAGTTTTGTTTGGGATTTCACTATTTGCCTATAACTTGGTGGGGGGGATCTTTACAGGTGCTACTGCCCTAGGTCAAGGTGAACCAGGCAACAACAGCAATTAAGAGGTGGTTCCAGACTCCTCAAAACCACCAATCTCCAGATCAGAGGCCTGCGACAAACTATAATTGATAGACTATCTCTAAGGATCAGAGCAGTTGCAATGGCTTTTGGCTAATTGCTTTCTGAACAAATCATATGCATTTGATGACAGCAATAATAGATAAGCATAACCTTTGTTGCCCAGCCCCATATTGACATCAAAAGTGCTTTCACCAAAATAATTAATAAGGTCAGATTATAAAAATAAAAATTAAGAGCATAGCAAGATCAGAAGGTTGATATTAGAAGCTTATGAAAGGGCAGAGTTTATCAACATGTACAAAAGTATCTATTGCACAGAAAATGCCAACTGATTATGAAGAATAAATATTACGCTATCATAAACTTGTTATAAAGGCATGAAAAAGAAAGATGTTTGAAACCAGGCCAACTAGAGAACCTTGGCAAAATTCCACTAAAATTTGATGCATCATCCAGCAATACACAAAAACACATTCTTCCTGAAAATACCCTGTTGAAATGATGTGATATTATTTGTTGTTGCCATGGTAAAATGGTAGGTGTTGTTAAACCATAAGAAATTGTTATGTGCTGAGGGACATAGAAACAAGAAGAGTTAATACTAAAAGAACCCCTGGGAAGAATTGAAAATTAAATTCACACATAAATGGCTTGAATTGTATCTTGATCAGCTTGAACAATGGAAAAGTGACCCAAACGTGAAGGTCGATGTTTGATTGATTCATAGCTGCAAAGTGAAAATTTCATTTCCACTAAACAACAGGATGTGAAGTTGATTCAAGACAGGAGGCAGGTGGATAGGCCACCCATGCTAAGTGAAAAGGTTGGTGAAAGATATTGAGATGAGAGAATTGGGAAAGAAGGAATTCCCTAAAGTTATAGCCTAAACCGGAGGGGGGGGATTCACCTAATTATCCCTACCTTGCCATACACCCATGCCACTTTTTGGCAATGTCCATAAATACAAATGTGCAAAGCAAATTTGTTAGAAAGACGGGTTAGAGATAGACAGGTCAGTGGGATAGGTCGGAGAAGAGGAGACAGAAAGGAGGCCACGTGATTGCCTGCCGAAAAGAAGCTCCAACTTCAGCCTTGTGCCGAACTTCAGCAAAACAGATTTGTGCCAGGTCAACGATAATATCACTTCCAATTTAAATGCGGGCTGGGCTGATAAGTAATTGCATGCGAACAATTGATATAAACCAATTATTGTATGGAGACTGTTATAAAATCAGTATTTACTTTTGTTCAATTTATTCGAGTGTTATTTTTTTCCTGTACATCATTGCCCAGTTTGGACCAGCCCAACATGAAAATGCCTGCAACAATTCGATCTTGATTGCCTTATGAGCTAAAAATCACAATGTGGGGTAGGGTAGCTCTGGATTGAAGTGTTTACTTCAGTGACCAACCACAATATTGAAAGTCTTAATCTGGGGTGTGTGCACATTTACAATGAGAAGTAATATGCCCCCTTTATCAAATACAGTAATGTTTTTATTTAAGAAAAAAAAATTTGTTCTGAAAGGACATCCTCTCTTCCCATGACATTACTTAATGTAACTCTGCTTGTTTATTCTAGGAACTGTCACCAACAATGAAAGTGAACTTCACACAATCCTTGGTTTAAAATAAAACATTGTCATTATACTATGACAAGACTGTTCAATGTCAATTCTGTGATACTTGAATATACACAGATTTTTCAAAGACTTGGAGGAAAGATGCATAACTAGGCCAAGTGTTTTTGTTGTTTAAGTCTGTACAAGTGATTTGCTTTGCACTGGTAATGCCAGGTGACAATGGCATACTGTTTCAAGACCTTTACAAATCTGAGAGATTAAAATATTGACTGTGAAAGTTCAAAGGACATCAATAATAACTGCAAAAATATAAATGCCTCTTATTCATTTCCATTGAAGTTAAAGCAATTTAGAGAGAACAAAAAAAAAAAATATATTTTTCCAAATAGTTACTATCAGTGCCTATACAGGTATGTTATGTGTCTGGTGTTGCTTGTCATATGCACATCACTTTTGCTGAAATGTATTACCAACAGACTAAATGTGCTTACATGCACTCTTTGGCCACCATAAACATTAGCAAGCACTGATAAATATCAATGAATGCAGCCGTTTTTATCAGACGAATTCAGTGATACGCATCATCTTTATAAATGTCATTTTTGCCAAATTACCATTCAACTGCTATCTGTAACAAGGCAAAAATAGTTACTACATATACAAAAACAGATTCCAGAAAGACAAATCTACTATGCTGAATAGCCTTTCTTTACAACCAGCATTTTCATATTCCTGTAAAGAATTCAAATGCAAAGCATTTAAGATAAGACTATAGACTACACACCTACAGGCCTTGAGTTCTATCGAACTGCATTAGTCAATACTTGAACCTATCAATAACCCTGAACGTTTATTGAACTGATGATTTAATACACTTTTTCTCCTAGACTTTTTTTTCTGCCATCTTCAAAGGAGATGGCTTCTCAGCTTTCAGCCCTATTCTCTGACTCCTGAGTTTATATTTTATAGCATTTTTGCATTTTTTTCAGGGATTAGCAATCTTTTTGCAAATAAAAGTCAATTATGATTATACAGACTGAAACATCTTTACATGCATTTCTGAGTAAACAATTAAAATGAATTTATATAAATTATTTAATATGTCCAATAATTTTCACCACAAACAAACTCTGACAAACTTCTTCATAATATTTTAATGCCTCTTCAACAATTTACACATCTAAAATGATGTGGATTTCCAAGAAGATAGTTGCTATGGAACAAGGGTTAGCATAGTTTGTCCTGCAAAAGCCATTTCAAGTGAGTTTGCTTGAGAAATATAGCCTTGAGATAAAACCGTCTATTTGTTGTGTGAAATTGAACAGGCCTACAATAATTTCAAAGCCTGAAACCAAGTCATTTTTCAATTTTTATAAAAGATTCTTTTATGATGAAGGGTTTTCATGACCCAACACCCCTTAAGATTCATGAATCTCTTTCTCTCACACAAAAATAAGATTACTGTTAGCTTATGTTGAGACACCTAGACAGTTAAAACAAGATGTGTGGTAAGCCTAAAAATAACAGAAAACATTTTATAGACAATAGATTACAGAAGATGTCAAGTGAATTTTGGACAATCTTCTGCCTAAGATCATGAACAGAACCTGTGAGCAACAAGAAAGTTTTAAGGAAATAGAAACAAGAAACTTGTATTTACAATTCCAAAAAGACAGTTGAATTATCTGGACACTTAATGAGGACAGAAAGTCTAGAGAATTTAATACCCACAGGACATATTGAAAACAAGTGAAGCAATGGTGGTGGAGGGGGAAAACAGGGAATAAACTACTTAGAGTTTGTGCGAATGGATGGCAGAACAGGGACAAATGGGGATGGTAAGAAAATTAAAAGTTGCTCAGGGCAACAAAAGACAGGAAGTTGTGGAGAGCCATGATCACCCTCATTCTGAATAGACATGGAACATAAAAGGGTGGCTTATGTACTGAATTAGAGAGAAAAACTGGCACTGAATCTTTCCAGTTATATAATTACAAAGACAAAAAAAAAAAAGAGAGAAACAAGTCCAAATAAAAGCTAAACTGAAAGAGTGAAAACAAGTTCATTATTATAGTAAGCAAACACAAAGAATGAGAGCATGTGTCATTCAGATATTTGATTATCAACACACAATAGCATAATGCAGAATATGTCCTTGTAAGTATGATGACACAAAGAAATTCAAGAAATGACTATCAAATTCATGGAAAGAGAAAAAAAATTTTTTTTTTTTTTTAAAGTAACCTACATTGAAAACAGTCACATTTTATATTCTATTATATTTTATTTTCATTTGCAGACAGAACAAAGTTCTACATTAAAGTCAGCACATTAATTATAAATATAGAAATTAATGAAACCAATTTAAGCATCTCGTTAAGTGGAAAAATCTCGATGAAACAGTTAAATGACATATAATCGTTTTCTTTTTTTAATACATATTTGATTCCTATAACCTATTAAAACAGATTCTAAGTTTTACAAGAGAAGAGAATGATGGGGTTATATATTTTAGTGATAGCTGTGTAACCATCAACCCCCTTCTTGAGTTGTGACCTCTGCTAGCTTTGTTGAGTAACACCAACTTTCTTTTCCCTCCTCAATTCCTATGTGAAAATTTGATCTAGTAGTTGTTTTGTCTTTTACTAACATTATCTTGCATTAAGACACAAAGTGATAATCATGAACATTCATTAACCTTGTTTTTTAGAATCCATACAAAAAAAATAAAAGAAAAAGACAGTTATGCCATAGATGTATAGAATGAATTCCTATAATGACCCAGAGAAGGCAACTGTTAAAAGTGGCAAGACCATTTACAAAGAAGCAATGTCCCAAAAGAAACACTATGTTGAATAAGAAGCAATGTAGAGAAATGTCAAAGGCAGAAATAGAAAAGTCTGAGGAGGAGGAGGAGGAAATGCTAGTGCATGTTTTACAATAAACTCCCCCTCTTGTAGATTTCCTCAAAATAAGCAAATGACATAAAAGAAATCATGAAAAGTAGCTGTGGGATTTTGTGCAGATCATCACACCTTTTAAAAGATGGACACCTGGAATAGTTTAGCTACTTTCATGTAAAAAAAGTGAATGCTTTTCACTTTTATAGTGTTCCTTGGTAATATCTCTTTTACATGTAATGCTATTGACAACTGTTTGATTTTAGAAACATATAGTTATTTATGCTCCAAGTTTATTCCTACTTTTTTCTTATTTTGTGTAATGAGGTAAACAACCTTTGTTCTGTCAGTTCTTCAAAATGGATGAAACTTTCAAAAACATAATCGTTGTACTTTGCTTGAAAAACAAAATATATTTCTTGCAAGTTCCTTTTTAAATTTTCAAGCCAGTATATAGAAATTTGTTTTTTTTTAAAGTTATTTTTTCTCACTGTTTATATTCACAAATTTGTTTCATGATTTTTTGAATGGTAGATTTAAGATGAACAAAACTGTTCAGTTAGCTTTGAAAGAAGTCTATGCTATTTGGTGGTAAAATTATCAAAGACCCAGTTCACCTTGACTGTCAAGGGAAATTGGATCTAATAGACATTATTAAAAACTAGAAATTATTCCCTCGGTCAATATAACCTAGGAGAGAACTTGTTAATGCATTAATGTATTCTAAGATAGTGTGTGGCTCAGATTAAGTAAAAAAAAAAAAAAAAAAAAAAAAAAAAAAAAAAAAAAAGAGAGAATTTGAAACTTTTTATTACTGATAATTTTGGTTCAAACTTGAAGGACATTAAAATTAGGCTTATTTTATCCCACAAAGTATTCCAGCTAATAATAATAGTAAATTAAGCATGAAAGGTGGTGTCTTTCAAATTACCTGATATTTTTCATAAGTAGTCTTTGTATTTATTTATTTTTAAAGTTTTAACCCTGAACCATGTATGGTTCTGATTTTATGGATATTCAAAATAAGAGGTTGAGCAAAATTTGAGAATTTTGTTAAATTTGGAGCCACATTTAATATCTCAAAATGGAGACATTTTTAACCTTTGAAACTTTGTACAGACAATCTAATCCAGGAATACAAATAATGAAAAATTTTATATATGCTACAAATTTTTTTTTCCCAGCGGGTCCTAAAAATGAGAAAAAAAAAAAAAAAAACAATCTCAAAATGCATGATTTTTTAACAGCCATTACAAGTTTCAGGTAATTAAACCAATTACATTCTGAAAGTAGAAATAAATGTCTATTATACAATGAATATTCAATAATTGAAAATATTTAAATTTGGTATTAAGCATTGAATATTAAAGACTCAAATCTGTTGTGTACTCCCCAGAAATCTAATGTTTTTTTTGTTTTGTTTTTTTAAAAAAAATATTTTTTGAAATGAACAGGACATGAATATTGAGATAAAAATGGTTTCAGCTCTTAACACAAATTTGCATTTAAAATAAGCAATAAACTAAACCTAAAATTGGGGGAGGGGGTAAATTATATGCAGAAACCAAATACACAGTAACTATGCATAAATGAATCAAAATACAATTAAATTTTCAGAATTGACGAGGTACATGGACTACTTCATTAAGGAAAAAAAGCTTCAGGCAATTTTGAATGCGACTACCTTTTTTAAGCTTGGTTCACTGTTAGAGTAGAGACAAGATAAGTGAACATTTACTATACACTGCTGGTTAACATATTCACAAAAGTTTCAATCTAAATTTCCATGATGACCTACTGTCACTATTCAACAATTTCTTTGGACCAACATCATCTTTGCTGCTTTTAATCACACAATGTCAGCTGGTACATTCCCTGAAATGATGGAACAGACTGGACAAAGAGTGAACTCCAAACCTTGGAAATCCTATTTAACACCAAGTAACATGCAAGTGTATTTTGTTTCTACATCCAGGTCTATTTTTTGTTGTTCTCCTTGACTTTATGATTTCTTGGACAACATTTTCTCTATTTTGTGAGTGACAAAAATTAAAAATTTGATTAAAAAAAAAAAAATTCTTAACAATACAATAGGAAAGTTTCTAGCACAGAACATTACATAATGACAGAGAAGTTTGGCCATTGTATTTGGTTTTGGTTCCCAATTTACAGGTAAAACTTAAGAGAAAAAAAAAAGTATTTTCTCTTTAGGAGAGAAAAAAAAACAAGAATTTCTTCAATCAACAAATGATTTAAAATCAGGACTGAATATATACAGAATTAGGAGGATTTTATAAAAATACCAGTTTTATATAAGTTATATAAAACTGGTATTATGAAGAAGAATCACTTCTTGGTCGAAAAATCAAAATAAAGAGAATGTTGGTTTGTGATAGGACGGGGATCCCTATTTTGGCTGTCTATACCTTCTCTATGTTCTTTATGCCTAATTCGTCTGTACCCTTCCGGCACGTGATGACCCCACTTAAACATGACCTATGCCACATTCCATCCTCATTGCTGGGAGGTCGGACATTATGATTCAATAAATCAACTTAATTTTTTTGAAAACACTTATATAAAAAAAAAAAAAAAAAAAAAGTAAAATTAAACGACAGCATCTATGTCGGATTGTCATCGGCGTAGTTTACAAATAAAAAATACTTTGAGAAAATTTAACTCGTCCAAGAATTCAGATACTCCTGATTTTAATTTAGTATTTATTTATTTATTTTTTTTAGTGTGGTAGGAGACCATAAGTAAGAGTTGAAATTTTAATTATAATTTAATGAAAAAAAAAAAAAAAAAAAAAAAAAAAACGCAAACTTTTTTTTTTTATTTATGTTGGATCTTGTTTTTTTTTTTACTTGACAAAATAACAAAGAGAGAAATTACGAAAAAAAGAACCACTACTAAATGAAGAAAGTAATCCACCCTCCACTCATTTATTTCCTATTCTTGATTGCATGGCAAATGTCTTTTTAAAAATTTTACGAGGTAACTTTATTTTATTTAAGTATTTTGAATCTACGTCGTGCTATTATCTAGAGTCGAAAAAAAAAAAGTTTTTAAAGAGTACGTGGCAAGACAAGAAAGGTTTTGTTTATGTAAAAAAAAATATTTTCTTTCTCTTTTCTTCAGAAAACAGAAAGAATGACAAATGAATAGAGAAACAAATAACCTTGACATTTATTAAAAGTAAAACAAAGGTAGATGTTTAAAAAGTAAAACAGTTTAATTTCGATTTTATTAAACATAAAGACACTGATGATAAAAATTCAAGTTGGCAACTGATTTCTTTACGCATCGTCGGGGCGGGGGACGTAATCAAGTTTTCTTGGAATCTAGTTTTGATTTTTTGCGTGTGAATTTTAAAGTGGCTGAAAATCTATTCTACATGCAGTTTTTTTTAGAAGTTCCAAATAACACAGCGCTGATTTCAATCGAGCTCAGAGTGAGAGTAAAAAAAGTGAATTTTCTTTTTTTAACATTTCAAAACTTCTAAAATACAGCATACTAGTTGTTGTGATATAGACAGACACAATTTTTCAACCAATAGCCATTTTTTAGCCATCTTCAGCAGGTGTCTATTAGTTGATTCGGAATATGCTGAAAGTAATTGAAATTGTGTTACCGTTTTTTAGTGTTATCTTTTTTTAATGTCGTTTTAAATAACTGTCGTCTAGTGGTTAGGGTTCAATCGCTGGAACGAACACGCAACGTCATCACACTCACAGAAACAAATTACACACACACATACACTCAGTAGTACAATAGCTAGTCTACAAGAAGAAATAATGAACACCAGACGATGGCCATAGGGTATTTGACTGAAACGTTGTCTGTAATTAATAATAACAAATATGATAATCAAAGATGAGAGTAATAGTTTGAACAACTAATAAGTCAGAGTATTATTATTATTACGATCGCGTTAAGTAGTATTAGAATACACATGTGTGAGGAGCCGAAAGTGGAATCGTTGTTCCAAGTTCAATTTCTGTTTTCATTTTGCACTACTTTTTGGAAAAGACATGAATGAATTCATGGGCTAAAATATCTGGGCAGATTGGGTTCTCTTGTTTTGACTCAAAACTTTTGAGTGACTGTCAACCTCCTAAGGAGAAGGAAAAAAACTGAATTCCAAACAAGTAGGAAGATTGGTGTACTAATTTTCCAACTGGTGGCAAGGTGGAAGAAGAGACATGATAAAACAAAATAAATATAAAATATTTTTAAATGGTAATGTCAAATTACTTAGCAGTTAGAGAAAACATTCATTTATTTTTTCTATTACAATATTTTGGAGAGAAAAAAAAATTTACCCATTGAATATTTCAAAATGAAGTTTTCAATTGAATAAAGTAAAAAACTAAAAGTCTGTATGTGGAGTCAGTGCTATTGAAATGCCAAGCTTCACGACATAAATTCAAATTAGATCGCTTTTTTTTCTTTTCTTTTTTTTTTTAAACCACACTAATTGAAATAATAGTGACAATTTATTATTTCCTTTCATTTTTTTTTTTAGTATTCCTGAAGGAAATTTATTTTCAACCGTTTTACAGTCACTCTAAAATGCTACAGAAGGAAGCTTTAACCTAATTGAAAAAAAAAAAACAATCCTACTTTGAAGTTCAGAAATTGTGTTAAGCCGAAAAAAAAAAAAAAAAAAAATACTATTAATCAGTAATTACTTCTACTCTTGAGTAAAAAACATGTAACAATTTTTAATGAATGTAATGTAAAGATGAATAAATACGAATGTCAAATATTGATAAGTTCTCATTTGAAATAAAAAAACAAAAATCAATTATGAAAATAGGACTGTGCGAGACAGCCACGATAATCAAATAAATGTCAAAAAATAAAAAGTCTGATATTGGATTTAGTAACAAATAATTTATTTAAATAATTTATTTTAAACTTTAATTAAAAGTTTAAAAAGAAGAAAAGTCCTAGACACCTTAAAAAAACGAAGGCTGGACAGCAACTGACCGAAATATTGTGAGCGTAATTAATTTTTCATCTCAAAATAAATAAATCGACAAAATTAATAAACAATAAACATAGATGAAAAAAAAAAAAGTAATATTATCAAACTTATTGTTTTTTTTTTTTTTTAGCCTGATTCATTTTTTTTTTTTTTCGAAAGTATTATGTTTCATTAATGAATATATTTTGTAAAAGTTAAAATTACTTCCTAATTGATTTCTAAGAGGAAGTGCTTTTCCGGCTTTCTGATCTAAAAAAAAATAAAAATAATAATAATTGCTTTCTCTCTAGTCTTGGGTAGAATTGTTAATTAGCTAATTATAATCGGATATCACTAACAAGTCCTAAAACTTTCTCGGTGATTCTAGGCTAGTAGAAATTTGAGACTAACAATACTAGTTTAGTAAAAATTTAGGACTAATAATCACTAGTTACCCAGTACAACAAAAGTAAAACACAAGAAGGCTTCTTAACTTGAGGATCGCCTGGCTTTTTAAAACCCATATGGAAAGCGATTTTTGTGTTTATTTTCTTTACTTATGACTGTGCCAATTGAAATGAAACAAACACCCAGCTTAAGTCAAATTAAGTAGAATTAAACAAAGAGAGAGACGTTATTTAATACTTTTTCAAACACCCATTTAAACCGATAATCATAATTAAAATAAAATTCTTCCAGCAAAAATAAATAGGATAAAAAAGAGGAAGGTAGATAAGAAAGAACAATGATAAGAATAGTGACTGTAATGAATCATTATTAATGATAAAATATACAAAAAAAAACAAACTACAGACACATTGTCGTGGGATTATTATTCCAAAAATCAATCATTTTTTAAATGTTTGGTCGCATAAAAATGTTTTAAAAGTATAATTTTAATTAAAATCCTGCAAAAATTAGGCAACGTATCCCTTGACAATAGTTTTTCTTTATAAACTGTATTGCAATTTTTTACTGTATTTTTTTTTTTTTATTTCATTGTAAAGTGTTAGAGAAACGGCCTTCTTTTTGGTAAAAAAATGATGAATTATTATTTATATTTCCCGATTTCCGCTTTCAGAAAAAAAAAAAAAAAAGATAAATTATGTGAAATTCGTTTTGGACACAAAACTGGAAGATATCAGAATCAGATTTTAAAAATAGCTGGGGGGGGGACACTTTCAAATTTAAAAATTATTAACCAATTTACAGATAAATTGTTTGTTTTTTTTGACAATTAAAAACAAAATTACCAATTGTCAAGCAAGATTTTACTATTTTTTTTATGTGTAGCAACGTAAACGAACTGACACAAGAAGACAGAATTACAACATGGTTATTTTTAAAAACTTAGAAATTATTATCATAATTTTTACAAACCTGTTGAAAGGGTGAAATCCAAATTGAAATGTAGAATAATCCAAGAAGAGATGACGATAAAGTCAGTCGGGTTCTAAAAGGACGTGAACCCGACATTATTTTTCTTATTTTCAATTTAAAAATTATTATTATTTTCTACTGTAGCCACTAATGGCTATTGTCCATTCCGATCTAACAGCTTCAAGATTTTGTAAATAATAATAATATCAAAATAAAGTTCAAGTAATGTTTATATTCCTGGTCTAACAATGACACAGAGCCAACAAATAATGCATGTGACTCAAGTCAATCCAGTTCGACTGACGAAAGTGCGAAAAGCATGGAGGGCAGGACACTGTAACAAAGGGAAGTAACCAAGACAACAACCTGTGATTGAAACACTTGGTTATTACAGATTTTATTTTTTTATAAATTAATTAAAAAATAACCGATTATGAGGGGTGCGAATCCAAAAGAAGGGGACAGAATTCATTTTGATATAAAACCGAGAAATCTCCAAGAATTCACCGTTTTCATTTTTTCTGTTCTTTTTTTTTTTGGTGAATTTTAGTGGCAGTTCACAGGTCTGAAAATCTACTTGCATCCTTTTTAGAGACCTTGAGAATAAATTTTCTTTACATTTCAAAACTTCGAAAATCTATATACCATATTCATTGTCGTTGATGGAACTCATTGCCAAGTATTAGGGTGCTCGTGCTCATAAACATTTCCTTCTGCATGAAATGAGTCCTATCATAGATCTGAAGAGACGTCCACAGCCACGACATTGTTGTTGTTGTTGTTGTTGTTTTTTTTTTGTGGACTGACCTTCTAAGTAATTACCAATGTATTAAATATAAGCTTATCACAATTTCTGAACTTCAAAACCAGGATTGTTTTCCCTTTTTATTCTAGGTTGAGTTTCCTTGTCTAATAAAGCATCCAAAGAGTAATAAAATGGTTGAAAAAAAAAGAAACTTTATTTTCCTTCTGGAATAGCAAAATGAAAAGAAATTGTTACTCTCATTTCAATTAGTACTATAAAAAAATCTGTGAAATTAGTTTTCTATATTTAAACTATCTGTGAACCTTATGCAATAGCACTCTACATACAGATTGTCATTTACATAAAAAATAAATAAATAAAAATTAATTATAGAGTAAAAAAAAACAGTTATAATAAAATAATCATAACAATTATAATTATCATTAATTCATTCATTCTAAATCAATAGGAATCAACCCCACTTTTCTCCTTTACACACACACACACAAACACATGACATGCTAACTATTGGACAAGCAGTTCACACAGACAGGTCATCAAAACATTGGTCGACAAATATTTCATCTCTTTTTCCTTTTTCAGCCCATAATAGTAACATTTATCTTTTAACCCTCAACAAAAATTCAAGGTAAGAAAACTCCAGACACTTCTTGTATTTTCCAAGTAAATTATTTGGACACTCATTACACACATCGTTATAAAATATACAAGAAAGACTGTATACATTTTATTTATTCTTTATCTTATCATTCTGTCAGATTCTGATCCATATTCGATCTACATTTGACCCCAAACTCACAATTTTACTCAGTCTTAATGTCTCTCATTTCTCCAACACTACATAACAACTAGTTAATAAATAATACTTGTTTTGTTTTTTCTTTCACATTTTGCTGTTTCTCATTTTTATGAGTGTTTTTGTAGATATCAATGTGAGGGAGTTTATAATTATTTAATCAGAGTTATAACTTCTCTAAAAGACATTATTGCAAATTTCATTTTGTAATGTTGAATGTGTAAATTTTATTTTCTCTCCAAAATACTGTATTAAAAATATAGTTAATAGAAAAGTAAAAAAAAAAGTAAATGAAAGGTAAAACAATATAAAAAATCATTTCCACCACTGTGCTCTCTGATCTTCTTCAAGTGTAAGTGATATTGTAGCAGTTGCTATGTTTTTCCACGCCCACATTTTATTCGCCTGCGATTGGCTAATAAATCACTACTACTTTTATATAGGACAATTTAGCCATCGCAGTTGTTTCTTTGAATCCTTCGGTTTTGAGCTTGCTTGCTTGTTCTGTTAGTACGAATGTAGTAATTGGTTAATTTTTAACCAATCACATATTTTAGTGCAAGATTAAGTTTTCCCTCATTGCCATGGGCGCCTACCATTTTTCTTAAAAGAGGCGACTTTTCGCAAGTCGTCAGTAAGATCCCGTAAGATTCCAGCCATCAGCACAAATCCACGATCTTACTCATCACATTTCAAACACACACACAGACACAGAATTTTGTAATATAAACTTACATTTCTCTCTGTGACTTTGTCAAGTTCAATCAATCAGAACTCTATTGATTCAAACTATTCTATAACACAACACATTTTTAATTAATTATCTTCTTGTGTTATTTATTCTTAACATGCATACTTGCTCTAATATTGATTTCTGAACATTTTTCTCTCAAGAGAACTTTCTTCGAACAATAAATTACAAATCATTCTACAGTTGAAGGGGAACAACTTCTTTCCCTTAATCTATATATTGAACACAGTTTTATTGCATGTTTGTTCTTGTATGTTATTTCAATATATATTTGCTGATTAACAATTTGGAGTTATTGTTGTTTACTTGAATCCCGTACTTAGTGGCCTTTTACAATATCATTTTGGTCAACATCAGAATGGGGATAAAGAAATACAAGGGATCACAATATTCCATAATACCTGTTCTTCATTGACTATACCAAAGAATTTGACTGTGTCAGCCATGTCCAGCTGTGCCAAACAAAGGAGAAGATGGGGTTTTCACATCACATTGTGTGCCTTATCAGCAGTTTCTATAGAGATCAGGAATTTGCTGCATGATCATCTGTGGGTTTAGCAGAGTGGTTTCCTATAGGAAGAGGTATTAGGCTGCATCCTATCACTGATATTGTTCAACACTTATAGCAGGGACATTATGTGCGATGCATTGGAAGAAAAGAAGCTTGGAGTCAAGATTGTTCGGTAGAACATTGGTAACATCAGGTTTGCTGATGATATGACCCTCTTCTTGATCTTCAAGAATAGCCTGATGACGTTACTACAGACTGTAAGTGATTCCAGCACCTGGCAAGGTCTTCTGCTAAACACCAAGAAGATCAACGTAATGGTGATTGATGGGGGGATGCACAGACTTCCTTCAAGATAGTCAGGGGATAGAAGAGACACTTTGTGTACCAGGACTCCAAAATGACCACCAGTATACACAACAGGTCTGGACAATCTTTAACCTTTGGGCCTGCAAAAAAATGAGGTATCAAAAGGATAGTTATTTCATTCTCTTGACATCATTATTATTTTAACTACTTTAACTCCTTAGGAATACACAATTTACCTTCAAGTTGAGCAAGCAGTAAAGTCACTGAAAGTCAGGAACAATACCTTTGATGACTAGATGATAATTCTGAGTTTTTTGCAAGTGAATATTTTATTAACAATATTTTTTTTGAGAATAACAATGATTTTTTTCCAATACAAGTCCTATTAGTTAACCCATAGCTGGAGGGAAGAGACGGATTCATATTTTTGCCAAGGGTAGTTGCATGCAAACAAATGTAACGATAGTGATCAGGGCAGCATCTATGCAAGAGTTTGTTCTATAAAGTAGCCATTCAAAAATTTATGCTCCTGATTGTTTTCTTGTCCCTTCATTCTAATACATGAGGCAATAACAACCATCCTATTATAATTGGGATTGTCTTCCTCTTGTTGATATTAAGAGATGGACTTTAATGACAGTGGCTGAGGCTGTAAGGGAAGCATCAGACATGAGGCAATAACAACCATCCTATTGTAATTGGGATTGTCTCCACCTTCGTTAGTTCACACGACCATTACGCCCTGCCAATACCTCATAAATAATAAACTATACTGTTTTGATCATGTGGAAAGAGGGGAAAAGTCAATACTTGGTTTCAGTGAGAAAATGAAAGCATGAAGGGAAGATAGAAATGAAGAGAGAATCAGATTAAGCTGATTAGAACAGATACTACACTTAGTTCTTAACCAAAAGGCAAAGAGTTATGGCAACTGCGATAAAAGTGTAATTTTTCAGAGGCACTCTATCGATCGAAGGAAATAAAAATTTTCTTGATGTCTAATCATAGTGTTATTCCCTTGCTTGAACTCCCATAACATTATGTGATGTAAATATGTAATATTTATGGTCCAGGAGTCATAACTAACTAGGAAGTAAAAAATTCTGAAGAAACGTTGGAAGATAAACCCAGATGTCACCCTTGTAAATGATAAAGCATGCATTATTTTTCGTTGTTATAATGTTGTCTATAAACCTATTCATGCAATTTTTTGTTTTTAGTCACTTGAATTTCATTAAAAAACATCAGATTACCAATTGAAAGCCAATGATTCACAGATGCATATAAAATAAATAATTATTTCTGAACCTTGATATTTGAAACAGATGTTACATTTGAGAAAAAATCAGAAAGAGAAAGAGTTTGAAATAACTGTTATTTTTTTAGGCTTATTGATTTTAATTTTTTCCTTTTTTTAATTTCTAACTCTCTCAATATAAGTAAACATACATAAAGAGTGTGTGAGGAAAAAAACATAATATAAAGAAAAAGCAGAAAAAAACAGTATATCTTTTTAAAATTTGTATTTACATTGCAATAATAAAAACAAAAATAGTCCCTTCAGTAAAATCAGCCGTGATGTGGCTCCAGAAACAACAGCATGTTTTGGTCAGGTTGTAATGCTACTCGTCAAACCTGGGCAATGGTAATCAATAATGTCACCTCATGGGTCGGTCCTTGTCACCGGCCACTGTTAATGTAGCTCTGTGCCCTATGTTGGTCCTCAAGTTCCATCAGACCACCATGGTTACCATTTAGCTGACTTTTCACTTGTTAGCACATGATTCATTGCCATTGGTATTGTGATGGTAGACATGGTTCCACTCAACTTAGCTGGTGTTTGTTAGTTCACAATCATTCACTCCCCTGCCATGTTGTGTTTTTGATCTCAGACGGTGAGATGATCAATGATGAAGCAAACTGAAGTGAAGGCAGTTCAACAGCTAGAGCTCCACAAAAAACAAGAATCCTTTGGAATAAAGAATTAACTTGGGTTAACACAAGGACTTGGTCAAGAGGTCTTGGCAAATGATGTGGATTCCAGTAGCAGTAGTATGGGGAATCTCTAAATTGCCCAAACTCCAGCTTATATGCAGTCCTGCATCTGGCAGGAGTAGGGTTGACTAGGGTTGACTAGGGTCTGGGTTCAGTTGTCTTCTACTCTAACATCAATCTTTTCTAAATTTCCATATATAAAAATAAATTTACTCAAGTGGTTTTCTAAATTTGGGCTTGTTCAGCACCCTTTTTAGAGTAGTCAGAAGAATCAAGCCACAACTTAAATCCAATTCCTTTCATGTCTCACCTCACACCATTGCTCCATATATCTGGTGCTAATCTCTGTCTTCCCCCTTCCATTTTCTCAGTAGCTAACCTCAGCCCTCTCCTATAGTTGGTGTAATGAATCCAACTTCTAGATGGTGTAGCAAAAAAAAAAGGGGATTTTCAGTCATTAATCTTTCTTTATCAGCTTGTCCCAAGCTGTGATTTCTCAATCAACCAAACCACTCAAGAATTGAGGAAAAGAGAAAAGGAAAGAAAAAATATTTCCACTCTCCTTAAGTTCAACAGACCACACAGCCTTTTTTGTCCATGGTCACTTCAAAATAGTAATTAATTTTTCCTTATCATTTGCATCCAAAGGAATCTGAATTAATGTTTGGATATAAAATTTTCCTCTGAACAAATGTCACAGAAATTATAATGATGAACGTGTCAAGTCAATCTCTATCTCTGTGTGGACGCTCTTCTGAGTGGCTGATTCAAAACATGACATGGCCATCCTTCCTCAGGTCCCCCAGGACTATCACAGATGATGTGAATTTACTGTGCAGGGGTGCAGGATGACTCACCACTGTCAACGCAACACTGCCAATAAAAAAATAAAGTCACGTATTTAAAAAACCACCCTTAATAAATTACTTTTATTTGTTTTTAAAAAGTCACTGAAAAAAGTGATTCAAAACAGAAGGTTTTTCCTGGCCCTTTTGTCCAGAGGAATTGTAAATGTTATTTTGGTAACCACTCTGGTCTCTTTATCAAAAACATGTTTTTATTTTATCTGACATCTTTGTGGATATGTTAATGGTCTCTTTCTCATCAGCAGGAAGTGGGAAAGGAAGCGTAGTCATGATTTTGTTCAGTCTTACTGAATTTCATTTAATTAAATTTGGGTTTGACTCTCCTTGAAAATATTTCAAAACACGATTTTGCAACGCATTTCATTTTTTAATTTTGTTCTCAACTTTTCAATCCATCTTCCTGCAAATTTCAACAATGACTCTTTCCTCTTCCTTTTTTTCTTCCTTTCACTTTTTGTTTGATCAACCTCCAGAGATGTCAGTGTCACAAGGTGGTTCTCATTCATGTAGGCCAGGAGTAGATAGGTTCACCTATCATCTGATTCACACTGCTCCCTGATATTTTGAACATGAGTAGAGTTTAGGGTTAGGGTTTTCACTTCATTCTGAATTCTGTTCATTCACTTTCCCAATCACAAAAATCTTGAACTTTTCAGGCCTAGTTGTTATCTTTCCTGCATAGCCCCCAACAACTTCACTTCTTGCCCCTTTCTTATGCTCACACAACACCACACAGTCAACCTCTACCTTGAGTGGCTCTTGTGCCTTGTATTGGGTGAACATTAATAAAAAATTTTTAAAAATGTCCATTATGGTAGCTTTCAAGTAGCCCTTGGTATAATGTGATCACTGATTTATATCCTTTTCAACAAAACTCCAAACATGGTAGTCCAGGAGATTTAACTCACAAGAGCTAAGAAGCTATATGTTTGGAGGTTACATGACTTAATTCTTAGTTACTCACTTCTAGGAGGAATAGGGGGTCTTCTAGAACATTTATATTTTCCCCTGTGCTACCCTCTTGATCTCAGGCTTGAATGCCCTTGCCATCACCATAAGTGGTAGCATTGACCCTGAGAATATTCAAGAAGTCAGAAAACATGGGATGGCCATACTTCCTCAGGGCCCCCAGGTCTATCACAGATGATGTGAATTTAATGTGCAGGGGTGCAGGACAACTCAACACTGGCCAACTTTTCTGATCTTGAAAATTAAACACCAGTCAGCCAAATAGTGATTTATTAGTTACAACACTCTAAGAGAAGCAGTCAAATTTTCAAAATCTCTATGACTCAAAGCCGATCTAACTGATATGCACACTATGACAGCCAACACCCGGTCTGAAGCTATAAATTCAGTGCCAGTGTTGAGTTATCCTGGAGTTGAGTTGTCACAGAGATAAGTTTGGTGGTGTTGAGTTGGCAGTAATGAAATATCCCATCCTGCTGTACAAAGCCATTTGTTGTTATTTCTCTTCAATTTTTGGTCTTGGTTAAAGTTCTTTTCATTGGAGAAGATTTAGAGCATGGCTGATTTGCTTGAGCTTGTCTAGCAGGTACTTGAATTGAAAGCACAAGACCAAATGTGGCAGCAATATTCAATGCATGGACAAAATGGCTGACTTATAAATGTGCCAGATGGATTCTGATGAGAAAAATTGTCTAGCATGACACAGTGAACCAACCTTCTCAACAGCAGACAAAGCAATATAAGCTTTTCATTTCATGTCATTTGGTGTCATTGTAATTGTGAGTTCAATCCCTGGACTCAGATGGAGCAATATTAAAAAAAAACAAAAAAAAAAAAAAACAAGATGAGATAGCCCTAGATATGGACAGTGGAATGATAACAATCCATCCTTGTATAAAGGGTTCAATTTGAAATTCCTTGAAAGTTACACCTGGAGAAGGATAGAGGGCACAATAGTGAAAACATTATTATTGTAACAACAAAGATGAGGATGTTAGTGTGATTGTAAATAATGATTGTTTCTCATCCCAGAAATTCAAACTAAAATGTCTTTCTTCTCATGAAGGAGATTTATTTAAATTAATTCTGTTAGTATTTGTCTTATTCAAATAATCATCATCGGATTGGCATATTGTAACACTATTTGGGTTGCTGGTAATTGATAATCAAAATGGCGACTTGAAAACGAGATAATAATGAATAACTTGGAATAAAAAGGGTTAACCAATATCGGAAAAATAATCTTATAGTAAGAATTGTTCCCAGAGAATCGAAATATGTATAATGGACCAAATGACCACTTGAAAGTGATTCTCAGTTTGTGAGAACAAATCAGCTGTTGACAGCTGGTGACAACCAACGTCTGATTCATTTCATGAGATATCAGAATGAAAAACAATGTAATTGAACACCTGCGGCTGAGTGCTAAAGAAATTTCCCTGGGAAAGTGTCTCTTGGGTCAGAGGTAAGAGAGCCAAATGTGGTGTCGATTCATTTATGAAAAAAGTACATTTGAAAGCATCATTTTTTTATCAATCTCTGATCGAATGTTGGAGATGACAGGCGCAGAAGAGCGATCAAGGAAGAATGAGGGGATAATCTGCATCTACTAAAGAGTAGCAAGCACAGAAGAGACATTAAGGAGGTTGAAGGAGCTGCTCATGCTAATTGGAGAGCAATAGTGAGAGATGGTACTAAGAGAAGGTGGGGTAAGCCAGGTGGGGTAAGCGATGTCTGCAAAGCGAGAGAGGGAGAATTCCCCAAAATTACGAAACTAATTTAAATTTCTCAAGACCAAAAATAATAGAGTTTTGTTTGAAATCAGGAGGATTCACGGAAACCCAGCCTACATCTTGCCCTGCACTTGTTTTTAGTTATAGTCTATAAAAATGAATGCACGAAAGCCATTCAGACAATAGAGTTCAGTTCAACAGTAGAATTGAGCAGAGTCAGAGTTGTGAGCTGACAGTTGAAATGGAGGTCGCTGAGAGATTCCATATTTCCTGCTAAACACAAGAACATCTGACGTCAGCCGTGAGCGAAATTTACCAAAACAGTAAAACAAATTTCGATAACTCTGCAAGCCAAAAACTTACCAGTTTATTCAAGTGGTGTATCCGATTTAGGAACAGGTTGGGTCGACGGACACCTGTATGCGAACACAACTACTAACGAACCCTTGTATGCAGAATTGATATAAAGATAGTAATTAATTTATATATATATTTCGAGTACTTTTTTTTTTTTTCAATTTTATTGTACAACTTCATTCAACTTGAACCAGCCCAACACTAAGATACCTGCGATGAATTGATCTTAGTCTCGTTATAATCAAAATAATCACAACGTGGTGTAAGGCAGGTCAGTATAGAAGAGATCACTCCATTGATCCAGGATCCACCACGGGCGGACTGTGACAAAAGCTTACATCTATGGCCATTTGTTGGGAACCAGGATTGACTCTGAAGTATTAAAATATTGTTTAGTTTTATTATTTTAACTATTTTTTCTCTTCTGCCATTCTTATGAATATTATTACGTATACTGAAGACATTTGCTTCTTTATGATTACTACATCAAGCTTATAAAAAATATTATCCCTAAATTGAATATTTCCTCATATTGACTCCTTTAAAGACTGTAGATGTTGTAATTGTCATATGGTCTGGACTTTTGTAGACTAACTTCCTTTCTCCTCCTCCATCTTTCGTACACTGCATATTTATATTTTCTCAAATCTCGTGGTCGCCATGATTTTGCGTTAATTTGTCAGCATAAAAACAATATGGCTTCCCCACAAGATTCTTTTTACGTATGGACGCTCATCTCATGTTACATAATCCATCCATCTGGGCGGGTGTTGCTCTCTTTGCGATCTCCGCAGTGTTTGGGACTGAGCCTCATGAGAACTTCTCCCATTGTCCCCATCATTCTCTGAAGCCCCTCTAAGGTCAAGAACATGTCTTGGCATACCATCCACCTCAGCATTGTTGCACGACTGCACCCCAGTAACCGTTCCTCTTGTCCATTTTGTCGTGCAGCGGGCTCCAGTTGGCTTGACCCAAATCTCCTCCCCAATCCGTATAGATTCAGGTCCGTCAGAATGTGTTAAACATCATCTAACTCTAGGATGTCTCCATTGGTATGAGTAAATTGCTTTGTGTAGCACAGTGTCTTCACGTTGGTCAGATTTAGGTGACGTATTATACCAAAATACCACCTCGGCAGGCTTTTATAACTTTTATAGTTCGGTGGTTTCGTTCTACGATACCATTTCTACTAGGCCTGTATGCTGCTCTATAATATTGCCTAGTGTTCCACTTGTCCAACATCTCCTGAAACACTTCCGAATGGAACGCTGCCCCATTGTCCATGAGTACCTCTTCAACCGGTCCACGCTCAAAAAAAATCTCCCCCAGCTCCTTCGCAATGATGTCTGCCGTTTCTGCTCGAATCTCCCTCCAAATGGCGAACCGGCCAGGAACACAATCAACTATAGTCAGGTACATTTCACCTCTATAATGCGTCACATCGATATATAACCTGGACCAATTGGTGTCTACTTGGATCTCTCCTAATTCGTGAACATTTGGCGACGGGTCGATTGATTGACAACGATCGCAGCTTCTAATCACCTTCTGTACAGTATCTCTTGATACCTCCGGGTAGACTTTCCGTACTAGATATAGTGTTCTGTCCACTCCTACATGATGCAGTCCGTGCAACTCCTTGACCTCATCTCGGCCTGCACGGCACGTCGCTGTAATAGCTTTCTCTACTTTCAGCCAACTCTTTTTCACTCTGGTTAGAACATTGGCTTTATTTCTGTCAGAGGGCGTGAACGTTACACTCAGTTTTAAGTTAAATTCATCAATCATTTCCCTCAGAATCCCAAATGTCACATGATAAGTAGCTCTGCCGCTCCTTTTGTACGGATCCTTTTTTTCTCCGTTATCATAAGACTGATCGAACTGCAGACAGTAACCGAATCAGTTCGGATCTCGATCTCTTTTAGACCCCATTTCAATGCGAGGTTTACACACTTTATCGTAGCATCCAACTCGACATCGTTGATATGGTTGTAGTCACATTTCTTTCATAACGACACCACATCTTTGACTATCACACCATCGATCTCAATACATATACCAGTGGCCATACTGCTTGCGTCACACCATACAACGCCCTTTTCCAATTTCGGAACATGCCATCTTCCTCGAACTGGATCGTGGTGCCGAACCTCTTCCACAACTTCCCGTACCACACCGATTGTTTCACTATCCACTATGTCTTCCCAATCAATTTCTTCTGCTCTTCTCTTCAAATAACTGCAGGCAATTCTAAGCCTTCCAGCTATTGAGTAGTGGACCACCATTTTTCCGCAGGCAGCGAACAGTTCACGTCTGCTCATTTCCTCATGCACCTCAGGCAGATCATTCCCTCTCGCAAATACCAGATCTCCTGCTTTATCCATATGAATCCGAAGACCCAATGCTGCTTCTCCTTCTAATGATTCTTGTGGCTTTACTGTTAAGCCAAAGTTGTTAAGATGATTTACAAGCTCTGCTGCTGGTACCACTGTTTCATCCACTAGTATATCGTCAATATACGAATCCATGTTTTTTCTGATGTGTTCCTCTTTTTTTAGCACAGTTTTTAGGATTTTTGACATAATCTTCAGGGCTACATTTAGTCCAAACCCTAACCTAGTTAAACAATAGGTCTGTCCTTCGTACCAAACTAACTGGTACTTCCACAGATGTCTCGCAACATGTATTTGAAAATATACTGACCTTAGATCAACAATTTTTGATGCCGTTGTCATTTGCCTCCTCTTCCTCATTGTTTCTCCACAAAAGTCAATTGCATCCCCACCAGAATGGCACACAATGTATTTATTTAGTTCTCGGTAATCGAGAACTGGCCTGATCTTGTTTTATGTGGATTGTTCCACCGCCATTAAGGATAGCACTCCCGTCTGAACATCCTGGTCCCACGGGGTTAAGATTCTTTCCTCAATCCTCCGTTTAACTTCTTCTCCTTACTCAGTTTAGCATGGTAGTGATTAACGTTGTTTTTTAATATCGGGGGTTCTAATTCGCATTGATTTTTTTTTATACTCTTGCCGTTTGGTTGTATATTCATAGCACACTCTCCTCCTCTGAACTCCATGTTACCATTTTCGTAGACGGTAAGCCCTCCAAGCTGGCGGATAACATCCATGTCCACAATGACATCAACACCATCAATGATCTTTTCCATCACAATTGTCTTGATTCTCAGTAACCGTCCACATACTTCCAACGTCACTGTACTGATCCCTCTGCACACAACCTCCCGCCCATCCACTGCTCTTACAGTACTTGTACTCCTACAATCAGCCGAAAGACCCAACCGGATTAATGTTGCGGTGCAGCCAGTATCAACCAGGGCCCTTGCTCTTTTGCCTTCTGTTAGCACTTCTATTGTTGGTAGTGTTCCGGTTTGCGCCATTGTTGATTTGAAGGGGTAACCGCTGGTTGCCCCCTGTTTTTTTCACTGTGGGCAGTGTTTTACATAATGTCCTTGCTCGCCGCATCCATAGCAGGTCACCTTGATTGGTTCCCTACAGTCTCTCAACAAGTGAGGACCCTTGCAGTTATAACATTTGCCACTAAATGGTTTGATCACTCTTGGTCTTCCATCACGCTGTTTAGGTTTTCGTTCTGCGACCGCTAGCACTTCTGGTCTCCGTGTGGCTGTAAGTACCCTGGCAGTTGAGATTATTTCACTGAGTTCCAGTTTCTCCACATTTAGCAACTGCTGTCGTGGCACCGAAATACTTTCCGGGAACCCATTGACAAATGTGAGCTTCACAATCTGCTCTTGTCCATTTCCTTCAAACCCTGCTATTTCCGCCAGTCTCTTTATTTTCATTGCATACACATAAACGGCTTCGCTGATCCACCTCATCTTCACTAGCTTTGCATATGCAGAAAAAACTCCGTCCGTAAAAGCTGTTTTTAACTTAGCCTCTATTTTCTTTGAATCCCGTTGATCCTCTTCGGTCAACTGGAGATATAAGGCCAGAACGTATCCTACTTAAAAACAGGGGCATAAAGCTTGCGAGGTCATGGATTTTTTTTGCAGTCTCACTACCAATTTCACTTTTGCCAACCATGCCATCAAATCGCCTTCACCACTGAACGTTTTCACCATATTGACAGTTACTTAGCGATTCCCTTCCATATTGTCACGTTACTTAATATAACAGATATGTATGCCGAAATAGCTTGTAGATGTTGTATGTGTCGTATGGTTGCCATGATTTTTCGTCAATTTGTCAGCATAAAAACAATATGGCTTCCCCACGAGATTCTTTTTACGTACGGACGTCCATGAGGTAAGTTTTTTTTTTTCAAACTACAAAGACTTAATTTTTCAGAGTTGTAGTTATAACAATTTTAAATAAAATATTTAAGAGTTTTCTTGGTTCTCTGATAATGTGAGTGTGGTGTAATGTGATGGTGGTGTAATAGATAATGTGAGTGTGGTGTAATGTGAGTGTGGTGTAATGTGAGTGTGGTGTAATAGATAATGTGACGGTGGTGATAACAACTGTGAATTAAAAATTGAAGAGCTGAGTTTGAATTCCAGTCAGATTCATTGCATTCACTTACATGCAAATAAATACTCTTGGGAAAGATATGAATCAATCTCCTCCCCTCACCTATGTGTTAAATAGTAGGACTTGTATCTGGAATAATCATTGTTATTCTGAAAAATATTGTTAATGCAGTATGCACTCACTAAAAAAGAAAAGAAATAGTCAGTCTTAAAATCCATAAGATATGTTTCAGCTATAAATAATCCACAAAGGGTTGACAAGTCATAAATAATGAAGCAATCAATTCTTGGCTCTTTAGTTTCATGAGTAGTTTAGGTACTTCTACTTTGATTAGAATATCAGAAATAAATCCTATTTCCATCACACTTATAAACATACGACATAAATACTATATTAAAACACTCAAAATTTATTTTCTACCCAATAACAGACAATATTACAAACATGCCAAAATGATTCTACAATACAACACACACTATTTAAATCAAAGTGTCTATTGGTTAGAAATTAGCATCTCCATGTGAAATATTCAACCAATCAGAGAATACTAAAACCCTATTTTTCTCAAACCACTTTTGGGAAAAATTTCTTATAAAAACCCACAGATTTTAACATTCAATAGCAGAAATGTGACTGTCTCCAAACCATTCAAACACAAGAGATGTTTTTTTCTTCCTCCCAGCTCATGGTGAAAGAAATAGGTGTTGGTGACTTCAAACACATCATCTCTGACAACAACAGCTTGGACAGTCTGATGATGATCAAAGTCTGAAAGTCTTTTCGAAGCCTCATCTTTTTCTGTGGAGCAACAATCCAAAGATTTTAACTGAATTTATGTATATATGCTTGTAAAAATAAATGATTTATTTAACAGAGGTACTCATTTTATCTTTATTTTTATCTTATTATTGTTTGGTATTTGGATGTTCAGATTTTTAATATAAAAACCTGGATGACCAAATATCCTACAAGAATAAAGCAAAGAATTCTAACATCTTTCCTCTGTACTCTTAAATTTAATCAATAAATTATCAAGAGAAACAAAGTGACAAATTTACACAATTAACTTAATCTAACACTTTGCTATGGTACCTCGACTTTTTTAATTTAAGTGCAGTACTAGACAGATATCAAGGTCACGTCAATTCACAGTCAAACTGGCTCAATGTAACCATGAATTCTATGCTAACAGTTTCTTTTCTCACTTGTGGAAATCCTTTCTGGCTCCATGCTTTCCAGCCAACTTTAACCTCCAAAAATTTAAATGCAATGTCAATCATTATCTACTGTCCTCCTGATTACTCTTTTCTCTTCTCACTCATTATTAATGTTTCTGTTCTTAATTCTTCCACACCCAGTAACCCCTTGTGTCTTAGTGGCTTTTCTGCCTTGCATGGGGTGATACCGATTAAAGACACACACATGCACATGTGCTAACTATACCCTGAAACACTTAAAGATATATATTTGGATGTGTAGGCATTTATATTACTTTGCTTAATCTAAGAAGTATTGGTTATTCTTCTGTACAAAAATGTAAATAAAAGGAGGAAAAAAGATACGCAAAAAACAAAAAAAAAAGAAATAGTTGTTTAGTGGTTAGCTACTTCAATAATTAAATGCGTAAGGTTTCTGACAGGAATATAGCACATGGGATAATGGTAGTGTAAAGAGTATATGCACAAAATAACAGAACAATTGATTTGCAATGCAAGATAACATTTATTAAAACAAAATTAAAAGTAAAGTTTAAAACGAGTTTCTTTTGTTAGATGTAAATTGTGTACACAACAAAATGTTCATTAATATTTATAGTGGGAACTTACTTTGTTGGTGTGTTTTAGTGAAAAACATTCACAGCCCTTGTAGCTTCAGTGTGGAAAGTTCATGTCAGCAGTTTGAAAGAGGGAACCTGGAAGAAGAGGTTTACTTTAGGGTTCACATTTTTTATATTCTAGTGCTGCTGCTGCTGATATGAATTTAATTTTAGAGCTGCTACTGCTATTATTTTTAAGAGCTACTTAAGGTCACTATACCTGCACCAATGGATTGGTAAATAGTGCTTTCAAGACACAAAAACTGACTGAGCGGGAGACATAAAATTAGATTAATTCATAACGCTCTTCCGATATTGAATAGCAGTCAGTCAAAGCAAGATATCAAAATTATGTTCTTTTTGAACATCCATACCAAAAACAAAAACCTTTACACAAATCAAAGAGAAAAAAAACACTTTTTGAAAAATAAGAATGAATCTGGTGAAATCTCCATTTCCAATTTTTACTTTTAAATAAATGTTTCAAATTGCACAAATTTTAAATAAAATGAAGATACATGTAGAAAAAGGGAGAATATTCAAACACTAGAAATTTGTCAGTTACCTCCCTTGCATAGGATGTTTGAATTTGTTTTAATATGTATGTACACACTGAAAACATGTGATTGATCGGCATTTCCCCACAGATTACTGAATTCATTTCCCATTGAGTGCCCTTCTGTTGTCACCTGGAGTCAAATTAAGATAAATTTAATAAATGTTAATATCAACACTATTGCACATGTTCCAGTGAATTTGAATGCTTGACAAACATGTTATCCTGACCAGCATGATTGGCTGTCACATTTATAACATTTCGGTCGCTGCATCCTCCGGCACTCTTCAGGTGTTTGTCATTGTACTTGATAATTTTATTGGCATATTGAACCTGATCCCTTTATTCAATTCACAGGTTAGATTTTTTTGTCATTCTCTTTTAATGTTAGGGGGAGATAACTCATATCAGTTAATATTCACCAAGTTATCCAAAACCACCTATCTAGGTGATATTGGTTTAATTCACTTTTGTTATCATACAACCGTTTCCTTCACTGAGTTGGAATATATAACATTTCAGCACCAACTGGGGTTGAACTAAGGAACTCAAGATAGATTTTAGCCAATGCTGTAATCCACTAAGCTAAGAGATACACAGTAGAAATTTCATTAATAAAACAGCTAAGATGAATATTAAAACTAAGATGAACATGCTGGTTCAAATCATAAGGCATATAATTGCTCATTTAAAGATTTAATTGCTCATTTTTGTTCACCTCAGCTGTAGCCAGGTATTAAACTCACAACTCTTTGGATCAAGTCACTGGATTCAAACCACAATTTTATCCACTGGGTCATGTGTCCTTGAGGATATCAGTGTATGAATTTTTGGGACTTATAAACCTAATGTCTCAGTTATCATTTTTTACCAGAGTTCATATTACAATTTTGTTGCTATTTTTGTTTTTCTTTAACAGACTGTATTACTGGTTCCTATATTGTATTCATTTCTATGCTTGGCTGGCTTAGGAGATTTTTGTGGCCTAGCATATGTGCTGATCCCTTAAGTTTTCATATTTTCCAGTGGTGTTCTCTGTCTATTATTTTAACCTCATCCCACAGGGAGTGTTGAACTCCTCTTTCCCTCCATATATGGTCAGCTATGCTTGATCTTTCTATTTCCCCTTGTGTTATGGCCTTACAGTGTTCCTACAGTTTCATCTTAAGGGAATGGCCTGTTTCTTAGATAGTGTAAATAATTACAATACCTCATCTCAGAAATATAGACAGATTTTTCCTTTCACATTATTAAATTTAACACAAATTACATTTACATTAGGTACCTCCAAATTGGGTGTGCATAAGTTTTAAAATGAAAAAGTTTCCCTGAACCTTTCAATTTAGCTTTAAATGAAAGCTAAAGGATTAAATTTATTCTACCTGGTAAGCAAAATACTTTGGTGCATTTCAAACAGAAATTATATTGATTGGAATGCACTTGCATTTTTTTTTCAGTAAAATCAGCTATTTTTTTTAGACATTTGTAAACAAAACTTAATTTAAAAATCTTACAAAAATAAAATATACATTCCTGAAACGTTATTTGAGGAAAATTTACAGTTAAATTAAACTGATTTGAAACAAACATTACTTACTTATAGTATAAAATGGTGTATACAAGCATTTCCTAACTATGGGGTCTTGTTTTGCTGATGTAGTAATCAATTTATTGACAGCAAATTGACTGCTGGACATGTTATAATTAAGTATGGTGTAGCAGAAAATAAATTTTATTATTTTTTTTTTCCCCCGTAAGGGAGAGACAACTCTTAAAACACATAACCTTTTAAGAATAGATTTATCGGTTTGTACATTCATACTTCAGAAATTCTGCATCTATATACATATATAAAAAAAATCAAAATTCTTTTAAAAATAGTTGGGGGGGGGTCTTCAGGTTGTAATAAGCTTTAAAATATATGATTAGTAAATATCATAAGAATTATTTCATCAAAATTGAACTTTAAAAGATTCCAAAATTTTATAAATTATTCAATTTTAAATTATAAAAAATGAAAACAAATCTTGAAAATTTGTTTTTTTTCAGACAATATTGTTTTTACTATATATTACTCATAAAAGCAATTCAAAGCTTATCTAATTAAATAATGTCTTAGTTTTATTGTTTTTTATTTTTTAATTCAGAACAGATTTTCAGTAAAACCGGGTCCGATTTTGTAAAATAAAATCAGTGATTTAAATTCTTCAAAGAATTCTGCTTTTAACTAATACAGTCACTAAAAATTATCTTGATGAATTTCTCAAGCTTTCATAAAATTAATAAGTAGGGAGAAACACATGTAAAATAAAAAGTATTTTTACCAAGATTTTCTATAAAAAAAAGTTCAAAAATAATTTCATTCGTTTGTGAATAAGTCCTGAAATTTCATTAAAGTTTAAAAATTATTTGATTTTTGCAAGAATTTCAAAATTAATATGTCTGTTAGAGCAAAAAAAGACGCCAAAATTTGCTATGCTAAAAGTTAGCACAACCTATTTAGCAAAAAAAAAAAAAAAACAAGTTTTGTAATCATAATTTTGAATGTTCTAAAAAGGAATAAAAAATGTAATTAAATAATCAAAAAAATAGTTTGATCCTTCTTTTTAATAATAAAGATTTTAATGATAAAACTATGTTTTCATTACGTTTGGTTGGAGCATGTTTTCATCACAGTATGTTGATTTTTTAGCGATCTCATGGAGGTACCTTAACCTTATTTACATTGTATTTTTTTTTTTTAGGCAGTACCTTAATGCCTTCAGATTTATTCATTAAGTTCAATAAACGAGTATAGAATAAAACTTTTTATTTTTAAACTACTCATTATATAAGACTAAAAAAAAATATTTTTAAACATAAATAAATTCTTGATTATTGCACAGCTGGACTTCCGTATTTCTCTAAGTTTTATTTCTACTTTTTCCCGCACTTTCCCGGACAAGGGCAGAATTGCAATTTTTCTACAATGTCCCTTGACCCTGCAGGCTACCACGCGTAAATATTAAAGTTATTTTCATTGTTTTAAGTAAAAGTTAAGCATCACTTTTAGAAAATCCAGTTACTCCTTCTTATTTACTAAAGACTTCGAAACACATCTCTATGACAAATATTGAATTTTAAAGGAATTTCAAATTTGGGGTTTACATTTTTCATATACAATGGTGATGAAAACAAAGTAGTAATGCTTTAAAAATGTTTAAAAAGTTTATTTATATACAGTTATTTTTCTTTTAATTCGGATTAACTTTCGTTTAGGGCATAAACTTTAGGCTTCAGAAGTGAAATTTAGGTTCAGAGAAGACATTTTGATTATTTATGATTTAAAATGCATTTTTGGGTTTCTTTTTAAAGTCCGTGGCGGTAAAGTTGTTCTTTAACAAACGCAACAGGGTAGGGTTTAGAGTACTGTTTTTTAATCCTTGGCACAAGAGACGTCCCCAAATGTGGAAATACCGAAAGTAGGTGGAATATTTTTTTTTTACCTCTGGTCCCAAATAAGCTTAAAACTCTCATTTTACGTTTGGCCTTGTGCCACACTCCTTTCAAGCAGGAGCGCAGATGAATAATCTAAGCCAAACGCGTTAGAGAATGAAGCGCTCTTCTATTTGAGAAAATCAGAATTAGCCTATTTATATTGCAAGATGGCTACACGGAGGGTAAGGTTGCATGATTCAGAAAGAAACAATAGTTGGACATCAAACGATTACTTTTGTTGAATAACTATTCCTGTTTATCTAACAGCTTGTTAATTTCTGCGAATCAAAACACTTGAAAGAAGAGAAACTAACACTTTTTTGTATCTCATTCATTAATTCAATTAAACATTACTCACGATTGTGATTGCCAAAGAAAGGAAAGCGCATTTATTATTATTATGATTATTGTTTGTATTGCATGAACTAATATCACCTTTCATGTTATTTTAAATATAAAAGATCGATTTTATTTTCTAGTTTTGTTATTTTTTTTTTTTAAATTTCACTTGTTGGAAAATTGAAATGTCCGGTCATCAATTAAAAATAAAAGAAGTTACAAAAATAAAATGATAAATGAACATCGCGAATTTCAACTGGCGCTCGAATTTTATTCGAACAAAAGATTATTTTTATTTTTCAAGCAAATTTAAATATTGAATAAAATTATCAAAAAACGCCAATATTGTCCTTTTTTTTTTAATGCCGTGATCCTTAAGTGGCTATGCCCTCCACAAACTCTCTCCCCTCCTTATCTGTGACTTGCATTCTTTGTTAGAAAGATAAAATAATGGAGTGCTTTCCCATCGACTTCTACACAGTTTTAAATTCAGAGTTGTGCATCACTTAGACTGGCTGTCATTCATTCAAAGCTAAAGAGACTAGTCTACTCTTCTATTTAATCTTTTTTAATCCAAAGTTGGAGGGAGAATAAAGGTAGATTCATGTCTTTCCTAAAGGCTACGCACACATTTCAAAATGAATTGTACACCTGTTGATAGATTTTTTTTGTTTGTTACCTGCAACAACCCTTGGAATCAATGCAGATTTCAATTTAAAAACTTAAACTGAAAAATGCAAACGAATCTTAAATTGTGAATAAAAGATTTTTAGGTGTGTACTTTTTTCTGCTCTTTTAAGTAAAATAAAAAAAAATTCGACGTTTCGTAAAAACTAAATTTGATAATGAAATCCTGACAGTGTATTTAACAAAGAAAGCGTTTTTGTTTGCTTTTAAAACCAAGTACAACATAGGACTTTTATGGCATAAACTAAAAACCTAGACAACATTGAAGAAATTTTGAAAAATACGTGTATAAAAAACTAAAAAGTTAAAAAAGAATGATTGCTTTTTTTTTGTTGTTGATTTATTTGAAATAAAATAAAAGTGGAATCATAAAAGTAAAATGTTCATCATTCAAAATGTTTATGTTATTATTAAGAGGAAAGGCCAAAGTATTTTTTTATTATTTTTTGAAATTTTTTATTCCTTTGTAGCCCGTTAAAAATTTTGGGGTTTTTTTTTCCGTCAGCAGCGGACCAAAGATAAAGATTATTTTTTTTTTTTTTTTCCTTTTTTTCCGGTGAAAAATTAATTGATTAAGAAATTCTTTCAAAAATCAAATAATTGTGGAATTTTAATGAAACTTTCAAGACATTCTGAAATCAATTCATTTTTTTTTTTTTTTTTTTTTTTTACATATGTTACCATCCACTTACTTAATTTCATGAAATTTTGAGAAATTAAATTTTTAGGGCACGGACTTTTTTGTTTTAGTTAAAAGCAGGATTCAATTTGAAAAAAAAAACAGTTGGCTGTTCCCAAATTGAAAAAAAAAAAAAAAAAAAAATCTGCTACATTATTGAATTAGAAAAGCTAATTGCTTTGATAAATAAGATTTATTAAGGACATTGTCTTTTGAAGAAAATTTTTTTTGGTGAATAATTAATTTTTAGAAGAATTGTTTACGTTTTTTTTTTTCAAATTTTAATTAAACAATTAAAAAATCGTTTAAAATTCTTCATTGCTTTCGGTTTGGTAATTTTGTTAAGTGAAAATTAATTTTACGAATCAAAAATTGAAAAGTTCATAATCGTTTGAGCCAACATATTTTAAAAGAATTTTAAAAAATTTTTAGAGTATAGAGCATTCCCAATTTGTGCCTATAGAGGCTATACATGACATAATCCTTAAGATACTTTCCATATTCAGTTCTTTTTCATCATTAGTGCCTTTACAAATCATCCCTTCAAAATTTAAAAGTAAATTTTAAATTTTAGTACTATAAAAATTTAATACTAAAATAACCATTATGATAAAAATTAATAATAAATAAAATACCGTAACATTTCATAAATTATTGATTTTTTACTTCTATTATGGGATTTTATGTCAGTTATTAAATTTTAAAGTTAATCTAAGAAAATTTTATGCTATTTTAAATTTTATTTTTTCGTAAAGTATCTTCAAACGTAACTAAAAGTCAATAAAATATTAGATAATTGCTAGTTAATTTGTAAAAATTACTAGGTAGTTAAAAATAAAAAAAAATGAGTTCATTTAGATTTTGTAAATTTATGTCAATTCTGGTCATCCGTACCAGCTGTCATCACATTGTAACTTATCAATAAAGATATAATCAAAAGAAGACCTGTTGTTAAGAAATGCTTGTATACTACATTTTTTGTGCTATAAGTGATATTTGTTTCAAATCAGATTAATTTAACTTTAAATTTTCTAATTTTACTCAAATGATGTGTCAAAAATATATATTTTATTTTTGGAAGATTTTAAAAAATCAATTTTGTTTACAAATTTCTTAAAATTAAGAAAATGGCTGCTTTTAAGAAATTTTTCTTAAATCGACTGAAAAGTTGAGATTCCAATCTATATAATTTTTATTTAAAATACACCAGAATATTTTACTTAATGGATATAGTAAATTTAATCAGTTAGCTTTCAGTTAAAGCTAAAATGAAATCTTCAAGAATGCTTTTTCATTTTTTTTAAATTAATTTTAAACTTTAGGTATCAAAAATTCAGTGGAGGTGCCTACAGTAAAAAAAAACCTAAACTTTTACAGTAATTCAATACGATTCATTAATGTTTTTTTTTTAAAAAAGCTTTCTCTCCTTTTGCACGTCTAATTAACAATCCTTATTCGCATGTTATGTAAATCTTTGGCTAATTAAAGTAACTTTCCAGCCAAGTCTGTTCTTCATATGAATTACCATGTACACCAAAAATGGATGCATTTTTTCCTGAAATGAAAGCAAAAAATTGCTCACCTCCGTTTTAAAAAAAACAGGGATTGATGTGATTCGAATGAAATATTCATTAATGTATTGTATACTGAATAATTGGTTATTTTATTCAAAAACTTTGCAGAAATATTTTTATTTTTTAGGGTTCAGTTTCATCATCCCTTTTTGATATTTTGTGTGTACTTTTTAACTTGGAGGTGGGAAGTGTTCACAAATTTTTTTACAGTTAAAGAAAATCCCTAAAGATTTTATTTCAGTAAAAAAATTCTGAAATATCAAGTGTGAACATACTTAAAATTCGTCCTGTATCTTACCAAAAATGTAATTCAATAAAAGTCAAAAAATATTTTTTGGAAGTGGGGTGATTGCATAATTTAATAAAGCATTATTTTCTTTCAGATTATACAGAAAAAATTACATTCAATAATATTTATTGAATAAAGACAAAAGGAAAACTTATCTTAGCTAACACATTTCTTCCTCTGAGGGATTTTATTAAAAAATTACTTGTATTTTGTCAGTGGGATTTTGAAATTCATCCTGTTGGTATTTTTAAGATTTTTTTTTTTTTTTATTAAATAAAGACATTTTTGAATAATCAAATATTGTAAAGTGCAATTTTCGAGCATGAAATATTTTTAAAAGAATTTTATTTATTTCCTTTTTCATTTTAACAACTTAGATTATTTTTTGTATAAATGCTCAAAAAAGAAATAATTTTGATTGAATTACTGCGTTTTTTAGACATTTTTAAAACATTGGCACGGTCACTCATATCACATGAATTCATCAAACTTCCATTATAGATGAAAAAACAAATTTAAGAATCCAATATTTGTCCGATATTTGTTTCAAAGTAAATTTAAGGATTAATTAATTGGATTTTGTAAAAGTAATGCTGACTTTTTGTTTAAAACACTAAAAATAACATTTACATACACTAGCTCATGAGTTGTTATCAAGGTCATAGGTCAACAACAGTATTATTCTCTGTATAATGCAGGTAGAATTTTTACATATGATCAAAAGGATGACATTCTAGAAATTGGTATTGTTTGTGCTTAGAAATAAATTATCTTTAACCTTATATAACCAGTAATTTAAGAGTGTATTTTATGAAACTTAGAACAAATTTTATTTTTATACTACATTAGATATATAAAAAAACAATTAAAAACTAGTGAAATGATACTTTTCATTGCTTTTATTTCTTGATTATTTTCTCATGTGTTTGATGTAAAATATTTAACTGCATTCAATGAAGTCTTTTTCCATTGTCCTGATTTTAAAATTTTTAAACTGAAAGAAAGTACTAGAAAAAAAGGGGGGAAAATTGAAAAAGATTTATTAAATTGATATTTTTAATTGATTTATAATTGATTTCAGTCACAGAATTATTTCCTTTTTGGACTTCTGAACAAAATTTAACTTGTAAAAATAAAATTCTTTCATATATTTCATTCATTATTTACACTATTTACATTCACACTATTGTCCTCATCTTTGTTGTTATTATCACAACATTTTGGCCATTGTGCCCTCTGACCTTCATCAGGTGAATATCAATCTGGATAACCTACAAGGAATTCTGAATGGAACCTTTTGTTCTACAGGACAATAGCCTAGTGGTTTAAAGCATTGGTTTGTGAATAATGGTTCAATCCTTGGGCTGAGCAGTGTGTATTGGGCCTCACTGGAAACAGGTGAGCAATAACTGAGTAGTATTAAAAATAAGAACTAGACGAGATATCCCTAGACATGGGCAGTGGAACAAGAACACATTACCTCCATAAATAAAGGGTTAATTTTGGAGTTACCTGTATGTTACCTGGATCAATATACACCTGATGAAAATATGTATGCATGTCACTGTGATGATACATTAATCATAATACTAATCAATCAAGAAATGTATGTTTATATATACAAGGTGCGATGAATAAATTGTCGTCTAAATGACACAAAAATGAAAACAACACTGACATCTCATTTTAACAGATATATTAACCAAAATTACACAAAAATATCTTGAAATATGAAAGAGTAAATTTATTCAATAAAATCGCCATTGGCTTCAAACACAGCCTCCAGACAACTTCGGAATCTCCTGCATCCCTTTTGGATGGTTTTGTTTAAGTTGGTGAATGCTGTCATAATCCCTGCTTTCAGTTGATCTTTAGTGTTAAAAGAAGTTTTTAATAATCTAAGGAGTAATAGTCTGGGGTGTTAGGTGGCCAGATGTAAAGGGTGATGTCGCAGAAATTGTCCGAGAGCCATGACTGGGATCTCATGCTTGTGTGGAATGGTGCAGAGTTCTTTTACCAGACATTGTCTTGCATCAACCATCTTTTGATCCAGCACAGCACTACCTCCTCAAGTCACTTGATGATGGCCTCTGTGTTGAGTCTGAAGCCCTGTAGGAAAATGAATGGAGGCATAACGTCACCACCACTAGTGATCACTCCAAACACCTTCCTTAATACCATTAGACTCCAATTTTTTCCAAATCTTCTGAACTGTCCTCATATTGACACCCAAACACTCTGAAGTCTTCGTATTGGAGCTTCCAGCACGAATGCCAAGCAGCACAGCATACCATTTCCAAATTTTTAGCAGAGTGAATTGCTTCATGGTGTTCTTTTTTGCCCAGATGGTACCTAACTGACCCTAATATACTGTGCAACCAACAAAATCAAAAACAAACAACATGCATGCACAAATTTAAAAATATAAAATGGCGACAATTTACCCATTATACCCTGTATTTTTTGCCAGACACTTTACTATTGATAGAAGTGAGAATGATGGAATAGGAGGCATGACTGATTTGCATGTATTAGAAAATTTTTTTTAACCATTAAAAAATGTAGAGATTTTGTTTGGTACCAGGAGGTTTACATTGATGATGTGAAAGAGTGAGCAATAGAAGTTATTGGATATCATTACAAGACACAAGTTTATCATTCTTCTTTTTTTTTTTTTAATCATGAGATGATTATTAATTTTGCTTTTTTTTTTTAAAAACTAAGATGAAATGAATAAAAAATGTTATGAAAACGGGATATGTTTGAGGTTGAAAAAAAAATGTAATCAAAAAATTTTAAACAAATTTTACAACTGTCAAATAATACAATTTATGGAATTTATTAGTGTTGTTTACAGAAGATACATCAGTTGAGATGAAGTTCTCATTATATAACTTCTCAAAAGTTCTTAACAATTAGATGTAGGAGTGGTTGATAAAATCCAAAAATTTACCCATTGCACCTTGTACAATGGTCGTTCAATAAGTTTTAAGCCTCACCCAGAAGGAGTTGGAAAAACAAGATTAGTTTTTCACTATTTTTCAATATTGTCCCCTCTTGATATCAACGCACTTGGTCCAATGATGCTTAAGCATTACAATCACATCATGGAAGAAAATGGCATCCAAATCTTCCAAAAACTTCCACTAAAATGGCGGCCATGCAGGTGGGATTTGAGTTTAAGAAACAAGAAGTCAGATGAAGCTAAGTCTGCTGAATAAGGGAGATGGGGTAGCAATTCAAAGTTGGCTGCTTCAGCTGCTGCAATCTGAGCAGTGTGAATGGGCATGTTATCCTGGAGCAAGAGCACACCTACCCTCAATTTCATTCTGTGTTTCAACTTGATTGCTTCCTTTAGTCATCTTAATTCTGATGCATGGTATTGCCCATTAATAGTTTTTCCCTTTTCCATCATGATTACACCTTCAGAATCCCCAAAACAGAAGCCATCACATTGCCAACAGATGATGTCTGCTTGGATGACTTCCGGGTGGGGGGATGGGTTGAAGAAACAGAGTGTTTCCACTGTTTGCTTTGAGTCATTTATTCAGGTTTGATGTGGTGAACCCAGGTTTTCAGTTACTAATCTGTGGTGGAAACTCACGTCAGAAGTGTCCTGGAAATGTCAACCCTTTTCAGCTTCTGTTCTGGTGTCAGCATTCTTGAGGCTCATCTTGCTCATCCCCAAGATCTCAGTTAAAACAGTATGGACCAGAATTAATGCCAGTGGACTTAGCTATCTGCTGGACAGTAAGATGCCTGTCATCCAAAACCATACGGTGACGGCTAATTATTTATCTAATTTTAAATAATTTAAATGTTTTCTTTCACGTTAAATTTTTTTTTTTTTCTGAAAGATAAATCTAATATGTATTAAAAAAAAAAACAATTTCTCCATGTAAATAAAATTTTTAGGCATTTTTAAACAATGTCTGTCATCCCAAACTATACTTGACTCTGAGAGTGAGATCCATGGCTGCAAGGTTGAAAACAAAGACTCTTATTAAGCATGATCAACTTCAAAGACACCAATGGTGCAACAAACAGATAATTACAACAGATCTCAACAGTTGAACCAGCAGATGAAGAGGGCTACGCATGACAGACATGATAAAAAAGGCGCCACTCAAAATTATAACAAAGTTAGTGGCAATCCATTGCCGTTTCATAACTGGATTCTCCATTGTCTGTCTATATTTCTGAGATGAGGTATTACGTACATTATTCGGACTATTGTCCTCATCTTTGTCACCATATTTATTACAACGTTTCTCCATGTCTCATTTCCTATATGCCACAGAGGTAGGTCATGAAATCAAGCGTGTGGGTCATTTCCTGGCAAGTTGAGCTTCACCTTAAAACAAGTTCACACTGTCGACATTTTCTTCTGTGATTTTCATTCACATCCAACAAACTCTTGCAATGCAAAATGACGATAGGGAGTGGATGAATGGAGCAGGTTTTGTTGAAATTGGAAGCTTCTAATCCTGAACTTGCACGTTGGCAGTGAATGTAGCCATCAACGCCATTATTATAAAGAAATGATCAGCAAAGAAGAAATTAAATTCATGGATATGAGATAAAGCTACCACCAATAATATACAAATGAATGGACATGTATGAATCTATGTCATGTCACACAAGTACTGTAACCCATTGGGAGTCATTGTGGTACAAACATACAGTACAGCTATGGTAGCAGTGGTGTGTCAAGAGTAAGATAGCCTGACAGAGCCCATCCTTATTCAGGTTGCTTTTGAATTCAGTGTTTTTCTCCTAGATTGGTTGCCATCTCAAGGCATGAGAGCCCAGTCTGCCCTGCTATTTAACCAATGACTGGGGGAAGATGGATTCATGCCTTTTTCAAGGACATTAGCAAAAAAATGAATGAAAGAAAATTGACTGGAACTTGGCTTGTTGAGTTCACTTTCCATGTAATCATGACATTATCCAACATCCATATTTATATACTTGGGTAGAAAAAAAACTCCTTCCTTGATGAATTTCATCTTAACATCAAAAAACTGATTAGAGAACTAGAAAGGATTATTATAAAAATAAATAGACATATCTGTATTATTCAATGAAACATGTTTGAATGAAGATATGCTGCCTAAATATATAAAAAAAAAAGAAAATTAAACAGTTTTTTAATATTTTTCATTACCTTGTAAGTCATCTTTAACAATTATATATATATATATTTAGCCGATGCATTTTGCCCTCTGTAGGACTTATCAGAGTTGATAAAGACCTAAAAGGACAGTGTGTCAGCTGAGATAAGTTTACCTTTTGTCTTTATTTATATTGCTCTTTAAAAGATATACTCTGAAATTTTATATGCACACATACACACACACACATATATATATATATATATATATTCATGAATAAATACAAAAAACAAATATAAGGTTAATGATTTAAACCTCTATATTTGTTTTACATTTGAACGATTCATGTAATTATAAATTGAACTGCACCTAATAACATTTAAATATATATATATATATATATATATATATATATATATATATATATATATATATAAATACTGGTTTAAATGAATCAGAAGTTTTTAAAAAGCTATGACATGTGAAGTGGAGGAAGAAGAGAACAAGACCAATATGAACCTTTTTTTTTTTTAATCATTTCACTCTGAACAAGGCAATGAAGCCACTGAGACACAAGTGATTGCTGAGAGTGAAAGAAACTGAAAAAAACGTTAGTGAGGAGAAAGAATAATAAAAGAACAGGATTCAAAGAAACAGAAGATAACGATTGATGTTACATTTAAATTTGTGAATTTCAGAGTTTACAGGAAAGCAAGATTGGTTGATTTTTACAGCTTATCAACCTTTTGTGGGTTATTCACAGCCAAAACACTTTTGGGATTGAAAGAACAATTCTTTTTTCTGTGAGTGAATATTGCATTGAAAATTTTTGTGAGATAATGATTTTTCCAGATACAAGTTCTGCTATTTAACATATAGCTGGGGAGAGAAGAGATGGATTCAGCTTTCCCAAGATATTTGCATGTAAGTGAATGTAGTGAACTCGACTGGCAGGAAAATAAGAAACTAAGAGAGAGTTCAACAAGTAAGAAATGTGAGAGAAGAAACTATTAACATTGAACCTCAACAGTGAAACTATGGGACCTAGCTGTCAATCTAATACTACATTTAAATTCATGAAGTTGAGCTACCAAAGAGGAATGCTCACAAGAACAATTGACATGAAAATATTTGTAAAAAAAAAAAAAAAAGGCTTAAGGAAGCTATGTTAGGGTGGTGAGAAAGTGACTGAATTCAAGATACCAGGTCAAGACCATTGCAGATTCTTTAGATTCTATCAAGAATCTAGATATATATATATATCTACAGATACAGTTACATTCAATATATATATATTGAATGTAACAGTAAAATTATCCAATTGTTAGAATAAGTGCTTATCTTAGAAATGATTAAAGTTATCTTACTTGAATTCTCTAAGGTTTTTATTACACTATTGGACTCTACTTTGAGCAATCATAATGTATAATTACTCTCCAAGCTTAACAGAAGAATTGTGATGAAATCGATCATAAACGAAAATGACATGTTCATCATTAATTAATTAATTAAGGATCAAAAGCTCATAAAAGGATTGAAATAAAATATAAATATATATATATATATATATATATATATATATATATATATATATTCCAGGATCATTTTCCAACTTATTCAAGATGATCTTCACGCTTCTCTAACCTTCTAACTTTCTGTCCTGGAGTAACAAGGTGCCTCACATGTTTCACGTACAATTTCATTTTCAAGTCTTTTTTCACTGCTCTTTGGACTGTCATAGCTGAAACTCCTCTCTCACGTGCCAAACGTCTTATGAATTGAGTTGGATCTTTTCTAATTGATCTCTTTAGCTCTAAGTTGAAATGATGATCCCTCTTCCTGTTGTGACCTCCTGATCCAGTTTTCCTCTCTACTGTTCCCTCTTTTTTAAACTTATTCACCGTTCTCTTGATGGTTCTTGAATGGACTTTGAAGATGGAAGCCAGAGTATGAATGTTG
Source organism: Acanthosepion pharaonis (assembly GCA_903632075.3). Lineage (NCBI taxonomy): Eukaryota > Metazoa > Mollusca > Cephalopoda > Sepiida > Sepiidae > Acanthosepion > Acanthosepion pharaonis. The sequence goes on from CAHIKZ030002940.1 coordinate 154,300, forward strand.
GTACCATTGCTGAAGGCCTGAATGATCTTTTTCCTCTCACCATTGCTCAGTTGGGGAGACAGTGGGTATGACACAAAACAATTTTAACCTGCTCTCTTTTTAACTGAATAATTCAAAGGGTTTTTTATTGATTCTTATGAAAAATGGTTTCAAGATGGCTAAATGTCTTATCTGAAAACATTGAAAAAAAAAAAAAAAAAAAAAACTCAATTAGTGGTTTTTTAGATATTAAACATTTTGTGGGATGGATAATTATGCTGTAACATGATTTGGATGATTTTACTGTTACACCCAGTATATATATCTATATATATTTTTAAAATCAAATTCAGCTCAAGATAGTAAAGTCACTAAGACACAAGGGGTTACTGAGTATGGAAGAATTAGAAACAGAAACATTACTAAGGAGCAAGAACAAAAAGCGTAATCAAGAGGACAGTATATATCAACTGATATTGTATTTAAATTTTTGAAGATCAAAGTTAGAAAGCCTAGAGCTGAAAGAGAGTTCCACAAGCAAGAAGTGCAATAGAAGAAAGCGTTAGCATAGAACTTACACTTCCATCTAGCTAATTCAACTGGAAATTTTAAGACCTTGTTGCCAATCTAGTACTGTGCTTAAATTCATAAAGTCTAGGTACCATAGAACAATTACCATGAAAGGATTTATAGAAGAGGCACAAGGAAGGTATATTATGGCAGTGGGAAAGTGACTGAAGCTGAGATGCAAGGGCAGGACCAATAATATTGCTGATTCTCCTTTGGATTTTATCAAAAATATCTAAATATCTAGCAGGAGCACTGTACCAAATTTGGTAGCAATATTCTAAGCATGGATGAATAGTAGACTTATAAATATGAAAGATAGATTCTGGAAATATATATATATATATATATATATTACATAAAAGTTTAATAATCAGACCAGGAAACAGTGCTATTAAAAAGTGCTCAATACACGTGTAAAAAAACAAAAGTAAAAATTACATCAGGAGGTCAGTTGAATCCGCTATCTTGGTTTCAACCTTACAGTATCCTCAGGCAATTTTTTAGCAAATGACAACCTAACGCTTTTTTTTTTTTTTAAAACTAAAGAAAACTACATTATTCTTTTCAAAAATAAATGAACAAACCCACTACATTGGGTGTAAAAGTGAGAAGAAGGATGTGAAGAAGAAAGAAGAAGGAAGCAAATATATTGCAAATGTATTGGTGGGGGGGGGTTTAAATTACTTTTTTTTTATCCAACCTCATATGCACTTCTCCTTCTTCTTCACATCCTCCTTCTCCCTTTTACACCCAACATCGCATATGTTTATTTTTGAAAACAATAATGTAGTGTTCTTTAGTTTTTTTTAAAAAAAAAAATTATATATATATATATATACATACACACACACACACTTGCATTCTCATACCATATTTATTATATATATATATATATAAAAAATTTACAAAAATATATAAAAATCCTTTTTTTTTTTTTTTTTTTTTATATTTTTATAAAAAAATTTTAAAAAAACATATCCTGTGTCTTAGATGCAAAGTTGGGATATTTGGTTGGTTAATGATTAGCATTCTTCATTCAGTTTTTAAATGAACAAATTTAACATTTCAGTAAAAAAGTCAACATCAAGTAAAAGACATGAATGAACTAAAGACATGAGTGGAGATAGATTACTTCAGGGTTTGTTGATGCTTATTCATTGGTCAAAGTAAATCATGTGATTCATGTGTGTGTGATTTTGTTTGACATAGATAAGTCCAGTTTTCTTATTTAATAGCTGCACCTTGTATAGTTTTTTACTTAAAATAGTTTTATTGCTCTTATCTTGTGCATTTCAGGATATACAACATATGATTTAGTCAGTGGAACTTGATATCCAAAACCAAATCTCCTTCAGTTGATTTTATTACAAGGAAATCTGTTATTTAGCCACTGTTATTTTTAAAAAGAAATGTTGAACATTTATAGATGGAAAGAATCTTTACTTTTGCTAAGGTCATCTGCTGACCAACTTTGCTGCTTTTTCACTACATCTAAAAAAAAAATGAATATGAAAATTCAATACGTACATACATGGTGATTTTTGTTATTTTTTTTAAATTAAAGATAACCAAATTGAATAATTTTAACATGTCAACTAACTTAGAAACATCAATTGAATTTATACAAAAGCTTTTCTTATATTTTATATTTTTACAGTACTGCACCTAGATTTTATGAATTTAAGTGCAGTACTAGACTGGCAGCTAGGTCTCATGATTTTACAGTTGAAATGGCTAGATGTAACTGCAAGTTCTGTATTATCAGTTTATTCTATTACACTTCTCATTTGTGGAACTGTCTTCCAGCCAACTTTGATTTTCAAAGATATAAATGCAATGCCAATCATTATCTTTTGTCTTCTTAATTCTTATTTTTTTATTGTCCTCTCTCTTTAATAGGATTTTCTTTTTGTTTTTTCATATTCTCTAACACTTAGTAACCCTCTTGTGTCTTAGTGACTTTATTGCCTTGCTCAAGGTGAAGTGATAAAAAAAAAATTAGAACCAATTATTCTTTCAAATGTCCTTACATTTTGGATTGAATGATTGATTTGATTTTTTATGGGTTATCAACATCTGCACATCCTTATATTGTGGGAAGGGAGAAAACAAAAGATCAATAAAACTAATTATAGCATTAAAAGGAAATGATTAATATTTTTTGTTTCTTTATTTACAGCAGAACCACTCATCTAGCCAGAGTTTGTCAATGCTGGAAAAATCTCAGCGCAAACAACACATCAATAATGAGCACCGGACCAATTTCCGTGCTGGTTATATCCAGATCAATGAGGAATATTTGCACAAAACAGGAATTCGTGGCCGCAAGAAGAATCTTCTATACTGTTTTGTTGCTTTGCTCTTAACAATGGCCATTGCCAACATTGCGGTAATTTCATAAAATTTTCTTCATGGATTTTATAGAATGAAACCACTTAGTTTTTTTCATGTGGCATTTTTATCACTTTCTCATCCATTTAGTAAATAATATTTCCCATATATATATATATATATATATATATATATATAAGAATGATAATTGGAAAAATTTTAGTTTTTGCCGACATGTTTCGTCTTCCAACTTTATCAAGGTAAACTATGAAAGTGAAATGTTTTTGTTGTCATAGTTACATTAAATCCAAAATTTAAAAAAGAGTGACGCTCCTCTTTTTGGTTAATATTAAATTCCTTTATAACTAAAAGTTTGTTTTTTGTTTTTCATGTTGACAACTATACTTACTATATTGTCGACATGGAAAACAAAAAAAGCAAACAATGTTCTTCCCTGTGTAGGCAGAGAGAGTTAAAGCATAAGTTGGCTTTATTCAGGGAGCCGATCGTTAATTCAATGCCTAACTAGGAAGATGGTTTTTTTTTTTTTTTTTTTTGTTTCCCCTCCCCTAGTCTTGGTAATTTTTTTTTAACATCAGAAATTGAAAATAATTTTTCTTTTCAATTTCTTAGTTTTATTACCAACTATTTTGTTCATTCTGTCGGCCAAAATGTACCTAAAATTTTAATCGCTGTGATACTTTTGTATCCGGTTTTATTAATAAAATATGATCCTTTTTCTAATGAGCATTTTATCCTGGTGTGGCAACAACAATCTGTTTAATTAAATGATTGTATCTATAAAAATAACATGTAAACAGAAAATATATTAAAATAGAATAGATATGGGAAATAAATTTACACTAGTTGAGAAAGATTACATCTTTTAAGTAACATCCATTTTCAGCTTCACATGAACATGTCCTTTCTAAGACATTTTCCACCACAGCCCATTGGTTTTTCAGGCACTCTCATGATATGATGTCTCTCTCTGAATGTTCTCCTTCAGTTGTTGGACAGTATGAGGCTTGTTGACATAAACCTTTTATTTGACTTAGTCCGATAAAAAAAGAAATCATGGCTTTTGAGATCTGAGGAACATGGTAACCAGTTTATGCTTTGCACTTGAATTATTCATCATTTATTCTGGCAGAAAGATTCCACTACTTGTGTTCATTTTTCAGTTGTATATTTTTACATGATTAATTTCCAAAGTCTTCTTTATAAAATACCTGAAAGAAAACAAAAAAGTTAATAAACAAAAGTTATTAAATTTTGAAACCCCTTCTTGATTTTTGGGCAACCCTGTATAAACTTTACCTTTTATGTAAATCAATTAAAAACCTATCACTTTCCCCAGGGCAATTTTGTAACATTCTCAGCATGGATATATATTCACTGTTTACAGATAACTGGTCTCTTGATGGCAGTTCTCCAACTTACACCATTTGGCCTTCAATCCTTGGAATTTATCCTTGGTGGCACTTTGTTGCGATTCCTCAAAGACAGCACACTGCCAAATATAACCTTGATCAGTGGTCAGCTTGGTAGCAGAGCTCGTGGTGGACTTGTCTTTTCAACAGACCAGAACATGGTAAGTTAAAACACTGATCATTGGTCAACTTTGTAAGAGATTTGCAATTAAACTTATTTTTTAAACTGACCAGAACATGCCAATTATAAACTGTCTGTAATTTTTAAGAAAGTTATCAGTCTAAGACATCTTTGAACAATTCCTAGTCTTGCTTATTTTGTTATTACAGCCTGTCAGGCTATCCATTCTGCATCCATTTTTTTAGTATGCACCAAGCAACCATTTTCTATTCACTCTTTCTGTAAAAAAGAAATTTTTTTTCTGTTATATCCCAGGTTATTAGGATGAACAAAAACAAATGAAAATAAAAGACAAATGTATTTTAACAAATAATAAAACAACTTTTATTCATTTACTGTCTGAGAACAGAAAAGATTTGTTTGGATTGAAACCATGAATTCCACATGCATGTTAGCTTGTCACTATGTTTAATTCAGATGTACCATGCTCGTCTTCCAGACAAGGGAAGACAATTGTATTTTGAGTTATCATCCTTTATAGGGAAAATAAATTAGCTTCTTCTAATACTTTCTTTATTGCACATTTGAAGAAAACTGGATAATGGATTAACTGAAATGTTATTGTATCAATATATGCAGCACAAAGAATGAACTCAAGTTCTACATTCTGCTGTTTATTTTGTTTTAATCATTTCACCCCAGGAAAGGTAACAAAGCCACTAAGATGCAAGATTTCCTGAGTATCAAAAGAATATGAGAAAAAAGACACTAAAGCGAGAGAACAATAGCAACAGGAATGAAGAAGACAGACGATAACGATTGGCATTGCATTTTAATTTTTGAAGATCAAAGTTGACTAAAGTGCGAAAAGAAACTGTTAGCATAGAACTTACAGTTATATCTAGACATTTAAGCTGTAAAATGATGAGACATAGCTGCCAATCTAGTACTGCTCTTAAATTCATAAAATCTAAGTATCATAGAGGAAAGTTCATCAGAACAATTACCACAAAAGTATTTATAGAAAATGCAAAGAGAAGCTACATTATGGTGGTGGGAAAGTGATTGAAGCTGAGATGCCAGGTCAGGGCCAATAACATTGCAGATTCTTTGGATTTTATCAAGAATCTCTAAATATATAGCAGAAGCACCAGATCAGATATGGCAGCAATGTTCAATGCATGAATGAATGGTAGACTTATAGATATGTATAGATAAATGAGCAATGATAATTTTTGGCTAGAAAAATTGTCTAATATGACAGTGAACCAACTCTCCTAACAGCAAATCTAGAAATAACAAAAACAGTTCTTTCAGATGATTAAAAGAGAGCAGTTTGTTTTAGAGGTGTTAAAATTTACAAGCCGTTTCTTGCCCCAGTTAATAACAGATTGTAGGTCATTTGTGAGATGAGCTGCCGATTTGACCTTATTGAATTGATCAGATTGAATATTAAGACAGGAGTAAATAGTTGTGTCATCAGCATAGATACCGAGATGAGAATAATACATTTATTATTGATTTATTATCCAAACATCCTTACTTCTTTCTTACTGATTAATATTTGTTCTATTTTTCAGATACATATGGGAACAGATGAAGGGTCATTTAGTAAGTAATTTCATTAGAAAATTGGGAGTAAAGTAAGAATTTCTTTTTTTGTTTTCTAATGTTTACATTAAAACTAAATCTAAAATTTTTCTATTCAGTTTCTGTCAATGAAAAAGACACGACTTTTATAACTGATGGACTCACTTTTATGACCCAATCTGGAGATGTCATTTTTTCAACTGACCCTGAAGTGGAATGGTCATTTCCCCAGCAGCCCAAGAATTTACTCACAGAATCTGTTGAGGCCACCATGGTAGGTAAACAAAATAAATAATAAAACAAAAATCTCTTTTTCTAGATTAGTTGATAAAGTACAAACTTTTTACACATTGGTGACCTTTTTGGTTCTCTTACTGTAGACATGTAACAACAGTATATGGAGATAAAGTCTACAGGAAAAATTTTTTATGGCTTTTTACATTTTCAGGTTTCACTGCAGAATTTGAATATACACACTGGTCAAACCTGACAATGACTATAACAAAAGCACTTACAGTTATAACTTACCAAGTAGTAGTTATGGGAGGGAGTTTTGCTTAAATTATTATTCATCCAATTTCCTAACACAATTATTGTGACATGCAAGGAACAATACTTTTTTTTTAACAAGAGATTGGGTGATGGGATGTAATGCAGATTGATTGATTGATTAAGAGAGTTCCCCAAGCATTAGTGCAAAGTGAACACTAACTGCTTCAGTCAGCTAAAAATGTATTTCCTTGTCTTTGATATATCTTGTGAGTGTTAAATTCTCCAAGGCTATCACCCTCATTATATATCCAGAAACTTTCAGTTCTCTGTTTCTCAGTGTCATCAACAGTTTCTTGATAGTTTCTATTCTCCATAAGACTTTCTTATTACTCACATGTCTTGTCCATGGTATTGTTAATATTTGTCAGTAGAACCTCATCAATGTTACTGTAAGTCTTTTCTCTTTTGTAGTGAAATTGTCCAGTATTCACTGGCAAATATTAGGAGGGTAGACACCATAGAGCAGTCTTACACACTCTTCTTTATTTTTAATGTTATTTTTCAATCCTTTAATACTTGAAAAGTATTTTTCACTATATCTGTCAGCCTTTTAGTTTCTGCTTCACACTTTCTGTTATCTATTACAAATAATATTACCCAGATAGTTGAATTTCCATGTCTGCTTGATTCTGACATCTCCAATGTGTAACTCAAATCTTGGCTTGTCTATTTTTGCTGACAACTACACATTGTTTTATTAAAGCTAATGTTTGGTCTTTTCTTCTTGTTTTCAACAATGACATTGTCTAACAGTTCTTTCAATTTTCTTTCTCAATTTGTCAATAACAGTGTCATCTGCACCATGTACGTTGTTAAGTCTGCCTAGAGTAAACCTGGTACATTCTCTGAGAGGCGTCAATTATTTGTAAGTTTGAGGTAATTCTACACAGAGATACAAAAATATTGCAGAAGAGAAACAAGATTGTTTTATGATAATCATATCAGTTATAAATTCATTGAGACTATTTGTGGGTATCATGCTTACAGTAAAAGAGAATACTGTTTTGACTGTGTTAAAAACTATGGTCATTTTCTCCTAACCCATGCCAGTTTCAAGAAGGCAATCAGGCAGACCCTTGTCAAAGTGGACTCAACAGCTAGAACTGTCCAAACTGAACTCTGGTGGAAGTAACTATCCCATGGAATTGATCATCTTCCTATTTAGTCATGTTAAATGCCTCAGCTGTAGATACAGGTGACCATTTCCCACCTACACAAGTTGGCCATTTTAGATGGGTTCTGAAGGAATCAAACTCAAATATTAATTTGGAGAGAGATCTTTGTATAACGGGCTGGAACTCTTTAGTTACCTGTGTTGCGCTCATCTTATTTTTAGTTACCTCTGTTACATTTACCCCTATTGAGCAAAAATGATAATAGAAATAAATAAATTACTCCCTCAGCTAAAATAAAAATTATTTCTAAAAATTCTTGAGATTAAATTGTTTATATAAAAACCTATCATTATGATGGCATTTCTTTAGCAGAATAATTTTGGAAAAAAAGGGCTTTTAACAAAATAAAATAAAGTTTTTGCCAAAGCCAATGGACTATGTGGTTTGTTTACCTTTACATTGTTTTATAAGAAGAAAATTTTTCAGGAAGTTTGTTATCAAAATTTAGCTAAGTAGTTGGTTAATCATGTGCTTTCTATAACAAATTAGATACTTAGTAATATAAATTAATGATCAAATCCTACTAATACATCATTGGTGACAAGCTGGCAGGTTACATTCCCATGTATGACTTGACTGTTAACAGAGCTGATTAAGCCAAGTGAATGAAATACACTGGTCTCATATGTGACCTTATAGATGGGATAATTCCAATAGTAGTGATGAAATATAACACTATGGCTTCGATGGCTCCAAACATGGCTACCAAATAGAACAGACAGGCTTGTGTTCTGGTCACTGGTTCAGTGATATCCAAGACAGGAGACTCCTCAACCCATAATGTGTTAAGAAGAAGCCTCGAGTTCAGGGTTGAAATGTTGCAAATCCTAGCCAGCCATTTGTAACATAAACCTAAACTTAACAATTTTCTGAGAGTGAAGTCGTGGAATGCTGATGAAGGAGATTGGAATAATGTAACATGATTCTTAACAAAATGTAGTTTATTTTTGTTACATTGATCTTACAACTAACATCTTTCATTTGTCCAATTCAAATCAGGTTGAATCAATTATTGACAATGATGAAGATAAAACAACAGTCAAATATGTTTCTTTGTTCAATTTTCCAAAAGCTGGGATTGAAAGTCTAATTTTTCTTATAGCTACAATTATGACTTTCTTTTTGGAACTTCAGTATTTTCTCTCAGGAAGCCTTAGCCTCTGCCAGTATCTGATGTCTCTGCCTCACTGTTGGTATCTTCTCTCTCAAGTGCACATGTGCATTTGTTTATATGGAAGCTCAACCCACCAGTTTCTCACTATTTGACAATTACTTTGTTCCCAAGAGTCTGTAGTGGGGGGGTTATAATTCTGAGTAAATAACTATAAATACCCTAACATTTATATATACAAAAATACTCATAAAAATTAGAACCAGCAAGACGTAGGAACAACAAAACGAGTATTATTTATTATCACGTTGTTATGTGGTGTTGGAAAAATGAGAGACGGTAATGCTGAGTAAAATTATGAGTTTGGCATTAAATGTAAATCAAATATGGATCAGAATCTGACAAAAGGATAAGATAAAGAACAAGCAAAGTGTATATAGTCTTTCTCGTATGATTTTTTTTATAGATGTGTGTAATGAGTATTTACATTATTCAGACTGTTATTCTAATCTTCATTGGCATATTCACAACGTATCAACCATTGTATGCCTCGGTCTTCTTCAGGTGATTGGAGTTTTAAACTAATCTCTTTATTTCGTCCAACAGGATAGATTGTTCTAGTTCCACATGCCATGCTTCTTCTGGATGCCTCAATTATTTCCCTTTAACTCAACTCTTCAAGTTTTTTGGTTCACCACTGCTGTAGCCTGGTATTGAACTTATAACTCTTTGGGTATAGTCACTGGATCTAACCAACGTCTTTATCCACTGGGCCATGTGTCCTTGGCCCAGAAATAAAGAGCTTGGTTCAAAATTACTAACACCTTAAGAAGGCCGGAGTATACAACGATCAAAATGTCGTGAATATGGCAATAAAAAAAGAGGATAAAGTCCAAATAATATAAATAATCATAATACTTCATCTCAGAGATATAGACAAATATTAGCGTGTAATGAGTGTCCAGATAATTAAGCTGGAAAAATACCTGAAGTTTCTGGGATTTTCTTACCTCAAATTTTGTTGAGTATTAAAAAATAAATGTTACTATTATGGCCTGAAAAAGGAAAAGGAGCCAAAGGTTTTGTTGATGCACATGTTGACAGTTTGTGTTGACAGTCTGTCCAATAATGAGAATGTGACATGTTTGTGTGTGTAGAGGAGATAATTGTGGCCGATTCTCGTTGGTTTAAAAAAGTGAATTAAGAATAATTGCTATAATTATTATAATTATTTTAGACACTATAATTAATTTTTTATTTATGTATTTCTTTATGGGCAAGGCAAAGTCTTATCTGTCTTGAGAAGCCCCAAACTAGATAGCCGAATTCTGATAAACTTCCTGAAAATTATTCTTCCTATAAGACAATGGAAATATAAACAGACCACGTTGACCATCTTTTTTTAAAGCTTTTTTCCCCCCAAACTATTCTGCCAATGAAAACCCACCTGGTCTTTATATGAACAAATTGATCTCAAAGGTTTTTAGAAATAATTCTCTATTTCAGACAAGGAAGTAGTTTATTACTTGTTATTATCATTTTTGTTCAACTTGATGAGTGTGTAGGTAAAGGGCTGTATACCCAGTTATAAATTATTTGCAAGTGAATATTTGGATTTGATTCTAATTTTTTGAAATTAACTAAGTTTTTTTATCTTTCATATTTAACTCCAATAATCATTAAACGCCATCATTCTTTTCTCACTCTCCCTTCAGTTCTATATCATAAAATGAAACTTTTTAACATTAAACTATTCATAAACTGGTGTCAAAACTCAAACTACTAGCTTTCAAAACAGCTAGTACCAATAGTACATGAAATCAGGTACCACATTACAAGATGGTTTCTCTGTTCTTATCACTGTCCCTGAGATCCCTGAAAGGCATGAGCCAACACAATTGAGCTAGCTGCTAACACGGAATCACCAAATGATTTCAATTTTCTATGCTTAAGTTAAATCAAACTGTTGATCTGTTAATTAAATATTTGAAAAATAAGTTTTATATTAAAATATGCCATTTCTGTTAAAACACAAAAAAAATTAAAACATTTATCTAAGCAATGCTGAATAAATTTATTTTTAGTGTTGTGTGGTAGAAATTAATAAATATATGAAAAATGTACTTTGAAAATATTGCTGTGTTGCTATCTACTGGACTATATAGAGATCGCATAGGTTAAACTGATTTTCTTCTCTTTCAGATGAAAAGCCGAACCAAATGGAATGACATTGTCTTGGAGTCTTTCACCAAATTGAGTGTCAAAGGTGAAGAAGGAGTGAGAACTGAGGAATTCATGGACAAAATTCATGTTACTTCTGGAAAAGGAATCAACTTTTCAGCTAAAGTAAATGTCATTTTTCTATTCGGTCACCTCAAATGAAAATTGATATTTTTGTGTTCATGTTGAGAGTTGGGAACAAAGATATTTGTTCTCTTCAAGTTAGGTGAATACAATAAAAGATTGGTAAAACTGATATTAAAATTATTAAAATTGAAGACAATCAATTTATCAAATATAAAATATACCTTATATAAGCAATATATAAACTCCGAGAAGAAAGTAATAATGACCACAGAATCTTCTTCTATGTGCCATATCCCTTCAGGATGTTGGCTCTCCACAATTTCTTATCATTTGTAGTTCTTACTAAATTTAGTCTTTTGCTATCTTTCCTAAACCCTGTACTACCATTCACTTACCCAAGCTCACAAGTTATGCATTGTTTTCCTCTTGCCTTCAATTTGTCCTGTGAGTATTGAAATTTCCAAGTTCACTTTCCTCTTTATGTTCTGTAGAAATTTCAACTCTCTCTCTCCGATATTAAGTATAAGTATCCTTTTTGTTTTCATTTCTTCTAAAACTTTGTTGCTGCTTACATATTCAATCCATGATATAATTGATGTTTAATCCTTTCCTCCTGCTTTCCTTCATTACCTTCCATTCTGATAAAACACTTCCCAAATATTTCAATTGTTATACTTGTTTGATTTTGGTATCTCCAATTTGTAATTTGCATGTTGGGCAGTTCCTTGTGCTAGCAACCATGCATTCTGCCTTCTTGCAATTGATGTTTAATCCTTTCCTTCTGCTTTCCTTCATTACCTTCCATTCTGATAAAACACTTCCCAAATGTTTCAATTGTTATACTTGTTTGATTTTGCTATCTTTAATTTGTAATTTGCATGTTGGGCTGTTCCTTGTGCTAGCAACCATGAATTCTGCCTTCTGGCAATTGATGTTTAATCCTTTCCTCCTGCTTTCCTTCATTACCTTCCATCCTGATAAAACACTTCCCAGATATTTCAATTGTTGTACTTGTTTGATTTTGCTATCTCCAATTTGTAATTTGCATGTTGGGCTGTTCCTTTTGCTAGCAACCATGCATTCTGTCTTCTTGCAATTGATGTTTAATCCTTTCCTCCTGCTTTCCTTCATTACCTTCCATCCTGATAAAACACTTCCCAGATATTTCAATTGTTATACTTGTTTGATTTTGCTATCTTTAATTTGTAATTTGCATGTTGGGCTGTTCCTTTGCTAGCAACCATGAATTCTGTCTTCTTGCAATTGATGTTTAATCCTTTCCTCCTGCTTTCCTTCATTACCTTCCATCCTGATAAAACACTTCCCAGATATTTCAATTGTTATACTTGTTTGATTTTGCTATCTTTAATTTGTAATTTGCATGTTGGGCTGTTCCTTTTGCTAGCAACCATGAATTCTGTCTTCTTGCAATTGATGTTTAATCCTTTCCTCCTGCTTTCCTTCATTACCTTCCATCCTGATAAAACACTTCCCAGATATTTCAATTGTTATACTTGTTTGATTTTGCTATCTTTAATTTGTAATTTGCATGTTGGGCTGTTCCTTTTGCTAGCAACCATGAATTCTGTCTTCTTGCAATTGATGTTTAATCCTTTCCTCCTGCTTTCCTTCATTACCTTCCATCCTGATAAAACACTTCCCAGATATTTCAATTGTTATACTTGTTTGATTTTGCTATCTTTAATTTGTAATTTGCATGTTGGGCTGTTCCTTTTGCTAGCAACCATGAATTCTGTCTTCTTGCAATTGATGTTTAATCCTTTCCTCCTGCTTTCCTTCATTACCTTCCATCCTGATAAAACACTTCCCAGATATTTCAATTGTTATACTTGTTTGATTTTGCTATCTTTAATTTGTAATTTGCATGTTGGGCAGTTCCTTTTGCTAGCAACCATGAATTCTGTCTTCTTGCAATTGATGTTTAATCCTTTCCTCCTGCTTTCCTTCATTACCTTCCATCCTGATAAAACACTTCCCAGATATTTCAATTGTTATACTTGTTTGATTTTGCTATCTTTAATTTGTAATTTGCATGTTGGGCTGTTCCTTTTTTGCTAGCAACCATGAATTCTGTCTTCTTGCAATTGATGTTTAATCCTTTCCTCCTGCTTTCCTTCATTACCTTCCATCCTGATAAAACACTTCCCAGATATTTCAATTGTTATACTTGTTTGATTTTGCTATCTTTAATTTGTAATTTGCATGTTGGGCTGTTCCTTTTGCTAGCAACCATGAATTCTGTCTTCTTGCAATTGATGTTTAATCCTTTCCTCCTGCTTTCCTTCATTACCTTCCATCCTGATAAAACACTTCCCAGATATTTCAATTGTTATACTTGTTTGATTTTGCTATCTTTAATTTGTAATTTGCATGTTGGGCTGTTCCTTTTGCTAGCAACCATGAATTCTGTCTTCTTGCAATTGATGTTTAATCCTTTCCTCCTGCTTTCCTTCATTACCTTCCATCCTGATAAAACACTTCCCAGATATTTCAATTGTTATACTTGTTTGATTTTGCTATCTTTAATTTGTAATTTGCATGTTGGGCTGTTCCTTGTGCTAGCAACCATGAATTCTGTCTTCTTGCAATTGATGTTTAATCCTTTCCTCCTGCTTTCCTTCATTACCTTCCATCCTGATAAAACACTTCCCAGATATTTCAATTGTTATACTTGTTTGATTTTGCTATCTTTAATTTGTAATTTGCATGTTGGGCTGTTCCTTTTGCTAACAAAACCATGAATTCTGTCTTCTTGCAATTGATGTTTAATCCTTTCCTCCTGCTTTCCTTCATTACCTTCCATCCTGATAAAACACTTCCCAGATATTTCAATTGTTATACTTGTTTGATTTTGCTATCTTTAATTTTGTAATTTGCATGTTGGGCAGTTCCTTGTGCTAGCAACCATGAATTCTGTCTTCTTGCAATTAAAAATTTTAATCCTTTCCTCCTGCTTTCCTTCATTACCTTCCATCCTGATAAAACACTTCCCAGATATTTCAATTGTTATACTTGTTTGATTTTGCTATCTTTAATTTGTAATTTGCATGTTGGGCTGTTCCTTGTGCTAGCAACCATGAATTCTGCCTTCTGGCAATTGATGTTTAATCCTTTCCTCCTGCTTTCCTTCATTACCTTCCATCCTGATAAAACACTTCCCAGATATTTCAATTTTTGTACTTGTTTGATTTTTCTATCTCCAATTTGTAATGCCTCTTCCTATTTTTGCATATTTATTGAATTCATTTTCCATCTGTGTGCAGGCAGTTTTGCTGCCAGTATAGGTTCTGGATTATTCGAATATTCCCAAATATGTTACGGTTATGTATCAGATTTTATTATGCAATTAAACATTTTTGCAATAAATTTAGTATCCAGCTAATATTGGCACAATTTTCAGGATGTACTTATATTTATATGATAAATTTACTAAGTGAGTTTCAGCTTAAAATATCTTTTATTAGAGAGATATTAAGAAATATTTCTAGTCACCCTCCTCAGTGTAAAAGCTTGGTGGAAGAATTGGTTAAGTTACTGATGACTCGATCATCAGGAAGGTAGTACTGGATTACATAGTGCCAGTACCATTCCTAGCGTAACCTCACATATCAACTCTTGTTACATTATTGTCAGATTTTTAAATATATATATATATATATATATGTGTACTGATATCATGTTAATGTATTGTTAATTGATTGGGGTCACAGCCTTTAATGAAGTTTTTCTTTTTGGTGGTGACAGACTGGGGATTAGGAGAATGCAATTTGAAAATGTTGGTATTCAGACTTATACTAAGTTAAAACTTAATTATTTTACACACACATATAATTTTTTTCTCCCTGATGCACAGGTATGTATACATGTTTGTGCTGGTGCATCTGTGGGCTGTAGCTCAATCCGCCAAATAAATTATCTGAATGCTCATTCTTTGAAATGATTTTTCTGGAAGTAAAATCTGGGATTGTTTTCTGTTTTTGTTTTTTTTTATAGGAGTAGATAGGCTTCCCTATCTCCCAGTCCATACTCCTCCTCTTAAACAGGAGTAGAGGCTCATCCCTTCTTTCCTGTTTAGGAAGTGGTTCCTGGTTCCTTTCCTTTTCTTAGGCCTTACTAGTGGTGCTGTCATGAATCTTTTGTGATATGCATGGATAGTGGCAATGTCTTTTCATACTGAGGGTACTGGGGTGGCAGTTGTCTGGTTACTGTTCTGAACTGGCAGTTAGGAGCCTGAAATCTTGCATAGCATCTTGAGAGGAAGCTCTGATCAACATAATATTGGGGTTCTTGCTGTGCCATGTCACATGGAAGAGTGCCCCTGCCAGCACCTCCTGTGGGCAATCCAAAAACCACACTATGTTGCAGTCTATGCCAGTTCCCTTCCCACACATGTTACATTAGATGACCAACTGCTACAACTACCCTAGACCTTTCCTTACCAAAATAACACATAATGACTATAAACAACCAAAAAAATATAAACCTAAACCAGCTCAACAAAAAAAACACAAACACCTCAACCTTTCTTTCTCCAACATTCATGGTATTCATACCAACTTCTCCAGTGTGGAATAGTTTCTTTTTGAAAAGTCTCCGGACGTACTAGCTCTATACAAAACTAATCTTAACTCTTTAATCCCCTCCTCTGATTTCTCAATTCCTGGCTCTCTTCCTTTCCTTAAAAAGGACTCTAATGTCCACATGCATGGCCTGGGAGTTTATGTTCACTAACATCTCTCTCTTGAATCTCCAGTCCATTCTTACATGTGTCTCTGGCTCTCTCTACTTAATTGAGGCAGCTATCTCTTCTTTCTCTACCTTTCACCTTCCTCTCATGACTGTTGCATGCTAGATAGTATTTCTGTTAATATAGACAAGACCATCTCATCTACATCTGTTTGCAAATATATTTGTGTTCAGTGATTTTAATACCAGGTAGCTTAAGCATTCTGTCACTGACCTCATTGGCATCCAAACCCTTAACATCTCAATCACCCAATCAATCATGCAAGTAATTGACTTCCCCACACATTTCCCTAGTAACCCTGATGGACACACTTCTCTTCTTGATCTCTTTTTACCTCTATCTCTGACTCTTGTATTATGCAGATCTGCTGTTTTGGCAACTCTGATCATGTGATAGTGTCTGTAAACATCCCCTTCCACTCCCCCACCAACCAAGAACCTCTTACCAACAGAATATCTTTCTGTTATCAATGTTCTATGATTTTCTTTGAGACATCACTTGGAATGAAGTTTTTAATCATCCTGTTCAAAAATGCACATCTGAGGTCTCATTCTTGGTGAAAGCCAGCATCGATGCTTTCATTCTAGCAAGGAAAAGTTAAACTGCATTCATTTCCTTGGTTTTCACCTGCATGTTCAGCCACTATAGCCCACAGGAATCACTTCTGGCTGTACCAGAATGACACATCTGATTGCAGAAGACGTGTCTGTCTCTGTTCATAATGAGTACAGGCATGTCTGCAATGAAGCAAAGTTACTGTTGGCTGATAGAATGAAACAACGTATAGCATCTTGTAAGTTTGGTTCTAGAGATTATTGGCGGCTCTGCAAGAGTGTGCTGAACAACAGCAAATCCTCAATCCCTCCTCTATTCAATCAATTTTAAGTCCTGACATCTACAGCAGATAAGGTTGAATGCTTTGCTTGGAAATTCTCTTCCAACTCAGCTCTTGACTCATTTGGAGAACCCACACTTGATTTTCTCCCTAGAACTGAGGCTCTACTGAGTGATATGCATATAATACTGTCACCGGACATCATTTGTAAATTAGACTCCCATAAGGCAAGCGGAAATGATGGGATTCCAGCCATTGTCCTAAAGGAATATGCTCCTGAGCTGGTTCCAGTTCCCTCTAAATTCTACAACTATTGCCTCGCTGCTTCCTGCTTTCTAGCTTGTTGGAAGTCTTCATCTGTAGTTCCTGTTTTTAAGAACTCTGGAGAACCTTCTGATCCCTTCTAACTATTGCCCTATTAGTCTCCTACCAATTTTTGGCCAAGTATTCAAGACTTTAATCAAGCTTTACCTCTCACAACCTACTCCGACAAACAATATGGCTTCCGTTTTGACTGGTCTACCGCTGACATGCTTATGGCCATAACTGAATAGGTATATCAAGCTCTTGATAATAATGGTGAAACTTGATCTGTGGTTCTAGATATTTCAAAGACATTTGACAGGGTTTGGCATGCTGGTCTTCTACATAATCTTCGGGCTATGGTATTACAGGATGATTCTTTGATTTAATCCAATCATTCCTATCAAATTGTGAAATGAAGGTTGTTCTGAATAGGCACACTTCCAGATCCTTTCACATAAATGTGGGTCTCCCCCAAGGCTCTATCCTGGGTCTGATCTTCATCAATGATGTCATCAGTTCTCAAATAGGCATTTATGCATATGTCACTACCATTTACTCTTGTCTTGATAGCAAATCCGTCAGAGCTGACAAAGTTAACCTAGCCACTGATCTTGAAAATAACCTTCAATCAGTGGTTAACTGGAGCAGGAAATGGCTTCTAAATTTTAATGCCTCAAAAACTAAACTGCTCTCATTTAACCACCAGAGATAAACTTTCCTGCTTACCATCAGCATGGCTGATGCTAGACTCATAGAAAGCAACACACTCCGCCTTCTTGGCCTCATGTTTTCAACTGAATTGAAGTGAAATGACTACATCAAATCAATAGCCGCATCTACTGCAAGAAAGGTTGGTTCACTGTGTCATGCCAGAAGGTTTTTCTCATCAGAGTCCATGTTGCATATTTACAAATCTAACATTCTTTCGTGCATGGAATACTGTTGCCATATATGGTCAGGTTCTCCTGCTACTCACCTCAAGGTTCTTGACAAAATCCAAAGAAGGATCTGCAATGTAATCGATCCTGACTTGGCATCTTGACTTCAACCATTTTCTCAAAGACATGATGTGGTTTCCCTAGAATAACAATAATAAAAAGCACTTACCGGCGTAAGAGTTCCAACTAGCGTCCAGCTGGCAGACAAAAATAAAGCAGGTTGTAACTTAATACATATCATTATTTATTGTACATTAGTACAAATACGGCACAAGGCCAAAAAGGGGGTTGGGGTAAAAGACGGTCATCACTTGTCCTAAAATTAAAACTTAGCTAGCCACAATCACTGACCCTATCATACAGAACAATAATCCTTTCACCAAAACAACACATTTATCCATACCTTTCTTACTACGGACACCAAAATACCTCTTTGACTCCATGAAAAAACCTAAATATTCCCCTTATATACAAAATATTGTCTGTGGGGGGGAGGGGCATAAAAACAACAACTTCTAAAAATGATCCCCAATGAATATATACAAAATGGCAAAATATATTTACAAGAAACTAAATAAAATTTGTGTTAGTAATAAAACCCCCACAAACTCTTGAATGTGGCAGAAATATCAGTTAACCGGACGAAAACGATGCGGGACTTATGAAAAATAAAGCCACACTCATTCTTCCACAGGCATTCACACAGGCACACACTCATTCATACACAACAACAAATACGAAAAAACACACACACGAAACGAAAAAAGGCGCCCCGCATCAACCAGAGAACTGACATCACTAACCACCTAAGAAAGAGGGAGGGATGGGGAGTTAAACTAAAGGAAAAGAAAATGGGGACAGAAATAAAAGGGGACCAATGAGCAATTACACTCTAGCTAAGTTTACCATAATAGAAAAAAAAAACTAAAGGAAAAAAATGCAAAAACCTAATCTAACCTAACTTCGGGATGGGTTGCCTAGGTTTAACCCAGGAAAACAATATCCTTAATGCCTAACCGGCATCCAAATGCCACTCAAGGTCAGCCCCTTTTACTCGGCACATTCGCGCAAGATTCACCCACCTTTTGCTGAATTCCGATGAGGTGAGCCGCCGTTTTTCCGTCCTGATCTTGACTTTAAGCTGATGCTTAAAGAACAAGATCAGTTGGGAAGAAGTGAACTTCTCGCCCTCATGGAATCCCTTCTGACGCGTCGTCCAAATCACGACTCTCATAACCCCTAGTAAGCAACAGAACACATAGTGTTCAGCCTTCGTCATCTGCGGCACCACATTGCTACAAACAGAACAGGCTTCCAGGACAAAAACTTTCCCTGCAGCATGCGAACCATGAGGCCTTCAACAAACCTGCACAACGGCACTACCGCCCTGCACTGAAAGAAGGCGTGACCAATGGTCTCGACTTCCCCCGTACAGCGACGACAGTTTGGATATTTCTCCAAGCCTGCTGAACAAAGTCTCTTGCCGACCCAGAGGGCTTCACGAATCACCAGCCAGGTGAGTGATGCCTCATCGTTATTGAGGCATTTCAACCCGGGCGCCCAAGGCCATATCGAGCGAGCCTCCTGCTTCGTAAGACCGAGCTCGCCAATCAGATCATCTTGTACGGACCCCTAACTAAAACTTGATATAATGCCTTGCGAGACAACGCCTGGGCGTTGGAGAGGCCACCGAAGCCCGTAAGAGGAGCTTCAGAGCGCGACGACATTCACGATAAAAAGGGCACTCGGCACGTGGTGTACGGCCGGCCTCTTCTTCGCACGAGTGCACACTTTTCAGGGACGGGAAATGTTTCTGGACGTCTTCTTTCCAAAAGGCACCCTCCTCATTCGACCCACGACACATTCGGTCTAAAAAGGTAATGCGAAGCATATATTGACGGATCTCAATGCTAGGCATCCCCAGACCGCCCTCAGAGGGATGGAGGCAACAGACCTCGCGAGATACCATGGGGGCCTTGCCCTTCCATAAGAAAGAGAACAAGGTCCGGACTAATGACATTAGCCGGGCATACGGGAGTGGAAGCACAGAGAGTCGGTAGAGGAGGATCGGATAGATGTGTGAAACACATACTTCCGCCCTTCCCTTCAGGGAAAGTCTCCTCCGAGACCACAGATTAACCGCGACCTCGGCCTTCCCTTGTACCTCCGACCAGTTCATTTCCAACTGGAGATCAGGACCGAACCAGACGCCGAGTATCTTGATCGGCCCATCCGTCCAGGGGAAAGGTCCGGGAAGAGAAACTCCCTTCCACGCACCCAACCGCAAGCCCACAGACTTATCGCGGTTGATCCTGGCCCCTGTTACCATCTCATACCCACTGATTTCTTTGCTGACTTCGTCAATCTCGGCTCTGCTCGACACAAGAGCCGAAACGTCGTCAGCATAGGCAGAATACCTGGCCGAGGTGGTAGCACCAGGTAGGGAAATTCCGCGCAGGACCGGATTCGCCTTTAACTTGCGAAGGAATGGTTCCAACGCAAGAACGTAAAGCAAGGGCGATAGCGGACAACCTTGACGAATGGAGCGAGACAATACGAAAGGCTCCGACCTTACCCCATTCACTTCCACCAGCGCACCGGGGGACGCATACAAGAGTCGGATCCAGGAGCGAAAGTCGGCTCCGAAACCGGCCGCCGACAGGACAGCCTCCAGAAACCGATGGTCAACCCTATCGAAGGCCTTGGACTGATCTAAATTGATCAGCGCGGCTTCACTGTCGACTTGTTCTAAGATCAAGCGTACCATATGAAGGTTATCCTGAATCGTCCTGCCCTTCACAGCACAAGTCTGTTCGGGGCCAATCAGACGAGACAGGACAAGCTGCAAACGGTTGGCTAAGATCTTCGCCAAAATCTTTAAGTCAGTATTTAACATCGTCAAAGGGCGAAAGTTCCCTAACCCATCCCCACCATTCTTGTCCTTACGCAGCAACTTGATCACACCCCTGGTGAAGCGTCGGGGTAAAGACCCCTGCCTCATCCAGTGGTTGTAAATCAGCTGCAGCAAAGGAACAAAAATGGGCGACAGCCTCAAGTACACTTCGTAGGGAAGTCCATCTAGTCCCGGAGACTTATCCAGGCCAACCTGCTTCAGCGCATCCCAGATTTCCGACTCTGTTATGGGACCCTCGCACCTAGCCGCTTCAGCTGCCTCAAGGCAGGGAAAGTCAGCCAAATAGGCGTCGAACTGAGCAGAGCTCAGACCGGGCTCCCTGGTGAAAAGATCCTGAAAGTAAAGCCGAAAGGCCTCGCATATGCCCGCGCTTGTAGTCACGGTCCGCTTATCCGGCAATGTGACGCACGCTATATGTCGCTTATCCGCGTTCCGATTTTCCTCTGCGCGCAATTCTGCGGCCATATTCGTCGCCTCAGAAGACATTCTTTTTAGCCTAGCCCTAACTACCAGAGCTTGATCCTTCTTGATAAGCAAGGAGGCCAACTCTGCCTTAGCTAAGACTATGTCCCCACTAACACGGGATTTAACAGCCCGATCGACCTTTTCCTCTAAAGCCGTTTGCGCCGCTCGTCTATCTAGATTGAGCCGACGGCTAAAATCGGCAGCAAACGTTCTAATTTTTGATTTTAATTTTCCCCACCAGGCGTTTCCCACAACCGCCCCCGTCAATTCCCTCTGAATCATTAGTAGCAGCTGGTCCCGGAAATCCTGCTCACCAAAAAAGTGAACAGTTAAATTTCCAGTAACCAGCCATTCTAACCTTAGGTTTATCTAAGTTTACACGGACCCGGACAAGCCTATGATCCGTATAAACTATATAGTGAAAACTTGGACATTCTAAGAGCCCTACATCGACTCTCTAACTAACACTCGGTCCAGGTAGCTCGCACGCGAGCCAGGAACCGAGTCGCCACTAGTAGTCCAAGTCCATGCTACCTCCTGAGGGTGCTCATTCCGGTACTTATCGACAAGATCAAACCTGCCGATAAAGCCCCGAAATGCCTTCACATCAGGATTGTTAGTACCCGGTTTTTTACCTATGCGATCTATCTCAGGGTCAAGGACGGCATTCCAATCCCCGCTAAGACTACCCGACGAGAAGTCGTCAAAAACGGCTCGATCTGCCGAAACAAAGCAGGCCGCTCAGTATGAACATTGGGCGCATAAACCCCAATGAAACGTAAAGCCTTATCCTTTATAGTAACATCCAGCACGCAAAGCCTGCCCGCCGGATCTGCGAAGACAAGGGTACATGCAGCCTTCAAAGACTTGCTCACTAGCCAAGAGACACCCCTCGAACGACCATCAAAACATGCTGAATAAAGGGCGAACCCCTTAGACGTATATATCCTCACGGTCATGAGAAGAAAACCGGGTCTCTTGCACACAACAAACATTCACCCCGAGGCGCTGAAGGTCACGAGAGAGCCTCGCCCTGCGAGACTCGGACCTCAGGCCCCGCACATTTAAAGTAGCTAACCAGAGAGCCATGAGAAGTCCGATTAGGGTTGTTTACCAGCATTAAACATGGCCGGGGTAAGGATACCGACAGCCTCTCCCATAGACCCATGGCCCATCTCATTCTTGATGGTGCCGTCTTGGGAGATACCGCCGATATCCCAGGGGAAGGTCAGTTTAAGAGCTCTATATAGGGATGGGTGAACTAAAATAGGGACCCTCCCTGAACAGAACTGTTGTAACTTTTTAAGATTTTCATTAGCCACGATGGCGATGGGTAGAGGCATCTTGCATGTGTTTTACCTCTTCCACCATGGCCCAGGTTTGGTTGGCCGCAGGTCCTGACCTAATAACAGTCAGGACCCTCTGGGCATTTGGAAAGTTATTTGGGTCTTCTATATCCTTGTCTCCAAATTGTTTAATTGAGAGCAGATATTTTAAATCTTTCACCCTGTTGCCATAATCTTTGGCTCTCTCGGCCTGTGCTGGGGAAATCCGGCACACCTCCTCACCAGTGTTAAAGAGGAATTTTTTTTTTTTTTTTTTTTTTTTTCTGTTTTTGAGGGGCTTCTTTGCCGCTTTGTAGCAGGAGGAGGCATTTCGGCATTTTTTGCCGGTGATTGCTTGGGGGTATGAAGGGGGGTAGATTTTTGTTTGACAGGAGAAGGAGTGGGGAGTATTCAAGGGGTGTAAAAAGACCTGTGTCTATAGGGGCTGGGATCTCTACTATGGGCTTTGGCTTTGGATGGTGAAAATGGTTGAAGGTGGGGGTTGTTTCTTTGGTGAAGGGGTGGACTAGCAGGAGACGAAGTGGGATTGGGTTTTTCCTTTTTGCATCTAGTTTTTTTTTCAGTTCTTTTAATTTTTCCGAATTTTTCGAATCCGGGGTCGAATTTTTTTGCATTTCCTTGAATGACAGGTTTGAGGCCGGGGCATCGCCCTTAACGTTGCTAGGGGAGTGGGACTGTTAGTGCCCTTCTTCCTTGGGGCTTCAGGGGACTGAGGACCCGCTGTCCGGATCTTCCCTCTGGCCTTACCAGCCACCAGCCATTCCCCCTCCCCTTCTCCTCAACTGCACCGGCAGCGGGCGAAGGCTCTTTGGGGAATGGGGTCTTCGATGTAATCTCAACCGGTGGTTTAACCGACCCGGTCCCGGAGGCTGGTACGCCCATTACAGGCGAGGCGGAATTTAGAGACGCGGTCAGAGGGGGATCTTGAGTAACTGGCGCTTGACTTCCAGAGGCCTTCTTCTCTGGGCAGGAGGAGGAGAGATGACCAGTCCTCCGCACCTCCAGCATACCGGTCTTCGGCCTGTTACTATGACCGGTAATTTCAAGCCTCCAACAACCAGACAGTTGGGGATGGAGCGGAAGGCTTTCTCATCCAACATGATGTCAAAGCTCCACCCCCGCTCAGGCTATCACATGAGGCGCCCAGAATTTCGCCGTACTGGGAAAAGAAAGCCGCGAGATGCTCACCGATAACCTGAGGAGGGACCTCATATACTGTTACCCTGGTCCTTCTGCGGCCTTCATATTCCGTGCGCAGGATCAGGTCTTTTGTGATTAGTTCCCGGCTCGCCGCAGCTACGCAATCTTCTGCTGTGGGTAACAGTACGTCCCACATGAAAAACTTTGAGCCCTTAACTATTCTTAGGGGCTTAAACCCCAAGGACTCTAGTGATTTTAACACTATGTTCTTCGTCGAGCGACAAATTTTGCGCGTACGCTTGTCGACGACGAAAACTGACACAATTCTTTTCTCAATCTTCTTCAATTCTTGGGGGTCTTCTAAGAGTCCACCTTCTACGACAAGGTGAGCGTAACTCTTAGCACGCTCCAAGAACTCCGCAAGATTGATGATACATTTCGGTGGGGACGACCAACAAGAGGGCGATTCCCCGGCCTCTGCATTCATAGATGCGTTGTCCTTTTCTTGGTTTATGATTTTTGCTTTTTTCCGCCTCCATATTTTCGGAGGCTTTTTTCAAAGTGTCAACAATTTCCTCATTTGTAGGAACTCTTGGAAGGTCCGGGTATTCCTCCTTATTATTCTTATCCGGTGGGTCTTTTTTGGGGTTAAAGAGGTGTTTCCTCATATTTTTTTTGAAAGACGCAATTTTTGGCTTCTTTTTCGTAATTAAGAAAGAAGGCACTTTTTTTTTCCTTCTTATCCATTTTAAAGGGGGAGGAAAAAGGGGGAGGGATGGGAAATAAATTTATGGGCGAGAGGAAGAAGAAAAAAAAAAAATAAATAAACAAACTAAAAAATAATTATGCACACCAAATTACAATAAGGGAATAAACACGCTTCACTTAAACGTATAAAAAAAAACAATAAAATACAACTATCGCCTAAAGGCGAAACAATAAAAGACAAACACAAAAACGTTAGACAATAAAAAAAACGGAAAAACTTCGACCAAAGCCGAAGCTAAAATAAAATCAAAATGGCCGACGTCACCAAAAAATTACGAAACTATAACACAAAGCTAGTTACAAAAACCAAAATGGCCGACGTCAATAAAAAAAAAAATACGTAACTAAGACAAACGAAGCTAGACACAAAAAATAAAAATGGCCGACCCTAAGCGAGTCGAACCAATAAACAAAAGAAAATAAACAAATAGATTAAAACGATTACAAGCAAAAAAACACGTAAAAATTAAAAGGATGAAAACAATTAAAATAAATAAATTAATAAGAAATTACAAAAAAACACAGAATAACGAACAGGAAAAAAGAAAAGAAAATGACAGAAATTAACACGGAAAACTAGAGAAAAAAAAAAAAAAAAAAAAAGGGGTAGAAATGAGAAAAAAAAACTGCGGAAATTACAGGAAAAAAACGAAATTAAATTAAAAAAAAAAAAACGAGTAAAAATTAAAATCAAATAGGAAAACTTGAATAAACAGAAAAAAAGAGTAAAAAAAAAAAGGGGGGGGGGTGAAAAAAAATGGAGAGTAAAAAAGAAAAAAAATCAAAACTTTAAACAATAAGGTCGTAAATAAAATAAACAAACTTTAAACAAAATGCAGTTCACAAGGGCAACAGGTCAAATCACAGAGAAAAGTAGTCAGCAACAGTCCAAAAATTAACCAGTAACAAAACCAATACTCATCTGTAACTTAATACATATCATTATTTATTGTACATTAGTACAAATACGGCACAAGGCCAAAAAAAGGGGTTGGGGTAAAAGACGGTCATCACTTGTCCTAAAATTAAAACTTAGCTAGCCACAATCACTGACCCTATCATACAGAACAATAATCCTTTCACCAAAACAACACATTTATCCATACCTTTCTTACTACGGACACCAAAATACCTCTTTGACTCCATGAAAAAACCTAAATATTCCCCTTATATAAAAAATATTGTCTGTGGGGGAGGGGCATAAAAACAACAACTTCTAAAAATGATCCCCAATGAATATATACAAAATGGCAAAATATATTTACAAGAAACTAAATAAAATTTGTGTTAGTAATAAAACCCCCACAAACTCTTGAATGTGGCAGAAATATCAGTTAACCGGACGAAAACGATGCGGGACTTATGAAAAAAAAATAAAGCCACACTCATTCTTCCACAGGCATTCACACAGGCACACACTCATTCATACACAACAACAAATACGAAAAAAACACACACACGAAACGAAAAAAGGCGCCCCGCATCAACCAGAGAACTGACATCACTAACCACCTAAGAAAGAGGGGGGGGATGGGGAGTTAAACTAAAGGAAAAGAAAATGGGGACAGAAATAAAAGGGGACCAATGAGCAATTACACTCTAGCTAAGTTTACCATAATAGAAAAAAAAACTAAAGGAAAAAATGCAAAAACCTAATCTAACCTAACTTCGGGATGGGTTGCCTAGGTTTAACCCAGGAAAACAATATCCTTAATGCCTAACCGGCATCCAAATGCCACTCAAGGTCAGCCCTTTTACTCGGCACATTCGCGCAAGATTCACCCACCTTTTGCTGAATTCCGATGAGGTGAGCCGCCGCCTTTCCGTCCTGATCTTGACTTTAAGCTGATGCTTAAAGAACAAGATCAGTTGGGAAGAAGTGAACTTCTCGCCCTCATGGAATCCCTTCTGACGCGTCGTCCAAATCACGACTCTCATAACCCCTAGTAAGCAACAGAACACATAGTGTTCAGCCTTCGTCATCTGCGGCACCACATTGCTACAAACAGAACAGGCTTCCAGGACAAAAACTTTCCCTGCAGCATGCGAACCATGAGGCCTTCAACAAACCTGCACAACGGCACTACCGCCCTGCACTGAAAGAAGGCGTGACCAATGGTCTCGACTTCCCCCGTACAGCGACGACAGTTTGGATATTTCTCCAAGCCTGCTGAACAAAGTCTCTTGCCGACCCAGAGGGCTTCACGAATCACCAGCCAGGTGAGTGATGCCTCATCGTTATTGAGGCATTTCAACCCGGGCGCCCAAGGCCATATCGAGCGAGCCTCCTGCTTCGTAAGACCGAGCTCGCCAATCAGATCATCTTGTACGGACCCCTAACTAAAACTTGATATAATGCCTTGCGAGACAACGCCTGGGCGTTGGAGAGGCCACCCGAAGCCCGTAAGAGGAGCTTCAGAGCGCGACGACATTCACGATAAAAAGGGCACTCGGCACGTGGTGTACGGCCGGCCTCTTCTTCGCACGAGTGCACACTTTTCAGGGACGGGAAATGTTTCTGGACGTCTTCTTTCCAAAAGGCACCCTCCTCATTCGACCCACGACACATTCGGTCTAAAAAGGTAATGCGAAGCATATATTGACGGATCTCAATGCTAGGCATCCCCAGACCGCCCTCAGAGGGATGGAGGCAACAGACCTCGCGAGATACCATGGGGGCCTTGCCCTTCCATAAGAAAGAGAACAAGGTCCGGACTAATGACATTAGCCGGGCATACGGGAGTGGAAGCACAGAGAGTCGGTAGAGGAGGATCGGATAGATGTGTGAAACACATACTTCCGCCCTTCCCTTCAGGGAAAGTCTCCTCCGAGACCACAGATTAACCGCGACCTCGGCCTTCCCTTGTACCTCCGACCAGTTCATTTCCAACTGGAGATCAGGACCGAACCAGACGCCGAGTATCTTGATCGGCCCATCCGTCCAGGGGAAAGGTCCGGGAAGAGAAACTCCCTTCCACGCACCCAACCGCAAGCCCACAGACTTATCGCGGTTGATCCTGGCCCCTGTTACCATCTCATACCCACTGATTTCTTTGCTGACTTCGTCAATCTCGGCTCTGCTCGACACAAGAGCCGAAACGTCGTCAGCATAGGCAGAATACCTGGCCGAGGTGGTAGCACCAGGTAGGGAAATTCCGCGCAGGACCGGATTCGCCTTTAACTTGCGAAGGAATGGTTCCAACGCAAGAACGTAAAGCAAGGGCGATAGCGGACAACCTTGACGAATGGAGCGAGACAATACGAAAGGCTCCGACCTTACCCCATTCACTTCCACCAGCGCACCGGGGACGCATACAAGAGTCGGATCCAGGAGCGAAAGTCGGCTCGAAACCGGCCGCCGACAGGACAGCCTCCAGAAACCGATGGTCAACCCTATCGAAGGCCTTGGACTGATCTAAATTGATCAGCGCGGCTTCACTGTCGACTTGTTCTAAGATCAAGCGTACCATATGAAGGTTATCCTGAATCGTCCTGCCCTTCACAGCACAAGTCTGTTCGGGGCCAATCAGACGAGACAGGACAAGCTGCAAACGGTTGGCTAAGATCTTCGCCAAAATCTTTAAGTCAGTATTTAACATCGTCAAAGGGCGAAAGTTCCCTAACCCATCCCCACCATTCTTGTCCTTACGCAGCAACTTGATCACACCCCTGGTGAAGCGTCGGGGTAAAGACCCTGCCTCATCCAGTGGTTGTAAATCAGCTGCAGCAAAGGAACAAAAATGGGCGACAGCCTCAAGTACACTTCGTAGGGAAGTCCATCTAGTCCCGGAGACTTATCCAGGCCAACCTGCTTCAGCGCATCCCAGATTTCCGACTCTGTTATGGGACCCTCGCACCTAGCCGCTTCAGCTGCCTCAAGGCAGGGAAAGTCAGCCAAATAGGCGTCGAACTGAGCAGAGCTCAGACCGGGCTCCCTGGTGAAAAGATCCTGAAAGTAAAGCCGAAAGGCCTCGCATATGCCCGCGCTTGTAGTCACGGTCCGCTTATCCGGCAATGTGACGCACGCTATATGTCGCTTATCCGCGTTCCGATTTTCCTCTGCGCGCAATTCTGCGGCCATATTCGTCGCCTCAGAAGACATTCTTTTTAGCCTAGCCCTAACTACCAGAGCTTGATCCTTCTTGATAAGCAAGGAGGCCAACTCTGCCTTAGCTAAGACTATGTCCCCACTAACACGGGATTTAACAGCCCGATCGACCTTTTCCTCTAAAGCCGTTTGCGCCGCTCGTCTATCTAGATTGAGCCGACGGCTAAAATCGGCAGCAAACGTTCTAATTTTTGATTTTAATTTTCCCCACCAGGCGTTTCCCACAACCGCCCCCGTCAATTCCCTCTGAATCATTAGTAGCAGCTGGTCCCGGAAATCCTGCTCACCAAAAAAGTGAACAGTTAAATTTCCAGTAACCAGCCATTCTAACCTTAGGTTTATCTAAGTTTACACGGACCCGGACAAGCCTATGATCCGTATAAACTATATAGTGAAAACTTGGACATTCTAAGAGCCCTACATCGACTCTCCTAACTAACACTCGGTCCAGGTAGCTCGCACGCGAGCCAGGAACCGAGTCGCCACTAGTAGTCCAAGTCCATGCTACCTCCTGAGGGTGCTCATTCCGGTACTTATCGACAAGATCAAACCTGCCGATAAAGCCCCGAAATGCCTTCACATCAGGATTGTTAGTACCCGGTTTTTACCTATGCGATCTATCTCAGGGTCAAGGACGGCATTCCAATCCCCCGCTAAGACTACCCGACGAGAAGTCGTCAAAAACGGCTCGATCTGCCGAAACAAAGCAGGCCGCTCAGTATGAACATTGGGCGCATAAACCCCAATGAAACGTAAAGCCTTATCCTTTATAGTAACATCCAGCACGCAAAGCCTGCCCGCCGGATCTGCGAAGACAAGGGTACATGCAGCCTTCAAAGACTTGCTCACTAGCCAAGAGACACCCCTCGAACGACCATCAAAACATGCTGAATAAAGGGCGAACCCCTTAGACAGTATATCCTCACGGTCATGAGAAGAAAACCGGGTCTCTTGCACACAACAAACATTCACCCCGAGGCGCTGAAGGTCACGAGAGAGCCTCGCCCTGCGAGACTCGGACCTCAGGCCCCGCACATTTAAAGTAGCTAACCAGAGAGCCATGAGAAGTCCGATTAGGGTTGTTTACCAGGATTAAACATGGCCGGGGTAAGGATACCGACAGCCTCTCCCATAGACCCATGGCCCATCTCATTCTTGATAGTGCCGTCTTGGGAGATACCGCCGATATCCCAGGGGAAGGTCAGTTTAAGAGCTCTATATAGGGATGGGTGAACTAAAATAGGGACCCTCCCTGAACAGAACTGTTGTAACTTTTTAAGTTTTTCATTAGCCACGATGGCGATGGGTAGAGGCATCTTGCATGTGTTTACTGCCTCTTCCACCATGGCCCAGGTTTGGTTGGCCGCAGGTCCTGACCTAATAACAGTCAGGACCCTCTGGGCATTTGGAAAGTTATTTGGGTCTTCTATATCCTTGTCTCCAAACTGTTTAATTGAGAGCAGATATTTTAAATCTTTCACCCTGTTGCCATAATCTTTGGCTCTCTCGGCCTGTGCTGGGGAAATCCGGCACACCTCCTCGCCAGTGTTGTAGAGGAATCTTTTTTTTCTATCTTTCCTTTCCTCTTTAGTGGGAGTTCTAAGCCGCTTTGTAGCTGGAGGAGGCATTTCGGCATTTTTTGCCGGAGATTGCTTGGGGGTATGAAGGGGGGTAGATTTTTGTTTAACTGGAGAAGGAGTGGGAGTATTCATGGGGGTGTAAAATGACCTGTGTCTATAGGGGCTGGGATCTCTGCTGTGGGTTTTGGCTTTGGATGGTGAAATGGGTGAAGGTGGGGGTTGTTTCTTTGGTGAAGGGGAGGGACTAGCAGGAGATGAAGGGATTGGATCTTTTTTTTTGCATCCAGTTGTTTTTTGAGTGCTTTTAATTTTTCAGCCTTTTTCATGGCCAGGGTCGAATTTTTTTTGCTTTTCCTTGAATGTAAGGTTAGAGACCGGGGCATCGCCCTTAACGTTGCTAATGGGGTGGGACTGTTAGTGCCCTTCTTCCTTGGGGCTTCAGGGGACTGAGGACCCGCTGTCCGGCGCTTCCCTCTGGCCTTACCAGCCACCAGCCATTCCCCTCCCCTTCTCCACAACTGCACCGGCAGCGGGCGAAGGCTCTTTGGGGAATGTGGCTTGGAGGTGACGCGCCGACCGGAGGATTAACCGACCCGGTCCCGGAGGCTGGTACGCCCATTACAGGCGAGGTGGAATTTTGAGACGCGGTCAGAGGGGGATCTTGTGTAACTGGCGCTTGACTTCCAGAGGCCTTCTTCTCTGGGCAGGAGGAGGAGAGATGACCAGTCCTCCACACCTCCAGCATACCGGTCTTCGACCCGTCACTATGACCGGTAATTTCAAAGCGCCAACCTCCAGACAGTTGGGGATGGAGCGGAAGGCCTTCTCGTCCAACATGATATCAAAGCTCCACCCCCCGTTCAGGCTATCGCAGGAAGCTCCCAGAATCTCGCCATACTGGGTAAAGAAAGCGGCCAGATGTTCCCCGATAACCTGAGGAGGGACCTCGTATACTGTTACCCTGGTCCTTCGTCGGCCTTCGTACTCCGTACGCAGGATCAGGTCGTTATTTATTAGTTCGCGGCTAGCCGCGGCGACGCAATCTTCTGGTGTGGGCAACAGTACGTCCCACATGAAAAACTTAGCACCCTTAACTATTCTAAGGGGCTTAAACCCGAAGGATTCTAGTGATTTTCAACACTGTGTTTTTCGTCGAGCGACAAATTTTGCGCGTACGCTTGTCGACGACGAAAACTGACACTATTCTTTTATCAATTCTCTTTAATTCTTGGGGTCTTCCAAAAGTCCACCTTCAACAACAAGGTGGGCGTAACTCTTGGCACGCTCCAAGAACTCCACTAAATTGATTATGCATTTCGGGGGGACGACCAACAAGAGGGCGATTCCCCGGCCTCTGCATTCATAGATGTGTTGTCCTTTTCTTTGTCAGCCTTTTCACTTTTCTCAGCTTCCATATTTTTGGAGGCTTTTTTCAATGTCTCCACAATTTCCTCGTTTGTGGGAACACTTGGGAGGTCAGGATATTCCTCCTTATTGTCTTTATCCGGTGGGTCCTTCTTAGGGTTAAATAGGTGCTTTCTTATATTTCTTTTAAAAGAAGCAATTTTTAATTTTCTTTTTACGATTAAAAAAGAAGGTATTTTTTTTTTTCCTTCTTATCCATTTTTAAATGGGGGATGGGGAGGGGGAAAGGGGAGGGTGGGCAATAAATATATGGGCGAGAGGAAAAAAAAAAAAAAAAAAAAAAAAAAAAAAAATAATTATGGACACCAAAAAACAATTAAACGGTTCACCTAAACGTACAAAAAAAAAATAAAACAAATATCGCCTAAAGGCGAAAAGACAAACACGTAAAAAACGTTAACTTTAAAAAAACAAAAAACTTCGACAAAAGCCGAAGCTAAAAAAAAATCAAAATGGCCGACGTCAACAAAAAATTACGAAACTATAAGACAAAGTTACAAAAAAAAAAAAAAAAAAAAAAAAAAATACGTAACTAAGACAGACAAAGCTAGACACAAAAAATAAAAATGGCCGACCCTAAGCGAGTCGAACCAAAGAAAACAAATAAATTACAACAATTACAAGCAAAAAAACACGCAAAAAAAAAAAGAAATGAATTAATAAAAAAATTACAGCTAAACACAAAATAAAGAACACGCAGAAATTAAAAAATGACAGAAACGGAAAACTAGAAAGAAAACAAAGCAGAAATTAAAGGGGTAGAAATGAGAAAAAAAAAAGGCGGAAATTACAGGGGTAAAAAAAAACGAAATTCAAAAAAAAAAATGCAAACTAGATAAAAAAAAAAAAAAACGAACAAAATTAAAGGGAATTAAAAAGAAATAGGAAAACTAGATTAAACAAAAAAAAAAAAGGGGGGGGGGAATAAAATTGGAGAGTAAAAAAAAAAAAATCAAAAATTTAAACAATAAAGTCGTAAATAACAAAAAAATTAACAAACTTTAAACAAAAATTCAGTTCACAAGGGCAACAGGTCAAATCACAGAGAAAAGTAGTCAGCAACAGTCCAAAAATTAACTAGTAACAAAACCAATACTCTTCTGTAACTTAATACATATCCTGCAAACTGAGAAATCATGCTAGTATTTATATAGTAATACTTCCACTCAGGTACCAGCAGCCAATCACAGCCCAAGCAATGGACTATCCCACTTTAGCATAATGAGATGTTCCATTGCACCATAAATAGCTCTCTGTCTCAATGTTGAATTATTCTTTACTCAGCTTGCTCCACAACTGAGTGTTTATCTTCACCACGTGATTATTTGACATGGCGCTGCGAACAGGATTTATGACACCTGAAAATTGGGAACTCTTCTTCATTGAAGCAGGCATATCCACCGACTCGGCCAAAACTCATGCAACAAGGTTTGCGGACGAGAAGCTGACAATCGAGAGCCTTCAAATGCTGGATCGATCTATGCTTAAGGAGCTGGGAGTCACATTAATGGGAGAAGCCCTGTGTATCATTAAGCAGGCTAAGGAATCCACCACCCAGACAACCCGCATTCAGGCACTAGCAGCCAAGCCTCCTCATCTCAATCTCGAGATGACACCACAGCAATTCAGGAAGTTCCGAATTGACTGGGATGTCTTTACCAAGATGACAAATATGCCAAACTCCCAAGCTAATATTCACCTATACAATTGTGCTGATGAGGCTGTGCAAAATGCCATAATCAACACACACCCTGACTTCTTTACCACTGATCCAGATAATCTACTTGACATGGTAGAAGTGTTGGTCACCCAGAGGTCAAGTCCTATTGTCCATCGCCTTGCTTTTGCCTCCATGTCTCAGGATGCTGATGAGCCAATACAAAGTTACCTTGTCCGCCTCAGAGCCGTAGCCGTTGATTGTAACTTTACCTGCCCCTCGTGTGAACATGACCTGTCTGATATATACATCAAGGACCAGATCATCCGTGGAATAGCAAATGACACACTCCAGGCTGACCTACTGGCCAAAGCTGGGGCACTTAAATCCCTTGAACAAAATATCCGTCATGCTGAGGCATTTGAATCAGCATTGCGGGACCAAACCTCAATGGCCAGTGCTTCAGATACAGCTGCTGCTCGGCTATCAACATACCGCAGACAGAAAGGTACACCACAAGCCAACGAGGCGATCCGTACCAGCACCTATTGCAACTGCAATGTTAAACCAAACCACCAGGCTTGCTTAGGTTGTGGCAGCCACCAGCATGGCACCTCAGGAACTGAATCACGCCGGCTAAAATGCCCAGCATGGGGACAAACATGTAGTAATTGTGGGAAGCCCAATCACCTATCGAGGGTATGCCGGGCTAAGAAACCAGCTCAAGCGGTCAGGAAAAGCCTAGAGGCTAATGAAGCCGCCATGGACACACTTATCGCCCACATCACATTCAATCAAACGACAGGCACGTATACGTCTAAAGACACAGGCCAGATAAGGGAAATTGATGCATATGTTGTTCCATTTTCGCCAAAACCGGATCCCAGACAAATTAAGAATATCCCCAGAAATCACAGCACTAGGATGACAATCTTTCCTGACAGTGGGGCCACCATATGTCTCGGGGACTTAAGCACCTTCTGAATATGGGGCTCACTATCGACAACCTCATTCCATCAAGAAAAGTCGTCCGAGCTGTGGGAGGCTTTACGCTTGTATGTCAGGGTTGGCTCCCCGTGGAATTCATCGTCCAAGGAAGAACAACTAAACAAGCCCTATACATATGCAAAAAGATTCAGCGGCTATACTTCAGCAAAGCAGCCTGCATTGATGTAGGGATACTGTCCAAAGACTTCCCGAAGCCAACAACTACAATATTACCCCAAACAACAATGCAACACATGCCCTCGACAAGCACACATAAAAAAAATCGGACGTGAGCCCTAAACAATGCAAAGTCGAGGGACAACTTCCAACACGCCCCAAAAAACTCCCTTTTCTTCCAACAGAACAAAACATTGATAGGCTCAAGAATTGGCTATTGAACCAATTTGCCGAAACGGCGTTCAAGAACAATGGTGAATTCCCACCGATGTCTGGCCCCACTGCACATATACACCTCAA
This sequence comes from Acanthosepion pharaonis, assembly GCA_903632075.3. NCBI lineage: Eukaryota > Metazoa > Mollusca > Cephalopoda > Sepiida > Sepiidae > Acanthosepion > Acanthosepion pharaonis. Next base: position 189,183 of record CAHIKZ030002940.1, read on the forward strand.
AGAAGGAGCAGTCCCCAAAGCCAGACATAACCCAATTCCTGTGCCTTTTCACTTCAAAGAGCCCGTAAAACAGGCCCTTTGGGAAGATGTGAAAAGGGGTATCATAACCCCAGTACCCGTTGGCATGCCCGCTGATTGGTGTAGCACTATGGTAATTACCGCAAAAAAAAATGGCAAACCACGAAGAACCATAGACTACCAACACCTGAATTCACAGTGCAAACGGGAAACACACCATACAGGGTCACCATTCCAGCTAGCACTACAAGTGCCACCTAAACAAAAGAAAACAGTGTTGGATGCTGTTGATGGATATCATTCCATCCCCTTAGATAAAGAGTCCCAGCCACTCACCACCTTCATCACAGAATGGGGAAGGTTCATGTACCTGAGAATGCCACAAGGTTACCTAGCATCTGGTGATGCCTACACCCGAAGGTATGATGAAGTAATAAAAGACATCCCCGCAAAGTAAAAAATCGTGGATGACACCCTACTCTATGACTCTGACATCGAAGGAGCCTTTTTTCACACCTTCGATTTTCTCCTCCATTGTGCAAAAAACGGCATCGTAATAAATAGAGAAAAATTCCAATTTTGCCAAGACACGGTGCAGTTTGGGGGCCTCCAAATAACATCTTCTGGTGTAACCCCTTCTAAATCCATGCTGGAGGCAATATTGAGCTTCCCAATACCAAAAACACTCACCGATGCCAGATCATGGTTTGGGCTGGTCAACCAAGTCGCTTGGGCATATTCACTAAGCCCAGTCATGCTTCCATTTCGTGATCTCGTAAAACGAGACTCACACTTTACATGGAATAAAAGCCTGGAGGATGCATTCCAGCAGTCAAAGAAGGTCATAGTTGACTTAGTCCGAAAAGGCATCGCAACATTTCAAAAAGAAAGAATAACCTGCCTTGCCCCAGATTGGAGCAAAGACGGAATGGGCTTCCTACTTCTGCAGAAGTATTGCTCATGCACCACTGACAAAGCCCCAGTTTGCTGCCCTGAAGGTTGGCGCCTGATATTTGCTGGTAGCAGATTCTGCATTGATGCTGAACGCAGATATGCACCTATTGAAGGCGAAGCAGCAGCAATTGCATGGGCATTGGAAAAATGTCGGATTTTTGTAATGGGTTGCCTGAATCTCATAGTGGTTACAGATCATGAACCACTAAAAGGATTATTCGGAGATAGAGACCTTAGTAAAATCCAAAACCCCGATTATTCAGGTTAAAGGAAAACCCTCAGGTACAGATTCACCATTCAGCACTGCCCTGGGAAATGGCACAGAGCCTCCGATGCTGTCTCTCGTAACCCAGCAGACATCTCACAGGCACTCCTAAATGTATTCACTGCTGAACCCTCTCAATCAGACATCATAGAGTCTGACAACATGGATGACTGGGTCAAATCAAAAACCTTATTAGCAACATTCGGTGCAAATGACAACCTGGAGCTCATCTCACCAGACGTTATCCGTACGGCGGGACGCAGCGACCCGCAATACAAAAAATTAATTGAAATAATACAAAACGGATTCCCAAGAACGCGCATCCTCACTGCACCTGAAATCCGCGAATATTGGGAAGTGAGGCACCGCCTAAGTGTTGACGACGGGTTAGTGCTCTTAGATCAAAGAATTGTTATCCCCACCTCACAACGCGCAAAAATATTACATAGCCTACATTCTGCACATCAAGGCGAAGTTGGCATGAAGGCACGTGCCAATGAATCTGTTTATTGGCCTGGGATGAATGCTTCAATTCGTAACATTAGAGCAGGTTGTACGTTCTGCTCAAAAATTGCCCCGAGTCAACCAAAAGAGCCAATCAATTTGACACCATCTCCTGATTGGCCATTTCAGCAAATCGTCATGGACATCTTCCATGTTGGAAACCATGGTTACTTAGCATGCGCTGACAGGTTAACGGGCTGGCTGACTCTATACCACTTGAGCCACGGAGAAGCTAATGCCTCAAGGATTATTTCGATTTGCCGAGACATATTTCAAACCTACGGCGCTCCTGAGGAACTCAGCAGTGATGGTGGACCACCCTTCACATCTCTTCCATTCAAGCAATTTTTGCAAGACTGGGCTGTTAAACAAAGGTTATCATCTGCTGGTTACCCACAATCCAATGGTCGAGCAGAGCTCGCTGTCAAAACAGCCAAGAGAATCGTCAATGGCAACACAGGAGCCCAAGGATCATTGGATAATAACCGTGCAGCAAGAGCCATCCTCCAATACAGGAATACGCCCATTCAAAACATTGGGCTATCCCCTGCTCAACTACTACTCCACCGCCGACTACGTGACTACATACCATCCCACCCAACACTCTATAAGCCACACGCGAATTGGATAACCGCAGCACAAAATCGTGAGATAAGTCTGTCCCGGCGGAACGCTCGTCTCATAGAGCGATACAACAGAACAGCACACACTTTAAACCCCCCTTCAAAAAGGACAAATAGTAGCACTACAAAGACCAACAACCCGTCGATGGGACACAACAGGTCAGGTCATTGAAACCCTCCCCAACCACCAATACCGTATCAGAGTTGACGGATCAGGTAGAATTACCTTACGAAATCGCCGATTTCTCAGGAAACTGGATACACCAACAATTCCAGTTCCAAGACCTAGTGCAATACCTGAGACCCCTACACCAGTGCAACAAACAGTCGACGCTGGAATAACATCAAACACTGCTCAGCCGTCTACAATAACACGGACAAAAACCCCTCGGGCATTGTCCAGACTACTTCCGCACAACCAGCCAGGTTTAAAGGAACTCATCCCTCCCCAAAGGCCACTACCCACACGCGATGGGGGGGAAGGAGATGTAGAATAACAATAATAAAAAGCACTTACCGGCGTAAGAGTTCCAACTAGCGTCCAGCTGGCAGACAAAAATAAAGCAGGTTGTAACTTAATACATATCCTGCAAACTGAGAAATCATGCTAGTATTTATATAGTAATACTTCCACTCAGGTACCAGCAGCCAATCACAGCCCAAGCAATGGACTATCCCACTTTAGCATAATGAGATGTTCCATTGCACCATAAATAGCTCTCTGTCTCAATGTTGAATTATTCTTCACTCAGCTTGCTCCACAACTGAGTGTTTTCTTCAAATACATACACATAGATTCAAAATAAATGGATTCGTTCCCCCTGTTGTAAAAGCTTATTCACATCTTAATCATTGTAGATTTTCACGTTGGCTGACCGCGATTGCATAAAAACACATCAAGTTTTCATTCGCAAACACTATTTAAAAAAAAATGGATACAATTAACAACAATGACATTTTAGCAATGTTTATTTCACTTCTAATTTCACCAATTTTACGTTTGTCTTACCAACAGCAGCAGATAAAAAGTTCTAATTTGTGTATATGTAAATAGAATTTTATATTGATTTACTCTATATTCAAATGTATTTTTTACTTGAATTTACGTTCCAGAGACAGTATAAAGGTAAACCACTGCTAGTGGTGGAATAATAACAGCAATAACAACGTCTAGTCTTCAAGGTGTATGAGTTCATGAGAAAATTGGAACATTGTGTTAATGTTCATAGGTAAACGGTATATAACATAACACTAATATTGTCGTTGGATTAATAAATTTTTTTACTGGGCTTTTTTTTTTTTTAATACTTACTATACAATTATAAATCATTTAAGTAAAAGTTAAAAGAAGTAGTCTTAGAAAAGCAAGATTCTGATGACGACATTGTACTACTGTCGAAAATACTCGGAATAAAAATAAATATGCATCACCGTAGTAATTTTCTTTCTTTCTTTAATAAAGATACTAAGAAACATGTCCGTAACTACGTGAAGATCCTACTAAAATTATGTAAACAAGACTTGTCTAAATTATTAACTGATAGAGTTACATATGTTGGCTACTGGCATTAGTTTTCATTCGTCTATTCGATCGAACAATGTTAGAAAAACGGTAATTCGAAAAACAGTAGACGTCACCGCTATTAACGCACCGATCTTTTTATTAATGAATTGAGCTTAAGGGTAGGATCTCCGACTGAAGCATTGGATGTCGAGTAACATGATGATGACACAGTGAAACTATATATATATATATATATATATATATATATATATATATATATATATATATATATAAAATTTTTGTCTATTTATTTTATGTAAATTTTTTTATCGTTAAATAATCAGAAAAAAAGTTAATAACATTTATTTTATGTAAATTCTTTTCTATATCGTCTGATATATTCAGAAAAATAAGCTTAATAAATTACCATTAAACGAAGAAAGAAAATCAATATATTAAACAATACACGAACAAAACAATTTATAATCTATGTTTCATGAAAGATTTTCAAGCATAAGCCCTTATCGTGCAAAGATGTGAATATATACATATATAATATATATAAACAATACACGAACAAAACAATTGATAATCTTTTTTTTTTGTTTATATGAAACATTTCATGTAACAATTGATCGTGCATATGAGACGTTAAAAAATTATTTATTTTATTATATATATATTATATATATATATATATATATACCTTTTTTTATTGTTATATATATATATATATATATATATATATATATATATATATATATATATATATATATATATGTATATATGTGTGTGTGTGTTTGTAAATTTTGAATTTTAGAGAAAATTTCAATTTGTTTACTTATTATATATTTTGACGTGCATTAACAGAATTTCCAGAATTTTTTTTTTTCTTTTATTTCACTTCAACTTGCCTCGAGGAAAGAATGAAAAGCTGTTCTTAAAAAAATAATCAAAAGGCATTGTGGGAATTTTCTATGTTTTGATTTTTTTTTTAGTTCGTGACTCATCGTTTGACTTGAGATTTTTTTAGCATTCGTTTCTTCTTCGCTTTCCTAATGTTGTTTTGGCTCATTTTTTTGTTTTTCTCGATTTGCCAAACTCCATATTTTTTTTTAGACACAGCCACAACTTGAATGGATTATTATTTTTATATTTTTGCCCTGAAACTAGCAAAAAAATTTGAAGAACGAAAACAATATAAAATAGAATAAACAAAGCAATTGTAATATTTTCGTGGATAAATTTTCTTAACAACAGAACAAATAATTTAAGAATTTCTATTCTGAAAGTATATAAAATGTAGATTTATATGAATTTCATATATACAAACATTCCATCTATCTATCTATCTATATCTAATATCTATCTATCTATATATATCTAATTTATAGGCACAAACATACTATCTCCGATATGGCGCACTATTCTGTATTAACATGATACATTTTACATTATGTGTGTCTGTGTGTTTTTGTGTTGTGTATATTGTGTATGTAATTTGTGTGTGTGTGTGTGCGTGTAGTTTTGGATTGCTCAGGTGTCGGTCGGCAGGAAAACTTTTAATATACTTTTGCAGTTGTTCCAATAAAAAAATCCATTTTATCAGCAAAAAATAAATAAATAAATAAATAAAAATAGTAGTGTGGGATGATATGATAATAACATTCCAAATTATACAACATAACCACAGACACAGACAAACACATACACAATGACACACACATATATATATATATATAGTCACAAATATATATATTCACATACACATACACACATATATATTCACGCACCAGCAGACAGAAAATCACACACATTTACACACACACACATATATAAACTTTTTGTGCTGCCACATTGACTTTTAAAAAAAAAACGCGAAATTAATATCTTTGTTATCACTTTATAGATCCATTTATCCATCCATTTTTATCTATCTATCTATCTATCTATCTATCTATCTATCGATTATCTATCAAAAGTTCTACAAAAAGTAACTTGAATTATCTAATTGATTAAATCAGAGGGTCAATAAATTAATTCCTTTAATCTCTCTCTCTCTCTATCTGTCTCTGTCTGTCTGTCTGTCTTTCTCTATATATATATATATATGATAAATATATCGAAAAAAAGTATCCTCTATTATTTAAAGAGCACGATATCAGGTATATTTTACATAAAAAATATAAAATTAAAATGAACGAAAATAAATAAATAATAAATAAATAAAACAGATAAATTAGTAAAATACTTTAATCCAAACTAATAAATAAATAAGTTAAGTAAATGATAAACAAATTAACTAGGAATGTACACATAAATACAAATAAAGGTAATAACCATCAAGAAATAATCAATAATAATTAATGAATAAAAAAACAAACAGCAATATAAAATAGCAACGAAACTAAATTGATTCGCAATTATTTCCAAACATTACCCCCCCCCCGACACAATTCAAAATATAACTGTTAATGGCCACCTAAATAACCGTTAGAATAATACAATATATCTACCCATGATGCACCACTGAGAAGCATATATAAACAGTCTAGCAAAAACACAACGCAAATTTGCCTGATGTTTGCGTTTAAGCATGAAACAAGCTGTCGCCAAAGGTGTTGACGCCACCATTATTCAATATATATATATATGATCATTTATATATATATATATATATATATATATATATGTTTGTGTGTGTGTGTGTGTGTGTGTGTATTCTCTGATTGACTCAATCAAGACCAGATGGTGAATAGATTAATCCCTCCATCTCTCGAAAAATAAATTCGGTCGAGCACTTTAGAGGGAAAGCGCGAAATTGTAATCAGTGTTTGCTACTTTTGATAATGCAAAGCTCTTCTATGAATCGAGCACTCTGAATCACTGGCGTATTTATTCAAAATTCACCATCCTCTGCTGCCGGAGGCTGATAGCCAAGGGAAAATCTCCGACTGGTGCCAAATCAATTAGGTTTTGATCCTGGTTTGAGGCAATCGGATGTCTCCACACTGGTAAGCTGTGATACAGCGAAACAATCTGTCTATGGATGAATATATATATATATATATATATATATATATATATAGTGGAATACATGTTAAATATTTTCAAAATGTATAACTTTATTGGTATTTGCGAGAGAAATAATCTGAAAAAAATGTTGTAAAATTTAATGTACCTAGCTCGGCTTATAGGTAAAATAACTAATGTGATTTGAAATTATATTACTGTAAATCAGTTGCCAAATGTTTTCCATAAAATTTCAATAAAACTTAAAAAAATATAGATTTATTTCTTTCTAATCCTTTTTACAAATTATTTCTATATTAAATACAAAGAAAGTTATAAATTTTTAAAGTACACCTGAATTTTATATATACAATTTATTAAAAACATGGATCACAGCACTCATCTAGAGGTTCGTGGGTTAATGTAATTTTAATAAATTTGTTTGCGAAGATGTATTCTCGCTATTTATGTCATTAACTTCACTAATCTGTTTTTTGTATGAAATTATTCATGTAATATAAATTGAACTGCACCATATATTTGATTTAAAAAGAACTGATCCGACGTGCAACTTCTGGGATAATAGCTGCGACATTGCTCTATTTATTGAAAAATTTAGTTCATGCCACATCGACTGAAAAATACTACTACAACAAAAGAATTCTCCAATTACCATATTAGTAAAAAAACGCACTCACTTTTAAATTTTCAAAAAATCAACCTTAGCGTTTGCGACCGCAAATCCAGAATTTCTTCCAGTTAACAATAACACATTTCTAAAAAACATATTTCAATTCACATCTAATCTTTCGTGTCCCGTTATTACCTGGATGGATTTAAAAAAAATCAATTTCCATGCCTGACGATGTCTGTATGAACAGAGAAAGTACTAGGCAAAAAAGCCCTTATACAAGTTGAATTTATTATAAACAGGGATCACAATATTGATCTAGAGGTTCGTGGGTTAATGTAATTTTAATAAATTTGTTTGCGAAAATGTATTCTCGCCATTTATATCATTAACTTCAGTAATCTGTTTTTGTATGAATGATTCATGTATATATATATATATATATATATATATATATATATATATATAGAGAGAGAGAGAGAGAGAGAGGGTGCGAGCTTAAATTGTAAATTTTATATTTAAATTTTGCGCATGCTCTTCCTTTGTTTTTGATTTTGTCGACTGAATAATATAGTATAGTCAGTTGGGTAACGTCTGTGAAAAAAGACCAACTATCACGCAATTCATACCACAAGAAATTTGAAAGCGGTATGCTCTACTGCTTAGTATTCGTACTGGTAGCTCCAATACAAACATTTTGGTGTGTTTGGGTGTCAATCTAAGAACAGTGCAGAGGATTCGGAAAGAGTTGGATGAGTTTAAAGGTGAGTGCGAAGCTAAGGCAGCTCGGAAAAATTACTCTGATCGTTCTGATAAAAAAAAGAAACCCTGAATGTGTTGTTGATACGGAGGAATGCTGCCCTGGGTCAAGAGCACAGCTTCTGAAGACCAACAGGAGTCTGCTCCATCCCACACAAGTAGGAAAATCCAGTCATGGTTTTCAGACAATTTCTGCGACCACATTACCCCATTATATATGGCCACCTAGCTCCGAAGACTGAAACCCCTTTGATTATTAGTCGAGGGCAGCAGTTGTGCGAGAAACCTACAAAAATCTTTGTAACACCAAAAGATGAGCAGAAGGCAAGGATTATGGCAGCATTCACCAATTAAAAAGAGACCGCCCAGAAGACTTGGTGTGGATTCCAAAATCGTTTGCAGGCCTATGACGATTTTACTTAATAAAGTATTATTCTTTCGTATTTCAAGATATTTTGTGTGATTCTGGTAAATGTATCTGTTTAAATGAGATGTCAGTGTTATTCACCTTTTGTGTAATTTAGACAAAAATTTAATTTAAACCACTATATATATATTTATATATATATATATATATATATATATATATATATATATATATATATATATATATATATATATATATATATAATTATTTATTTAAAAATATGATTCCAACTCGCGACATAAGAAGTCTCATGTTTCAAAACAAGAGCCGAAAACTTCAATATAATTATTTGAATTAAATTGAGTTAAAGTAAGCTCTGTTCCATCTTCAAGCGATTTTTTTTTTTGGAATAACGTATTTCTGAAATTTACGTGTTTTAATAATGGAAATCAAAATTTCCATGGTAACAGCTAGGGCGAATTGTTTAAATTGGGTAGGCGTGTGTTGGGTGTTAATAATAAGTATCAATATAGAGTTACTTTCATAGATGTCAAGTCAGGGAAAGGTGGGGGTGTCTAAATTTGAAACGGAAGATGTTTTAGCCTAGTCTGGTTTACATGTCTATGGAGATTTATTTTTTTTTTTATTTTATTTTTTTATGAAAGGGATTTTGCATATAAAAAAAAAAAAAAAAAAAAACTGCCGTAACATTTGTTTTTGACGACTTCATAAAGGGTTATTTTTTTTTTTAGGGTATTTAAACTATTTATTTGGGCTATTAATATTTTTATAAATATTGTATATAAGTCTTTATAGTTCAATTCATATATTATTTATAATTTTAAATATGGCATACATTATTTTTAAAAACAAGTCTAAGATTAATAAACATTATAAAAAATTTGATATAGAATAGGGTTAAGGAAAATTAAAAACATTTTAATTTTAAAAAATTTATTTTATATAATCTTTAAATGGAGAAAGCCTCTTCTCTATAATCTATTCCATATATATGGGTGTATTTTAAGGTTCGTTATTTTATATTAAGTCTGGAAAAAACAGGCGAATAAAATTTTTGTGGATAGAAATAAATTAATTTTAAAAACAAAAAAAAATTATTTATAATTAAAATAATGGAATGATTTTTTTTTTCACCCAATGATTTTAACGTTTATTTAAACAAATATTCATTTATTAAGTTTAATTATATCTATATTCCATAAATCACTTTTGTTGGGAAAAATAAACTTATAGAGAGATTTCAAAGTTCAATCTTATTAATGGAACGCATAAATTAATATTTAATTGTAAATATTATAATTTTATTTCACCAAATCGATAAAAAAGAATTTGACAAGCAAAAAAGATCCAGAACACATGCCAGAGAATTAGATTCCGATCGTTTTTTTATTTATCATGGGATTCTGTCAGGTTATTGAGAAATAATTCATTTTTCCTTAGAATTGTATATTTTTATACATATATATATATAAAAATGCAGCTTCTCAATGGGCCGATTAAAAATATACAAAAAAAACGTCCGGATATAATAAAATCATAAAAATGGTGTTAACATGTCGGTTCATCAGGAACTGAGCTCTTTTGGTTTATACGTCGAATACATACATACATACATATATATATATATATATATATATATATATATATATATGAATACAAAAAAAAAAAAATTTTAAATTCTTTACCAACGCGTTGCGTCCACTCTTCGACATAATTGACATTTATTTTGATAAAGTCCATCAGAGGACGAATTGGTAAAGAAGAGTTATCTTTTCATTTATTGATATTATCATTTTACAGATACATTATTATTCATATCTGAATTTTTACACACACACAGAGCAAAATCAACACACATATATATATATGTAATTATATATATATATCATTTCATCCAAACATAAACTTTTCGTCTATAGCACTATTTTGAAAAGTTGTTTATGTGTTGTGTGGAACCCCCATCATGGTTTCTGAAGCATCAAATTCAGGACGCCACACGGTTGGCAAACCAGAACCGAGTGTTTTGATTGACATATTTTAGTGCTAGTCGGCCCATCAGGATGTGACAGTCCCTAGGGGGTGTCCAAAGCAACAAATGTATTTAGCTCGAGTTTGAAAAAGCCAGTTGTGTCCAGCAAAGCGCTTTTGTTGGCAATTTTTTCTGATATGTTTAGTAACCATTTTTTTGATAAAATGACCTCTTTCCACGAGTTGTTCAGCTTCAAAAATAAATGCGTGTGTATGTCCCATTTTCAGCTTCAATTTCAAAGATCTTAAGTCCATTTGATTCAACAGTTGAAGCCGCATTTAAGATCGTCTGCTTGGTTTGATTTTCAGACTACATTTAATCTATTTCTTCACAAGTAACGAAGGGCATTTTTTTGAATAAAAAATTCCCTGATCCATGGTGAGGAATGGGTCATTAACCTTTATGATAAATGAATCGATGCGTTTTGCTATTTCGGATGTCCTTTTGTGGGTGAATTTGTTTCTTTAAGTCACGTTCGCCTCAACGGTATTTTCGCGTCAGTGAATCTAGCGAAAATGTTGGAATTCTAAGCGGCTCTCTCCGATTGGCCATTCCGGGCCGCTGTCAATTCACCAGACGCCTACCCAGGCACCTGGAAATATCCAAGCTTAGTTACTTGACCAGTCCCGAAAATTATTTAATTACGGTGTTCGGGGAGCACTACTGAGGTACAATATTTACATTATTCGACTATTGTCCTCATCTTTATCGCCATATGAATTTATTACAAAGTTTCGGCCGTTTTACACTCCGGCCTCTTTCAGGTGGTTGGAATGTCGAACTGAAACCCTGAAAAGGCTGTTCTAGTTCCATATGCCAAGTTTAATGGATGTCAGTTATCAGTTATCTCCTGTTGATTCCCATCCGAAAGTTCTGAACTGCCTTAACAGCATATTGAACTCACACTGTTTGGGTCCTGTCACTGGATCTAACTAACGCATTTATCGACTTTGCCATGTGTCATAGACAGATACTACTCGAGGTATGTGAAAGCACTAACTGCTTTAAGAGGGTCTCCACTGTCAGGTCAGTATTGTGAACCGTTATTTTAAATTTATATATTCAGTTTGTCAACCATTTACGTAAAGGTCAACGTCCTGAAAGTTATTCACGCAAACTGTACAGCATCGTTTCATTTGTTTCATTTGTTATAGTAGCAGTAGTCATGACCTTTTGATCTTTTTAGCTGTGTAAGGTGACATGTTATGAGCCTTTATAATGTCGGAAGATGGTTGCAAGTCCGTAGTACTACCAACAATTTCTTTGTATGACTGATAATCGTCACCATTTGCAGGAAAGGATTTTGTCGTTGTTCGGAAGTTAGTTTCATCATTGTTTTTGTCGTTACGATGTTCTATGATAATTGTATTTTTCAATAATTTACAAGTTTTTGCCTCTCAATCTATAACGTTACAAGATGAGGTTATTGTAAAAAGGAAGACATAAATCGTGGGTATCTGGGACAGAGGACAACTGACCCTAGACGTGAATAGGTTAAAATCATTGTGATTGATAAAACATACCGTGAGAGCAGTTTTTGAAAGATAAACAGTTCCGGGAAAAAGTAGTTTGGTGGAAAAATTCTTCTTTGCAAAATGGAATACGAACGGAATTAGAATTAGGTTCCAGATGTGAAGGTGGGGACTGGTGGAAATGAGATACGTAGCTCGTCTGAACTGTCATGAAAAAATTTTGAACCCATTTTTCCTTAACAAATTGATAAATTTGGCCGAATAGAAGGACATTGAAATCCTTCTAAATTACTTTTGATAAAACGAATCCATTTTCTGATTTTTCGTTTTTATTTGCGATGGGGTGACAATCTCAAATCAGGATTTACAACCTTATTGCAATAAGGTCTATAAATTTAACCTTTCATAAATATTAAATCAATCAAACCTTGTTTATTCTCTAATAGGAGATAATTATTTAAATTTTTATTTTGTTTATGTTTCTATTCCTCTTTCGCACGTCAGAGGACTCTTCTGAACACCGGTCAGGGTGTCAAATATTAAAATAGAATCTTTCAAAAATGATTTATTTCATTATATTTGGGCATTGTAAATTAGAAGAATTATCTTTCCAACCACAGGGAGCCCCAAAAAAACAACATAAAATTTAAGTTTGTTTTATTGTTGGAATTTTTTACAAGTTATTTGAAACACTCGCTTCAAAATCGAGAAATTACTAGCTTAAAACAGAAGAAATACATAAATGTTAAATGTTTGTTCAAACTAAAGAATCTGGCAAAAATTATTGGCATTTTTTCAGTTCCCAAGTCGGATGTTCTTTCTAAAGAGAACAATGAACTTGCTTTGAAAATTTGATATTTTGCGGCTTCCAGGAAATTGGCAAATGGTTTAAATGTGTATATTGTTTATTTTTTTATTTCATTAATATAGTAAAATAGATAGGTATTTTTTATATATTTAAATATTTTTACTTCATTCAAATAGTAAAATATATAGGTATTTTTTATTATTTTTTAAATTTGTTTTACTTTATTCAAATAGTAAAAGACATAGGTATTTTTTATGTTTTTAAATTTTTTACTTGATCCAAATAGTAAATGATAAAGTTTTTTTATGTTTTTAATTTTTTACTTCATCCAAATAGTAAAAATATATAGATAATTTTTGTTACTTCATTTTTTCATCAAAAAATTCACTATTTTTGTGGGCACCTGCAGTTACAAAAAATACATGTTTACATTTCTAAATATAATTCTTAAACCGATTTTGCCTTATTTCAGTCATATAATATTTTTTCTTTTATGTGCAGTGTTCCTTCAGGACGTTAACGATTTGGCTTTTCAATTTCCTGCCTGTTGTAGCTGTTAGTAAATTTTGTCTTTTGTTATCTCTCCTAAACGCTATTGTGACATCCATTTACACAAACGCTGTAGGTAGGTTATGCGCTGTTTTCACTTGTTCTTCTTACTACATTTGTCTTGTGAGTGTCAAAATGGAGCCGAACCCTTTTCCTCATTATGTGCCGTTGAAATGTCAATCGCTTCTTTTCTTCTGTTGTTACGTATAAATATTATTTTTTGTTTTTATTTCTATAACATTTCGCTCACGAATTGGGTCTATGGTATTCTCAGAATCTTTCACTAGAACCACATTTCTGTTGTCTGAATTCTCTTCTACATCTGGGTCAACATTCACTGCAATATCAGATGACCGAAATTATATAACAGTTCGGTACTCTTTACTTTATATCAGTGAAATTTTCCTGTTTCATAATATGTTGCTTAACTTTTGGAAGGCATCTTTGTCTATCCCAATAGACCTTCGGATTTCGCTGTCACATTTTCCATCCCCTGTTAAAACACATATTAGATATTTAAATGTTTGCACTTGTTTCATTTAATAATCCCCAATTTGTAATTTGCATGTTGGGCTGTCTCTTTTGCTAACAACCATGCATTCTGATATCTTTGTAATTGATGTTTAGATCTTTCTTCTTAAATTTTGCACTTGTTTCCATTTAATAATCCCCAATTTTGTAATTTGCATGTTGGGCTGTCTCTTTTGCTAACAACCATGCATTCTGATATCTTGTAATTGATGTTTAGATTTTTCTTCTCAAATTTTTGCACTTATTTCATTTAATAATCCCCAATTTGTAATTTGCATGTTGGGCTGTCTCTTTTGCTAACAACCATACATTCTGACATCTTGTAATTGATGTTTTAGATCTTTCTTCTTAAATTTTGCACTTTTTTCATTTAATAATTTAATTTTAATTTGCATGTTGGGCTGTCTCTTTTACTGTTCCATGCATTTGATATCTTTGTAATTGATTTTTTAGATCTTTCTTCTTAACAACCACAATTTTTCATTTTTAATCAATTTGTAATTTGCACGTTGGGCTGTCTTTTTGCTAACAATTCCATGCATTCTGATATCTTGTAATTGATGTTTTCAATCTTTCTTCTCAAATTTTTTGCACTTGTTTCATTTAATAATCCCCAATTTGTAATTTGCATGTTGGGCTGTCTCTTTGCTAACAACCATACATTCTGACATCTTGTAATTGATGTTTAGATCTTTTTCTTAAATTTTTATAATTTGTTTATTTAATAATCCCTCAATTTGTAATTTGCATGTTGGGCTGTTCTCTTTGCTAGCAACCATACATTCATTCTGCCTTGTAAATTGATGTTTAATCCTTTCCTCCTTAAATTTTTCACATTGTTTCCTTTTTAATAAAAACAATTTCCCAGATATTTCAATTGTTATACTTGTTTGATTTTGCTATCTTTAATTTTTGTTAATTTGCATGTTGGGCTGTTCTTTTGCTAGCAACCATAAATTCTTTGCACTTAAAAAATTGATGTTTAATAATTTTCCTCCTACTTACTTCATTACCTTCCATCTTTGAATTTTTTCCATATTTTATTTCAATTGTTATACTTGTGGCCATATTTTCATTTAATTTTTAATTTGTAATTTGCATGTTGGGCTGTTCCTTTTGCTAACAACCATGAATTCTGACATCTTGCAATTGATGTTTAATTTTTCTTCCTGCTTTATTGCATTACCTTCCATAATTTGCAAAAAAAACATTTCAACCAGATTTTGAATCTTGAATTGATGTTATACTTTTTTTGTTTGATTTTATATCTTTAATTTGTAATTTGCATGTTGGGCTGTTAAAAATCCATTTTGCTCTTTAACCATTAATTCTTGTCTTCTTGCAATTGATGTTTAATGTAATTTGCAATTTGATGTTTACCTTCCATCCTGATTTGAATGGCTTCCCAGATGTTTTCAAGGAACTTCTTAAATTTTTTGTTTTGTTTTTTGCTATCTTTAATTTGTAATTTGCATGTTGGGCTGTTCCTTTTGCTAGCAACCATAATTCTGTCTTCTTGTAATTGATGTTTAATCTTTCAACTTTCCTCCTGCTTTCATTTAATTCCCCAATTTCCATCCTTTGATAAAACACTTCTGAGATATTTCAATTGTTATACTTAAATTTTGCATTTTGCTAATCTTTAATTTGTAATTTGCATGTTGGGCTGTTCCTTTTGCTAACAACCATGCATTCTGACATCTAATAATTGATGTTTTAATTCTTTCCTCCTGCTTTTTCATTACCTTCCATTTATAAAAATCTTCCCAGATTTTTAATCTTTATACTATTTTGATAACAACTATCATTTAATTTGTAATTTGCATGTTGGGCTGTTCCTTGTTAAAACCATGAATTCTGCCTTAATAATCCCAAATTTTTAATCCTTTCAATGTCCTGTCTTTCCTTTTATTTATTACATTCTTCCATCCTGATAATTGACTTGTTTAGATATTTCAATTTTTGCACTTGTTTCATTTACTATCCCCAATTTGTAATTTGCATGTTGGGCTGTTCCTTTTGCTAACAACCATGCATTCTGTCTTCTTGCAATTGATGTTTAATCCTTAATTCCATTGATTTCTTTACCTTCCATCCTGATGTTTCACTTCCCAGATATTTCAATTGTTATACTTGTTTGGGTTTTTTATTCTTTAATTTCATAATTTGCATCGATTTGCTGTTTTTCCTTTTTTAGCAACCATGAATTCTGTATTCTTTTTAATTGATTTTAATCCTTTCCTCCTGCTATTCCTTCATTACCTTCCATCCTGATAAAACACTTCCCAGATATTTCAATTTTTATACTTGTTTGATTTGCTATATTTTAATTTGTAATTTGCATGTTTTCTGTTTCTATATTTATCATTTAAAATAATTATGTCTTCTTGCAATTGATGTTTAACTTTTGATCCTGCTTAACCTAAATTTTTTTCCATCCTGATAAAACACTTATATTTATTTCAGTATTGTCATTACTTGTTTGATTTTGCTACAAATTTAATTTGTAATTTGCATGTTAAACTGTTCCTTTATGCTAGCAACCATGAATTTGCCTAATAAAATTGATGTTTAATCCTTTCCTCCCAATTTTCCTGTTTTCCTTCCATCCTGATAAAACACTTCCCAGATATTTCAATTGTTTTTCTTGTTTGATTTTGCTATCTCCAATTTTGTAATTTTTATGTTTGTTTCCTTTTACTATCATTTTTTCTGTCTTTTGCAATTGATTTTAATACAGAATGCTTTCCTTCATTAAGTCATCCTGATAAAAACACTTCCCAGATATTTCAATTTAAAAATTAAATTGATTTTTCTATTCCAATTTGTAATGCCTCTTATATTTTTGCATATTTATTGAATTCATTTTCCACAAATGAACAGGCAGTTTTGGAAAAAAGATTTCTGGATTATTCGAATATTCCCAAATATTTACGGTTTTTATCAGATTTTTATTATGCTTTTAAACATTTTTTTTTATTTTTAGTTTCCATCTAATATTAAATTTTGGATGTACTTATATAAATATATGATAAATTTACTAAAAAAGTTTGAAGAAAAATATCTTTGATTAGAGAAATATTTTTTTTATCATTACCCATTCTCTGTAAAATTTGGAGAATATTGGTTAAATCATATTTTGATCATCAGGAAGGTAAAAAAAATCCAAAATAGTGCAAGTACCATTTTTAGAGTCAACCTCACATATCAACTCTTGTTACATTATTGTCAGATTTTAAATATATATATATATATCAAATGTAAATATCATGTTAATGTATTGTTAATTGATTGGGAAATTACAGCCTTTTAATGAAGTTTTTTTTTTTGGTGGTGACAGACTAGGGGATTAGGAGAATTTTTTTTTGAAAATGTTACATGAGAAAAGACTTATACTAATTTAAAATGAATTATTTTATTTTTATATTTTTTTTTTCTCCCTGATGCACAGGTATGTGTTTAAAACATGTTTTGCTAATTTTCATCTGATGGGCTAAAGCTCAAAAACAAATAAATTATCTGAATGCTCATTTTTGAAAAATGCCTTTTTTAATAAGTAAAATCTGGGAAATTTTTTGTTTTTTTTTTTATATGGGTAATCCAAATTTATATAATCTCCCAAAATTCCTCCTTTTAAACAGTTTAAAGGCTCATCCCTTCTTTCCTGTTTAGGAAGTGGTTCCTGGTTCCTTTCCTTTTCTTAGGCCTTACTAGTTTGCTGTCATGAATCTTTGAATGATATAAATGGATAGTGGCAACATTTTTCATAATGAGGGTACTGGGGTGGCAGTTTTCTGTTACTTTTCCTGAACTGGCAGTTATAAGCCTGAAATCTTGCATAGCATCTTTAAGGAAGCTCTGATCAACATAATATTGAAAATTCCACTGTTTGATTTGCCATGTCACATGGAAGAGTGCTGTTGCCAGCATAAAATGGGCAATAAAAAACCAAATACTATGTTGCAGATAAATTCCAGTTCCTTCCCACACTTTTACATTAGATTTTGACTGCTAACTTTTTTAAGTTAAATTTTTCCTTACCAAAATAACACATAATGACTATAAACAACAAAAAAATATAAACCTAAACCAGCTCAACAAAAAAAACACAAACACCTCAACCTTTCTTTCTCCAACATTCATGGTATTCATACCAACTTCTCCAGTGTGGAATATTTTCCTTTTGAAAAGTCTTCAAAACATCCACTAGCTCTATACAAAAACTAATCTTAACTCTTTTAATCCCCTCCTCTGATTTCTAAAATTCCTGGCTCTCTTCCTTCATCATTAAGGTTGGACTCTAATGTCCACATGCATAATATGGAATCTGTTTCTGTTCAAAGGGAATGATCTCTATTGAATCTCCAGTCCATTCTTACATGTGTCTCTTCCTCTCTCTACTTAACTGAGGCATTTTATTTATTTCTTCTTTCTCTACTATTTCCCTTCCTCTCATGACTTTTTGCAAAGATAGTATTTCTGTTAATATAGACAAGACCATCTCATCTTTTTCATTTTGCAAATATATTTTGTGTTCAGTTTTTAATCGTTCCTCCATACCAGGTAGCTTAAACATTCTGTCACTGACATAACATTGGCATCCAAACTTTTAACATCTCAATCTCTCAATCAATCATGCAAGTAATTCCCTTATATTTCCCTAGTAACCCTGATGGACACACTTCTCTTCTTGATCTTTTTTACCTCTATATTTGACTCTTTTTTTTAAGCTCTGCCCTTTTATCAACTCTGATCATGTGGTAGTGTCTGTAAACATCCTTCCACTCTCCCACCAACCATTTTATTCTTACCAACAGAATATCTTTCTGTTATCAAAAATGATTCTCATTATGATTTTTTAAATGATGTCCCTTGGAGAATTTTTTTAATCATCCTGTTCAAAAATGCACATCTGAGGTCTCATTCTTGGTGAAAGCCAGCATCGATGCTTTCATTCTAGCAAGGAAAACACAGTTAAACTGCATTCATCTCCTTGGTTTTCACCTGCATGCTCAGCCACTATAGCCCACAGGAATCACATTTCTTCCTGGCTGTACCAGAATGACACATCTGATTGCAACAGACGTCTTTTGTCTCTGTTCATAATGAGTGCAAGCATGTCCTCAATGAAGCAAAGTTACTGTTTGCTGATAGAATGAAACAACATATAGCATCTTGCAAGTTTGGTTCTAGAGATTATTGGCAGTTCTGCAAGAGTGTGCTGAACAACAGCAAATCCTCAATCCCTCCTCTATTCAATCAATTCAAAGTCCTAACATCTACAACAGATAAGGTTGAATACTTTGCTTGGAAATTCTCTTCCAACTCAACACTTGACTCATTGGAGTACCCACACCTGATTTCCCCCTAGAACTGAGGCTCTACTGAGTGATATAACATAACCCCATCACTGGTCTCAGACATCATTTCTAAATTAGACTCCCATAAGGCAAGTGGAGGTGATGGGATCCCAGCCATTGTCCTAAAAAAATGTGCTCCTGAGCTGGTTCCAGTTCTCTCCAAACTCTACAACTATTATTTCCTGCTTCCTTTTCCAGCTTGTTGAAGTCCTCATCTGTAGTTCCTGTTTTTAAGAACTCTGGAGAACCTTCTGACCCCTTCTAACTATTGCCCTATTAGTCTCCTACCAATTTTCAGCAAAGTATTTGAGGCTTTAATCAATGCTGAATGGTTAAGCATCTTACCTCTCATGACCTATCTCTCTGACAAACAATATGGCTTCCATTTTGCCAGGTCTACCACTGATATGTTAACAGCCATCACTGAATATGTATATCAAGCTCTTGATAATAACAGTGAAGCTCAAGCTGTAGCTCTAGATATCTCAAAAGCATTTGACAGGTTTGGCATACTAGTCTTCGACATAAGCTCCAGAGCTATGGTATTACAGGATCATTATTTGATTTGATCCAATCATTCCTATCAAATTCTGAAATGAAGGTCGTTTTGAATGGGCTCACTTCCAGATCCTTTTCACAAAATGTGGGTCTCCCAAGGCTCTATCCTGGGTCCTACACATGCTTTTCTGATCTTCATCAATGATCTTCCTGATGTCATCAGTTCTCAAATAGGCATCTATGCAGATGACACTGCCATTTACTCTTGTCTCAATAGCAAATCCATCAGAGCTGACAAAGTTAACCTGGCCACTGATCTCTTGAAAGGACCTCCAATCAGTGGTTAACTGGGGCAGGAAATGGCTTGTAAATTTTAATGCCTCCAAAACTAAAAAACTGCTCTCATTTAACCACCAGAGAGAACTTTTCCTCTTACCATCAGCATGGCTGATGCTAGACTCAGGAAAGCAACACACTGTGCCTTCTTGGCCTCATGTTTTCAACTGATTTGAAGTGGAACAACTACATTGAATCAATAGCTGCATCTACTGCAAGGAAAGTTGGTTCACTGTGTCATGCCAGAAGGTTTTTTCATCAGAGTCCATCTTGCACATTTACAAATCTACCATTCATCCATGCATTGAATACTGTTGCCATATCTGGTCTGGTTCTCCTGCTATTCATCTGAGGTTCTTGACAAAATCCAAAGAAGGATCTGCAATGTAATCAATCCTGACTTGGCATCTCAACTTCAGTCTTTTTCTCCAATATGACATGGCTTCCCTCTGTTTTTCTACAAATATTTTCATGGCAACTGTTCTGATGAGCTTTTTTTTCCTGGTGCCCCAACTACATGAATTTTGCATGCTACTAGATTGGCATCTAGGTCCCATCCTTTTACTGTTGAATTAGTTAAATGTAACCATTTCTTCTACTCCACAGTTTTTTCTTTTCTTATATTTCCAACTGTGGAACTCCTTCCATTTAAATGCAATGTGATAACTAAAATCTTCAAAATTTTTTGCAATGTCAATTGCCACTTTTATCCTTTCTTCAATCCTGTTCATATCCTTTCTTTTCTTTTCATTTTTGACTCTCTTTTCCCCCTCAGTACTAGTGGCATTGTAACCTTGCTTTTTGTGAAAATTTAATTTTATAAAACTTTAAAAAAAACCCCAAAGGACAAAAAAAGGTAATTCAAATTGACATTCATCACATTTACCAAAATATTGACAAGTATTTTATTAAAATGTAATTTTTGAAGATTTAAAAATTTAAAAAAAAACAAAAAAACAAACAAAGGTATATTTTTAATTTTTTTTTCTATTAAATGGAATCTAAAATTTCCATCACAAAGGACATTTGAGTTCTTTAAAATCATTTTTTTTGATAGACTTATTGAAATCATTGTTAGTATTCATATTGCAAAAGAAAAAAAAAAAAAAATATATTCCATTTACAACTTGACATTCTTATAAAAGACTTTACTTTATCTATCTAAAATGTGTGTTTTTATTTTATTCTTTTTACAAAAATGAAGCCATTTCTGACCTCAGGTCTCTGTTTAGGGCCCAGGATGGAAATGAATATACAACAGTGATCAAGGAAAATAATGATGATAATGACAATGAGTCTATTTTGTTTATCACCTTTATTTAAAATCAATGCATTGAATAAGCGATCTATATAATTTTTTTAATCTGTTCATTTCTGTATTTTCCTCTGAATTAGATACTGCATGTTAGACTGCATGTTTCTTTTGCTTACAATCATACAATGTCTTCTTACAATTGATGTTTAGTCCTTCTTGCTTTCCTTCATTACCTTCTGTAGGAGTTCCTGTAGTTTCTTTCTTTGTCTGCAATCAACACTATGTCATCTACATATCTTATGTTGTTAAGGTTATGGCCACCAATAATGAATCCTGGTAGGATTTCTAATTCTCTCAGAATCGTCTCACTGTATTGAATAAGTCCAGTGAGAGGCTTTACAGCAATGAACAGACATCACTTTTGTATAATTTATACAACTGATTTCAGCTTTTATTATGCAAGTCAATGTTTTCACAATATAATTAATATTAACCAAGCAATGATGGTAACATTTCCAGATATATTTTATACAATTAATATATCATAAGTTTATTTATAATATCTATCCTTATTAGAAATATTCATACATAAATTTATAAATCAATGCAAAAGATATTGGTTCTAGAAACCTATTTGCTTACCATTATTTTCTATATACAGGATGACCATCAGTAATCGAGCATCAATGAGACCCTGTCAGATGCCAAATAGATCTTGTTGGATTACTGATGGTTATGTTAGAATACATTTTTTTTAATCATATCACCCCATGCAAGAGAGTAAAGCCACTAAGACAAGAGTTTACTGAGTGTGGAAGAACAAGAGAGAAAAAAAAAAAAAGAAAACCATTAGGGAGCAAGAAGCATTGAAGAGTAATCAAGATGGTAGATAGCAATTGACATTGCATTTACATTTTTGGAGATTAAAGTTAACTGGAAAGCATGAAGCCAGAAAGAGTCCTTTAAGAAGTGCGAAAAGAAACTGTTTACAATAGCCATTCATTCAATTTTGAATTGATATTTTATTTAAGCAACCAGTCTAGTACTGCACTTAAATTCATAAAGTCGAGGTACCATAGGGAAGAGTTCATACAAACAGTGACAATGAAAGAATTTATAGAAAAAGCACAGGGAAGCTGTATCATGGTGGTGGTGGTAGGAGAGCTTATGGCCACGTTGAAACACAGGTTCCCGTACTGTCACAAAGTTAAGCAATGTCGAGCCTGATTAGTGCCTTGATGGGTGACCGCTTGAGAAGTTTAGATGTGCAGATGGTGTAATGGATGAGGACTTGGAATTGTTAATCAGCCAGCTGAGTTCCAATTCTAGTTGGATTCGTTATATTCACTTTGATGCAGATACCTTTGAAAAGGTATGAATCCACCACTTCTCCCCCAGCTATGGGTTAATTAGTAAGACGTGTATCACTAAAACTTATTACCTTAAAAAAAATAAATAAATACATAAAATTGCATACAAAATATTTAGATTTCAGCATTAAATAACCCATAAAAGGTGTTGATATGCCGCTAAACAAAAACAACCAACCAATAGTGGTGGAGAAGTGACTGAAGCTGAGATGCCAGGTTAGGATCAATAATATTGCTAACACAACAGGTAACCACTTCTGATGTGAAGGATTAAATAAAAATCAAAAGATAGATTAAGTTTATAAATCAAACAAGATTTGCTGTTTTTTCAGAAGTTCTACCTTATATTTATTTAAACATGGTTGAAGGCTATGCATCAGCCGGTTATAATAAAAATTACAAACGATAAGTAGATGGGTGTTAACAGGGTTTAAAAGTTTTTTTCAGAAGTTCTATCTTATTTGTTATGAACAATGTATGGTGTTTGGGCTGCACTCCATAAGAAGCACTTGTATTTATTGACACCATGGCACTAAACATCAGCAGGTTGTAATAAAAATATATAAAAGACAAGTGGAGAAGCCTTCAAGTGCTTGAAAGTCCTCAAAAACAAATTCACACAACAGGTAGTGTTATCAAACTGTAGTGGCAAGTCTGTATAGTGACAGGGGAAATCTGAAATTGCTCTTGTGGAAATTAATGCCTGATTACTGATTGCCAGATTGGTGGTGGGCCACTCGTATGAGAATGAATTATTTTTTCATTATTTTACATCTTAATATGATATGCAAGTCACATAGTGGGCATGCCGAGTTCAAATTCTGGCTCAGTCAATTTCATTCACTTTGCACTCATACTGTTGGAAAAGACATGAATCCATCTTACTACAGCTATGAGCAAACAAGTCTCTCTTTTGCCTTGAGTGATAGCCAGTTTAGGAGAAGGAAAATTGAAATCAAATCCTCACAAATAATAGAATAGGATTTTTAGCTCTATTAGAGTAACTGATCTAGGGGGAAAAACAACTCTGAATTCTAACCACTCTGAAGAGGGATGGGCTCTTTTAGGCTATCTGACTGTAGGTTCACCCACAGATACTATGGCTGCAGTACATATGGTATCCAAACAACTCGAATATATATTTTTTGTTACTGGTAATTGAGTACTACTAGTGTTGACCCTTTTCCAATTCATAGTAGTATGCAGTTATCAATGATATTAGCAGTGTTTGAAACATGACATTTGTAAAGAAAAACAAAAGTACGGGTAACATTTGTAAAGAAAAACAAAGTACGGGTAACATTTGTAAAGAAAAACAAAGTACAGATAACTCTAATAAAGTTGGGGATCGATTTATTTATATTATGAACTGCACCCCCCACATCTAAAGTGATAAAAAAAAAAATCAATATATTTTTTCTTTCTGACAAATGACATGATTTGAGGAAGGTTTAATGAATGTTAATTGGCAAAAATTAAAAACAAAACAATTATTTTACAAATGAGCCAGTCAACTTTTTTTTTTTATTGATTTTATATGAAAGTCATTCAAGTGAAGATTTGGAATGACTCTTGGTTGGTCACTCAGTGCAAGACGACTACCTGATCAAGGTTAGTTGCCTTGAACATTCATCACATTAAACCAACCTTTATTTCTGCATATGACGATAAACTACATCTGGCAACAAGGCCTCTGATCGGGAAAATAGAGTTTTTGAGGAGTGTGGAACCATTTGTTTAATTGTTGTTCACCCTGATCCAGGGAGGGTAGCATTTGATAGAGGCCTAGCTATGGGTAAATAGTGAACCTCCCCAAACAAAAACAAAACATTATGAAAGTATAAAAATACATTTTTATATTAAAAAAATTACCAACAATACCTATTTATAATAAAATTACCATTAGTAAATTCTTATGGTATATATGTAGATGAAACCATAAAATTGTTTTCAAAATATTTAGATTTCAGTATTAAATAACCCATAGAGATGTTGATGTGCCACAAAATGAAATCAACTAAAGAACCAACATGAAAGAACACTTTCATTATTCTATATAATATGTGATAATTTCTTAAATCAAACAGTATTCCAAAGTATAACTTTAACAAAACATATAAAACAAACACATTCCCACCTCTGGTAATTATGTTTGCACAAACATGTATATACTCAAATGCTGAGTAGCATCTATCATGTATTCAATTGGAAAAGCAGAATAACATATATCATATTTTTATTACTTCCAAACCCACAAGAAAATTAAATTTTAGCATTAAATGACCCATAAGGAGTTGATATGCTGTTAAACAAACAAATCCAAATTTAGCCTTGAAATCCTTTGCCAAAAGTGTTTCGGTATTCAATAGTCAAAGGTTTTTAAAAATATTTCATTTTGCTAAAAAAAGCAAAAATTTGGTGCAAGGAGTATAGTTTTTATATTTCAGTTAGATCTCATCATTTTACAGTTGAAATGTCTAGATGTAACCATAAAGATCTATGCTAAAAATTTCTTTTCTCAAATGTAAAACTTGTGGAACTCTTTTGGCTTCTTGCTTTCCAGTCAACACTGATCTTCAAAAATTAAATTTATTCTTGACAGTGGTGTTCACTCTGTACAAGACTTGAGGGCCACTTGAGGTAGAGGGTTACAGAATAAGAGGTACAGATCATGCAGATATATGTGGAAGATAACAGTTAAACCTAGATTTGAAGAGGTTAAGATTGTAGTGATCAGGGAAGCAACCTCTTGGGAGTCAGTTCCACAGGGCAGAATGTCAATTGTTAACTTTTGTCTTCTTAATTCCTGTTCTTTTATTGTTATTCCTCTTTAATAATGTTTTTTCTTTTTCTCATTCATTCATACTCTATAACTTGTAACTTAGTGGCTTTTTTGCTTTGCTCAGGATAAAATGATATAAAAAAGATGCAGATAATCCTACAGAAATGCCAGAGTTTTCATTATTATATGTAAAGATTAAATATTTTATCTATCTCTTTCATAGGCTTTATAAAGGAAACAAATACTTATAACATAAAAGAGTCATTTGTCATATATGCATATGTTAAATGGCGGTTTTATGAATCACTTTTTATAGGATTTTAAGCTGATAATCCTGTAACAAAAGTCACACATATCATTAGTTGATAAAATGATAATTGTCAACTTTATATCTCATAAAATTTATAAAGAGGAGAGGCAAAGGATCAAATAGAAAAGTTGCACTTTTCTTTGCTATTGACGAGGATGACTAAACAGCAGCTTTATACATCATCTCTTCTATAGAATTTATTGGATGAGAAGCAAATTGACTTGACAAAAAAGTCACATTTTTGCCTGTTATACATGATGATTTAAATGCAGCTTTACATATCAGTTCAGTAGAATTTTGAAAAATATAATAATCCTCCAAAAAAAGTGATAATTTTCAGTCTGCATATAAAATAGGAGACAGAACATAGACAAACTTTGGATTTTCTATCCTATTTCATATATTTTTGTCATGGAAAACACAAAAACAGACTTAAAAATATATGAATCTTTTACTTTCAACTCATTCTGAAAAAATTGGAGAAAGATTTACCTTAGATTTATTTTCATAAAAGGCTATAGGAATCTGTTGCTTTTGAGCCATCGGAGAGGATTTTCCTTAAATTTATTTTTACAAAAGTCTATATGAATCTGTTGCTTTTGAGCCATTCTGGAGAAGAGAGAGAATGTATAAATTTCAATAAGAACAAGAAATTTGTAAAGAAAAGATACAGAATAAACATTAACAGCTTTTTTACAAAGTCTCATAATTTCATCCTTTTCATTCATCCCGAGAAATGCCAGCTCAGCAGAAAGAGTTAAAAGTGTTATTATTTAAACACATACACACACATTTCTTTCTTTTATTTTTGATCTGGTGAATCCTAGTAAGGGTGAAATGCGTTATCTTCTTTCAAGGAAATGCTTTTCCATTTGTCATGTCCTTCACATTTTTAATTATGTATGATGATGGTTTAAATGGCTTATTTCATGGAATTTATATTGAGAGAAGGAAATTATTGACCCTCCCACACAAAAAAAAAAAAATACAACACTTTCCCTTACTATATATGATGATTATGATGAGTCAATGACACACATTTTATTATTAATTTGACTTGGCTACTCTTTACCAAGGCCAAGAGTCAAGGAAGTAGACAATAAAATCATTAACTAAATGAAATAAGGCTAATTGGTTAAAATAATGATGTAATATTTACATTTTTTTTTTTTTTTTTTTACATGTGAGCTATTATCCTCATTTTTCTTGTTGTTATCACATTTTGGCCATTGTGCCATCCAGCCTTCATTAGGCGTGATTGTCAATGCAGGTAACTTTCAGGGAATTTTGAACTGAAGGCTATCCAAGTTAACAATCACCTGATGAACACCAAAGGGCAGGACCTCAGGTGTCATTGAACAATTTAATTACTAGAATTGAACTATTGTTTCTACTTTATCTCCTGTTAATTATAATTAGGTTGAATATAATTGCTTATTGAATGTGAATCTAACAATAATAGGTAAGTTTATTTTATTTAAATTATTATGGCAGTAAATGCTGGATAATCACAGCACAGATAAAGAAGAGTCTTGAAGCAACAGCAGAAATGTGGTTTTTGTTGTGAGCAACAGTAACGCTTTAGAGAAAATGGAAATGAAAAGGATACTTATACTTAACATCAGAAGGAGAGAGTTGAAATTTCTAGGGCATATAATGAGGAAAGTGGGCTTGGAAAATTTGATACTCACAAGAGAGAGAGAGTAAAACAATGCATAACCTACCTAGCAAGCTTCAGCAAATGGATAGCAGAACAGGGTCGAGAAGAGATAACACAAAGACAAAATTTAGTAAGAACTACAAAGGACAGGAAATTGTGGAGAGCCATGATTACCAACAACCTGAAGGGATATGATACAGAAGAAGTTGTTATTCTTCGGTTTTCTTTGATCCAATTGTCAACACTGTAATTATTAGCACTGTTTATTAATTCCATTGACTCAACTATTAGCACGAAAGTTGTCTTCCTGCAGGATTGTGTTCCCTGTAAACAACATTCAAGCTTCTAATTCTATATACTAGAATTTTTTGCAACACATTTATGCCTGTTGAAATCCTTATAGTATTTAGTATTGTTGAAATTATAGCCAATATTTTTTGTTGAGATTTATAAACTCTACATTTCATTCAATTTTGCAAATTAAAATTTGAATAAATCCTACTTAATACAGTTTCATAATTTCTTTAAAAATTTATTTTTTATACAAATGTATACTTATATATCAAAAGTAATAAATCTTAATTTATTATTGACTATTAAAAGGAAAAATTTTTTTTTTTAAAAAATATTTTTACCATGTTTCATGGTAAAAACAATATTTTTAAGACAATTTTTTTCCCTTTTAACAGTGAAGAATAAATTGTTATATTTCTTATATCTTGAGTTTAAAACAAATTTCAATTATTATATATATGATAAATATTTATTTTGGAGCCAAAGGATATTTATTTTTGAAATATTGGCCTTCTGATTTGTTTATAGTTCTATAAAAAATTATATATGAATTAAAAACTATATTTTATATATATATATATATATATATATATATATTTAAAATATAAAAAATAGGAAGGAACTGGTTAGGTAAATATCAAAAAGTTGTTTTAGTATTTTAGTTATTATTTAAAAAAAATAGTGCTCGATACAAAGTAGAGCATAAATATAATTATTTATTTAAAATATGATTCCAAATCGCTACATAAGAGGTCTCATGTTTCAAAACAAGAGCCGAAAACTTCAATATAATCCTTTAAATTAAATTGAGTTGAAATTAAAAGGGCTCCGTTCCATCTTCAAGCGAAATTTTTGTTGGAATAACGTATATCTGAAATTTACTTGTTTTAAAAATTGAAATCAAAATCACCATGGTAACAGCTAGGACGAATTGTCTAAAATGGGTAGGCGAGTGTAGGGTGTTAATGATAAGTAGCGGTATAGAGATACTTTCAAGGTGTCAAGTCGGGGGAAGGTGGGGTGTCAAAAATGAAACGAAGATGTATTAAGCTTTCGTCAAGTTGGCTTGTCTATGGAGATTTATTTATTTATTTTATTTTTTTTTATTATGAAAGGGAATTGTGCATATAAAAAAAAAAAAAACTTTCGTAACGTTTGTTTTTGACGACTTCATAAAGGGTTATCTTTTATGTAAGGTATTTAAACTACTAATTTGGGCTATGGATTATGAAGGGTGTTATGTTGTATGCAAGTTTGTAGTTAATAATTTCTACTATGAATCTGATGATTGGGTTATTTGTTAAACAAGTTATATAATTTTTTTTTTTTTTTTTTTTTTTTTTATTTCAAACCAAAAATCTGATGATGCCTACAAAAAACCGTTAACTCGTGTCTATTATTTAATAGATTATTATTATTTAGAAGTTTAATAATGTGCAATTTTTCATGGAGGCACAAAGGGCATGGGTCATCCCAAGCTTTACATATTCTAGCCTTGTCAATAATTTTCCATTTAACTTTTGGTGTCTTATTTGTTTCCTTCAATTGCCAAAAATATTTTGATAGTGAAGTCTGGTTTCTTTTGTTTATATTATTAAAGGAGCACTTATGCTGCCTCCATCTATCTTTAAAATTATTCTTCGTGGACCCAATGTATATCATATTAGTGCTAGGGCTCTCTGTGGATGAAATAGTACATTGGTATACCACTGAATTAATACAACATTTATTTTCTAATGGGCAGTCTTCTGGGTTTCTACAGTTACATAATTTTTCCCTATTATCATCTGATTTTAGTGTAGAGTTTTTATTAATACTGTTTTGGCATGGGGGTTTGTTCAAGATCTTATTCTTATTATTGTGTTTTTTTATTATGCGTTCAAGATTATCAGAGCAGCTGTAGCTCAATTTTAGGGTGTTCTTATTGAATATATTACTAAGCTTACTATTGGTGGGGAAGTGTTTATTAATTAGAGCTAAGAATTTCTGTCCTAGTTTAATACTAACCCTTTGGTTGAACGGAGGGGTGTACCATATGATATTTCTTTTCCTGTTTTTTTTCCCATGTCCAGTGCAATTTTCTTTGTAGTTAATGTTAGCATTTTTATAACCACTATTTTTTTTTTAGGGCAGTGTTATAGAAGCTATTATGTTTTTGGAATATTTCCCTGTTTGCGGAGTTAAGGCTAATTCTATTTTCTATTGATGAGGGTATATGTTTAATTATTGATGGAGGATGGTTTGACTTCGGGTGTATGTATAAAAAGGGTTAGCATTTGGTTTTCTATAAGGTTGGTATGTATTGTCTGGTAAGTCTAGAATTACGTCGAGGAAGTTAACCCTTTTCAAATTAGAAGAGACAGTTATCTTTAAGTTTAGTTTCTTAAATTCACTAAATATAATTTTTCTGATTTTTTTCAATCTTAAAACTAGTAGAACTCTTCACCACCATGAGCCCGTCATCTCTATACAGCCCGATGTCCTTAATATCAATTTATGGTGTGCCGTTAAATTGTACAGTATTAGGAGACCAACAAGGTCAGAGGACTCTGCAGAGTCTAACGATCCCATAGTGATGTCAAACAGGTCGTTATTGTTTTTTATCCATTGGTCCCCATTGTGAACGAGGATGTTTTTCTTTTTTTTAAAATCCCTTTTGAAATTGATGGGTAGTAATAAACTACCCATCAATTTCGAAGGATTTATTTATGACTGCCCTGGACTTCGCTGCTGTGTATTCGAACCTAACAAAGGATGAAATGGATATAATCCTCAGCGCAAAGAAATCGGTCCTCGTTCTCGTATATCTGAAATTTACGTGTTTACGTTGATTTCAATTTTTAAAACACGTACATTTCAGAAACACATTATTCCCAAAAAAATTTCGCTTGAAGATGGAACAGAGCTTATTTTAGCTCAATTTAATTTAAATAATTATATTGAAGTTTTTGGCTCTTGTTTTGAAACATGAGACTTCTTATGTCGCGATTTGGAATCATATTTTTAAATAAATAATTATATTTATGCTCTACTTTTGTATCGAGCACTATTTTTTAAAAATAATAACTAAAATACTAAGGGACTTTGGATTATTTACCTAACCAGTTCCTTCCTATTTTCTATAAATTTTATATATATATATATATATATATATATATATATATATATATATATATATATATATATATATATATATTTATTTATATATAATTTTTTTAAAAAAAGATATGCAAAAACAATATTGCATTTTTTATAAAAATAAATATAATCTCATTCTGTTTTAATATGACCTGAAATATACATAAATCTTTTACCTATATTTTCCAAGAGGTTTGTTTTTTAATAATTTGTTTTTACTACTTTTAATATACTTTTTTTTTCTTTCCTGCTAGAAGGGTAATTTAACATTTGAGGCTTCAGATGGGAATATTTTCTTTACCAAGAGAGCATTTCGTCCAGCCAAGATAGAGACAAAAGTGGATATAAACATGTCAAATGCTACTCTTGTGGCCTACAAGATATGTGTCTGCACTCTTACTGGCAAGATATTTGCCGTGCCAACCACTTCAAACTGCCTCTCCCCAGCAGATGCCTGTAATGAATGACAAATGCCTGTGTGGCTCAACTTGAAAATACACTTGTTGCTTTTTTTGTTTGTTTCTGATTTTTTTCTTTTACTGCCTTTTCTTTTCTGAAGTTTAATTTTCATTAAATTGGAATTTGTTTTGCAAACAAATTGGATAATAAATAAATTAGGTCATTAGTATTCAAACTTGACTATTAAATTTTTATTTTCTAATATTGAAACATTACATTTTGTAATAAAATGACTATAAATTATTAACTAGATATGATCAGTTTGTGCTAACATCGTTTTTTGATAATTACTAAATACATTGAATATACAAGGTCTGTGTGAAAAGTAAGAGGAATGGAGGTCATAAAATTTATTTCAATTCCAAACAACAAACTACATGGTTTCCCCTTTAAAGTAATCCCTCTCGAGTATAATGCATTTTTCCATCCTTCTCTGCCATGCTTCTATGCGTTGTTGGAAGGATTCTTCTTGGATGCCCCTAAGTTCCATTGTTACGGCCCTCTTGATGGCCTTCATGTCTTCAAGACGTGTTCCTTTCATGATCCCCTTGAGCCTGGGGTAAAAGAAAAAGTCACATAGAGCAAGATCAGGTGAATAGGAAGATTTTTCCAGTACAACTTTTTTCTTGGCCTAGAACTGCCAGATGCTCAGGACATTGTGAGCAGGTACATTGCCATGATGAAGCAACCATAATTTGTCGTCACAAAAGTGTGTGAAAAAAACCCCCAAAAAAATGCCCATGGTTGTAGAAAGTTAAGATTACGGTTATATACTCCGAAGATATCATATATGATAACGCATTCTGCTTATTTCTCTTTCACCAATATGTCACACAGCACACTCAGTCCTGTTACTTTTCAGACAGACCTTGTATGATCAACAAGAAGCTAACAAACTCATATTGTAAGAAAAGGTTTTTCTCAATTCTACTCTTTGTTTGTAGAAAAGATAATTGATGTTCCTGCTGGACATTTTCCATTAATTTGTTAAAGGCCAATAATATATAACAAAATAAATATTTGCTAATTCAGTATAACATCAAATAAAACTTGATTTTGTTTTAATAAAATGTTACAATGGATTAATATATCCAGATATAGAATATAATGTTTGTAAGTTAACATGACAAAACTAAAATTATAAAAAAAAAACTCCCTTGGGCTGTCATTGCCTGGTAAGCAGTGTCTTTGTTATGACAACTGTGGACTGTTCCAAGATATTTCAGGTGAAAAGATTGATTTCAAGAAAGAGTCAGGTAGAGCCATAATAATTGGAAAGATATATTTAATGACCCATATGTGAAAACCTAATAATAATAAGAAGAACATCAAAAAATAAGCCATTACCTTTTAACAGCATGTGAAAGTAGTGCTAATGTAAGATTCTACCGGGCATAAAGTGGGGGATCGTTTTTGTATTGTTATTAAGTTATAAACTGATCACCCCTGAAATACCATATATTAATATAGTTAAAAACATATTTAAGGATTCATAAGTGAAACCCTAATAATAGTATGGACTTAACAAAATAGGCTGTCATTTTCATGGCTTTGTTGTATTGGTAAAAAGGAACTGGACACAAATTGGGGGATCGTTTTCTATTGTTATTATGTTATACACTGATCACCCCACAATTACTTCATATTAATTGGAAAACATGTTTAAGGATTCACAAGTAAAAACCTAATAACACTAAGAAGTTAATTATTTCAAATCTACTGCCATTTTGGTCAAAATAACGTGACGACATCAAACTTATACCTTCTCGTCCTGAAGTGAACGCCTACATTATTAATTCTTATAATATTGATGAAAACTTCCTTGAGAATTGGATGTTCTGGTTTTTCTCTTCTTAAATTAATTTAAAGTATTTTGTAAATTATTCATTTTAATTATTCAATTTCCATTCACAAATATTACTAATTACAAATACATGTTTGGAACTGGCCTTTTTCTGAATATTTTTTTCATTTCTTTTAAAATTTAAGTGCAATCCATCCAAATTTATCTATAATATTCCAAGGTTCAAGGTGGTATTGGAAGCTTTCTGTATGTGTTTTAAATGTATTGCTGAATGGAAATGGACATGCATCTAACTCTCACTGGTCATCATCCAGCCAAGTTGCACAAAGCCTCTTGTTCATTTATTGCGGTGAGTTTTTGTAATGTTGTATTGGAATGGTTCTGCAATATTTACGATGACTGAGTAATTCAGGCAACGTGACTGCATCACATTTTGTGCTGCTACAAAAACTCAAAATAATTCATCTGGCTTTTGGCAAATATTCTTAAGGTCTACCCCAGGATTTGGAGTAGCACCCACATTTCAAGGCCAGTCAAGAATTGATTCAAGATGACTGCTCAGAACAACTAACCATCAGTTAAATCCAAAAATGTAAAAAAATAATTTGTGAAAATATTTGACATTCTTTTTATGTTTTTAGTTGTATTTTTTCAGTAGTACAAAGCTTATAAGGATGACAAACCTAAGATTAGTCCAGAAATTAAGCATATTTTAAGTATAAAGCATGGTTCAGATTTTTTAAGGTAACTTTATTAAGTATTCAATCAGATTACATATGGTGTGCCTTAAGCAAGATAGCCTGTCAGAGCTCAACCCTCTCCAGGCTAATTTTGAATTAAAACGTTTTCCTTCTAGTCTAGTTACCAATCAAGGCTATAGGACTCAGTCCATTCTGTTATTTATCCATAGCTAGGGGGAGAAGAGAGGAATTCATACCTTTTCCAAGGTTATTAGCACATAAATGAATGTAATGAAAACAAAGGGAATTTGAACTGTTATCTGATTCCTCAATCTGGGCTACTATCCATTATTCAACTGTTTTTCCATTAAGTATAAATAAATGGAATTTCAAACTAATTAGGGTTATATTTTAAGCATTAAATAATTTGAGAATTTGCTAAATCTGACCAGGTTTAGCTAAAATTACCTGATGCCTAAAAGAAAAACAAAAATACAACAACAATGTGTTTACTGGAACAACAGTTTTCATTTGTTCAGAAGTTTCCAAATATCATGTCAATAGTTTCAGAAATCTGATGATCATTTTAATTATTCAGTTTCCATTCATAGACATCATTACTAATTACAAATACATGTTTGGAACTGGCCTTTTTCTGAATATTTTTTTTATTTCTTACTTTTAAAATTTAAGTGCAATCTGTCCAAATGTATCTATAATATTCCAAGCTTCGAGGTGGGATTGGAAGCTTTCTGTACTGTACTGTGTTTTAAGTGTATTGTTGGCCAAAATATTTTCTTATTTATCAAAATCATTTTCCCTGTAATAACGTTTTTTTTATTTGTTAATTTTTATATCAATTGTATCATTTTACACAATGTATTTACATCTTGGTCACATTAAATATACTAATAATATGTGTGTGTGTTTTGCCAACTGCACAATGTGTTATTAGTAGTAACTCTGAAAATTTCACTGCTTTCCTATTTGAATTTTGTTTCCCCCCCCCCTCTGAAATCAAACAGTGTCTCTGATAAGTCTTGTTTTTCCTTGTTATAAAAAAATGGAACAGTCCATTTCCAGGTATTGGCAGGGCACTTCTTCATTTCTTTTTCTAACTGAAACCAAGTAATGTCTGCTATATTTTCTCCATCTTTTCATGCGATCAAAACAGAATAGTCCATTATTTAAGTAGTATTGGTAGGATGTAATGTACATATGTGCTAAGGAAGGGACAAGTAGAATTATATTTAAATATTTTTTAATTTAAAAATAAACTTCCAAAGCTATCATCATTCAGAATTTTAACTAAATGAGGGAGTGGGTGCTGATAAAATATTGTTTCGTGGTGAAGAGGATGGAAAAATTGAAAGAAGACATGATTGAAGATTTCAATTAAAACAAAAAAAAAAAAAAAAAAAAAAACATATGTAATCTGCTTTTAGGCTATAAATTTGAAAAAATAGAAAAGTCAATAAGGGTGCAGAGAGATCCCATTATTCAAGTAAGGGGAACAGATAAACATTTTTACTATCTTTTCTTGTATTTTAAATTGGGAAATATTATCTTAGGATGAACAAAAAACAAAACAAAAACAAAACAAAGGCCACTAGAAAAAACTGGGAGGAAAATAAGCTTTTTCATAAAATATTTGTAACCTGTAGAAATTCTATCACATTGTTAAATATTTGAACTTTAACAAAATATTGCAATAAAAATGATGATTATGAATGCAGGTGATTATTTAAAGAAGTAAGGGGGTACAAATGAAAAGATCTGAAATTGACAACTTTTTCCATTTCACTGAAACAGACATTAAACACTTCTATCTTCACGTCTTTCTGTTATTTTCTCACTGAAACTAAGTAGCATTTCCAATGTCTTTTGCCCTCTTTCCATGCAATCAAAATAGATTAGCCCATTATTTATGAGTTATTAGCAAGAGACATTAAACACTATCTTTCTTTTTTTTGTCACTGAAACCAAGTAGTGCCACTGACATGTCTTTCCATGAGATCAAAATTGAATAATCCATTATTAATGAGGTATTAGCAGGGTGTAATGGTCGTGTGAACTAAAGAAGGGAGGAACAAATACAATTATTATTATATGATGCTTAGTCAGGCACTAGTAAACAAACTCACTACAAGAGTAAATTGAGAGACAAGTTGTTAACCATTGCTCCATGCTGAGGTAACCAAGAATGAACGGAAATTCTGTTCAGCATATTATCTTTGTATTTACTCTTGACATTGTAATTAAATTTGTTTTTAGGTTTTTTCAGTTCTGTCAACATTGACAATAAGAATGTGTGAGAAATGAAGAAAATTTAAACAAGTTAAACTATAATCTATTGATAAAACTTGCACAGTTTTTGTTTTTGGCAAGCAACTGTTATTTCCTATTTGCTTACACTTAGAAAGTGTGAAATAATATTTCGAAACTTTGCTTTTGTGATCAGGATAACGCAATTTCTGAAAGTTATTTATTTCATTTAGGAAAACTGACTAAAGAAATGTTCAAATGGCAAAGACAAGAATTTCTAATTCAGAGGTCAAGGAGAGGGGGTTCTAATCTCTGAAAAGAATTACACAGCCAAACATGTATGACAAATAAGTGTGTTCATATGAGCAACTTTGTACTAGCCATTTTCTGCTATTTACTACTGATTTCTTCTGTTACAAAGACAATTTTGAAATAGAAAAGTTTGCCTAAAATGTCTAGAATAGTGTGTCAGCAAGTGGGATCAGGTCATAGGTTTTAAAGGGTTTAAATCATACCAGCTCTTCGGGGGGGGGGGAGTTGGTCCTAATCACTGGAAAGAATTACACAGCCAAACATGTATGACAAATAAGGCTGTTCATATGAGCAACTTTGTACTAGCCATTTACTGCTCTACACTACTGATTTCTTCTGTTACCGAGGTGGTACTGAAATAGTGAAATTTATTTAAAAATCTCAAAGGATAGTGAGTGCAATGGTAAGAGAGGTTAAGTTAGAATTGGTTAAAAAGTTTTGAAAAGATAGAAGATGGTTTCTGGAAAAATGAAGTGGAATGAAAGGAAACATGAAATACAGATACAAAATGAAAAATGCAAAAACTCGGGAAAAAGTAAAAATATATATCACAGCAATAGAGCAGGATGTTAAGCCTCATTTTATATTTTAATGCAATAACAATTAAACTGAAAAAGATCAGAGAAATTAGTTAAGTATTCAAAAGAAAAAAGAAAAACGACATTAAAAATAATCATTAGAAGCCATAAAAAAAATGCTTGAAGAAAGCTTGGAGGAAGATTTAAACATGAAATAAGCCAAGTCATTAAGATTTACTTCCCTCTATCTAACGAGTTGCTGCCAAAGCATTATGACAAGATTTATTGTCTTCTAAAAATTCCAGATTTATTTGAAATACTATGAAACCTCACCAACATTTATATCTTACCAAATCCAATGTTTGAGGCTTTGGAATGAATACATTCCACAAAAGGCCATCTCTTTTTTAGATCAAGAAAGGTCATGAATATTTTATTGAAAATCATGCAATAAATTGATGCCAGAAATGTACAAATGTTCATGTATAAACCAGCGAATACTCAGGCCACCAATGAAATCATAAACAAAAGGTGTCACCAATTATTACAAATTACTGCTAGAATAATTTTCCTGTTGGAAGACTGTCAACCAGTCTACATAGAAAGTGTAATAATTCTTTACTCATATACTTTTAAATTCTTCAACTCATTATTAATGAACTCATTGTTAGATATCAACATAGTTTGTGCTTTGAAATTGGTTTGCAGCAAGGAAGTTACTCTGTGAGGATTTCACCTGAAATCTGTGCAGAGAATCTGGTTACTTGATGATGTCAACATCCTGATAGTCATGAAGATAACAAACATCATTAAGAATATTATTTTCTTGCTAGTGTTGGAACAGGAAATGACAGAGCAACAAAACGAAACAAGCAATAGCATCAGTGATAGTATGGACTCAAAATAATCAAAATAAATGAGGGAATTCAGAAAAGTAAAGAAAAGAAGAGAAAAAAGGATAGAAAAGAAAAAAAAGGATAGAAAAGAAAAAACTCTAGAAAGGCAACTGATGAGAAACAACCAGGTTGTTGAAGCATTATCTCCATTGTTATCATTCAAAGCAACAACTTTGCAATCACAAGAATTGGAAACAAAAACTTTGCTTTCATAAATACCGTGTCTACTTGAGTATAGTGTGAGTTTTTTATCAGTTTCTTTATAATCAGTTTTTTTTTATAATCAGTGTTTTTATAATCAGTGTTTTTATCAGTTTTTTTTTTTACACAAAAAAATAGGGGATCACACTAGAGGTAATTTTTTTTTTTGAAGAGGCTAAAACTCCTGCATATGGTGACTGGTTGCACTATACAAAGGTAAATCTTTTTCTGGAGTGGATAAAATTAATGAAAAAATTTTCAGGGGTTACGCTATACATAAAGTCGGTTTATACACGAGTACATACGGTACGTTAATAGTTTTTGACAAATCAAGTCAATATTATATGCAAATTTTGCAAATATTAAGGTTTGTCAAAAATCATCCATTGTTTTCATGATGGCATGATTGGTGAGGTACTCTCAAATGGTGACACAACAGATCCTTTTGAAATCAGCAATGGCATGAAACCAGGCTGTGTCCTATCTCCAGTCATCTTCAACATCTTCATGCGCATGCTGGAAGTTATCTATATTCTGGCTGGTTCCCTTTTTGATCTTTATCGTCTCAGTGTCAAAACAAAGACTCTTCAACATCTCCTCTGCAAGGCCCTCTGCACTGATGATTGTGCCCTTGTGGCTCATCGGGAATCAAAACTACAGCTTATGCTTGATTGATTGATTCTCCTTGGTTTCAAAAATGTTTGACCTGACAGTCAGTCCCGGCGAGATTGAAGTGCTTTATCAACCTACACCAACCCCTCTGTACTAGCTATCACCATAGATGGCATCTAGCTAGAAAATGTTGATACCTTCAAATGTCTGGGTAGCAAGATCTCCCGTGGTGAGAAAACGACACTCGAATCAGGTACTGGGGAGGCTCTGCAACGGAGTCTTATATCAGCACAACATATCTCTGTCACTGAAAATAAAGTGTATAATACAATGGTCCCCCTCCCTTTTCATCTCTAAGGATCCAAAACATGGAAGTTGTAGCGCTGGAAAATCTAGAAATTGGAAAAGTTTTACACGTGAGCGTTTTGCTTTATTGTTGGAATCATGTCATAGGATTACATGTCCAATCTTGAATTTCTGAACCAGGCGAACTTGACCAGCATTGAATCAAAAATTATCGAGGCACAAGTCCGATTGACTGACCACATCATCAGCATAGAGCAAATGTCACATTCTCAGACGACTATTGTATGAAAAGCTGCTATGTGGCAGAAGACATGAAGGCCGGCCAGAGAAACGCTACAAAGGCTCAATCAAAACTAACCTCTACGGGTGCAAGATCAAACTAAAGTAGCTACACGAGTTTGATGAATACCGATCGAATTGGCATGAGTTTTCGCTTACCTGGCGACTGGTTCGAAATAGGCTATCTCCCAATGACAAGGGCTTCATATGGGGCTTGGTGGATTTGCCAAACTGTGAACGATGCGGATTTGGCTTAGAGGAAATGGCTTCGCACGCCTTCTACCAATGTCCTTGGGTCCACCCCCTATGGCACCATGCCGGTGAGTTGATGGCTTGTATGGCTCCTGAAAAGCTCGTGCTCATTGATCGTGCATACGTGTGTGACAATATGTCACCCCCATATTCTGGGGTGAAACGGATGGTATTTCTGAATTGTGGTTTGGATGACACGACAGGAAAAAGCTGTGCAAGGCAGTCAATCTTTCTCATCAGGATCTGATCCGATATTTTAAGCACCAGTTCAAAATGAAGATTAGAACATAGAAAACTGTTGGTTTCGACAGATTTCAACGAAAGGTGGGTGACTGAGGCGAGCTTGGTTCGCATGAACGGGGCTAGCCTTGATTTTTTTTTTTAGGTCCACCTAAGTCGCATCGGGGTGTTTTCCTGTGGAGCCCTCCTCTGGTTAGTATAGACTATTATTTTGCATATCTAGTTAATGTAAGTGCTGCTCCCGGCTGCATTTTTGATTATGATCCAAGTTGAGATTCCCAACCTCCCCAGTTTGTTAAACTATTTTCATCTCGACTGGGTCAGCTTTCTTCTCTCCCCTTCGCTATATTTATTTTTATCCTTTCCCTCTCTTTTAGCAAAAGAGCCTCTTGATTTTGTCTAAAGGTAGAATATACAGGAGCCTCTCTTAAATCTTTTGAGAGGTGGACGGGTTCAACTAACATTAGTTATCCTTATTTTGTTTTGGCTTTGATATTTTAGTTTTGCTTTTTGGGTTCATCTCCTCCCCGCTCATTGAATATCATTTATAAATTTTTATGTATTGAATTTTTAAGATCATGAAATTTTTATGTCATGGAGTGCGTTTTTGTAGCTCCCCTGAGTTTATGAGATATTATATGGCGGATTGAATGATGATGGATAAGTTCTTTTGATGAATGTGGAAACTGTAATGAGTGAATGGGTCATGAAGCAGATTAGCTAGGTATAGGATAGTAAGTGACAACCAGCCTCCTCAACCCCATTCCCCCTTTTTCAGCCTTGTGCCACAATTGTGTATTTTATATACAATAAATCTAGGTGTCTAGGGTGGCTCTTTTTTTTTTTTTCCATTTCATACCCGTCCAGCAATAAGTTTCGTCTGACAAGTTTTTTTGAATTTTTATGTGTGAATTTTTTTGAAGAAGCAAATTCATGCTAAGTTTCTTTTTTTTTTCTTTTGTTACTTTAAAACTTTTACTTTTTTGTGTCCTTTTTTACTTTTCTACGTGTCACCTTTTTATTTTGCAAGCCAAGCTTGAAATTTTTTTTAGCCCCGACTCATTTTATTTAAATTCTCTGCCCGTTTAACTTTTTGTTTTTAATTTTTACACGTGTGACTTGGTTTTATTAGCCAAGCTTTATTTTTTTTTTTTACTCACTCTCGCCTCACTTTAATTTGTAAATTTTCTTTTTTGGTTAACTTTCTACTTTTTATTTTTGTAAGCAAATCTTTATTTTAATTCCTTTTTATTTTGTAAATTCCATGTCAATCTTTTTATTCCACACGGGTTGCTTGGTTGTTTAAGTTTAAGCAAGTCAAGTTTTAATAACCCTCCCCTGACTCATTTGTTTTATTTTGCTCGTAACTAAATGTTCTTTTGGTTTGTATTTTATGAATTGTTTTTGGCAAGCCAAGTTTTTTTTTAATTTCCTTTTTTTTGTTTGCCCACTTCCGATTCATGTTTTTAATTTTTTAGACCTT
Source organism: Acanthosepion pharaonis (assembly GCA_903632075.3). Lineage (NCBI taxonomy): Eukaryota > Metazoa > Mollusca > Cephalopoda > Sepiida > Sepiidae > Acanthosepion > Acanthosepion pharaonis. Next base: position 230,540 of record CAHIKZ030002940.1, read on the forward strand.
TTTCGTTTACATATTCTTTTGTTTTGAATTGATGTGAATTTTGGGTGAACTTTTTTTGTGTGTCACCGCCGTAGTAAGTGCTTGCTTGGCACTACCATGTAGGAATTGACCCAGACACCTGTGCATGAAACAACCACCACCCCAGGAGCGACCAGAAGAACAACCAAAAGAACAGTTTCAACAACAAGAACCCAAACAACAAAAGCAACAACAACAAAAGCAACAACTGAAGCGACAGCAGCAGCAACAAGAAAAGCAACAGAAACTGCAGCAACACAAACATCAACGGTCGGACATTAATATACAGATGAAGGAAGTGACTCCTCTTTAAAGAGGAGCAGGGGAGAAGAGAAACCAACTAAAAAGGAGAAACGCACTAGACGAAGTTGGGTGAAGAGGGACATGGACAGGGTCAAGTCCCAGTCCATTCTTGCGGCAGAGATGAAGGACACTGTCCCGAAATGAAGGCACCTCCCACTTTCAACCGCTCGGGCTCCGTCTCCACCCGCCATTTCCACCCGACTCAACCATCCAAAGGAAAAGGAGACAAAAAGGACAAAATAAAACTCTTGAGAGAATGTGTAGAGAGAGTCCCGGCGCTTCTCCACTCCATAAAATTAACCTATCTCATAGACGTAAGTGGCATTGTCCTAGATGGGAGGATGATGTCGGAGATGGGCACGGGAAGCCTAGGACAATCCACCGGCGTCCTCACCCCAGCAGATTTCTGTTCAGTATGTAAAGAGGATTGTTTTCTTTGTTGTTCTTTTTCAGACTTAAATCATGTCTATCAAGATAACCAGCAGTGGCCTGAGGGATCGGAGTAAGTCAGCCCGCCTGCTTTGTGACCTCTTGTCGTTCGGTGTGGATGTCGCCGCGATCGAGGAGACGCATTTGTTTGCAACGTTGGTACTTGTGTGCTATCTAACGACTTTGTCGTCTATTTAGCATACGGGGACCGACTGGCTAGATGTATCTTCTTGCTGGTGAAGCGTACCCTGGATGCCGTACCCAGTGCTGTTGTGATCGGAAAGCGGTCGCGCGCTTTTGTGCTGTCATGGTGGTCCACTGTTGCCCTTCTTTATGATTTGGCGCTGGAGCCTCTCATTCGCCAACCGAAAGACAGAGCATGCAGTCAAACCCTACGTGGAACCACTGTCCCTGGTAGGGGTGGAGCCAGGGTTTCCGTGTAGGCCGATGACGTGTCCACCAGCGTGTCGTCCCGCAGCGATATTGAGTTGGTGCTGAAGACACTTGAACGGTACGAAAAGGTGACGGGGGTGGGGGCAAGATTAAACGCAACAAGTCTTCTGGCTTGCGGTTAGGTGCCTGGAAATGGGGGTTGATCTTTCAAGATCCTGTGGTTGGACGGATCCGCATTCTCAGTGTGTGGTTCAGGCTCGGACTCCGGCTGGATGAAAATTTGGTCTGAAGTACAGGCAAAGGTCGGAGAGTCGGTCAGGATTTGGTGCCGAAGGCGGTTGTACTAGAAGGGTAGGGCTGAGGCGTGTGCCATTTACGTCTTTCCTCTCATCCTTTACCGGCTGGCCGTACTTCCTATCTGTAAGGAACATAAGGCGATTAGGTGCTTGTTCTCCTCCTCCTTGTGGAGTGGCCGCAAGCATCATGTCCACAGATATCTGTGCCCAACGTCTGTGTCATGGGGAACTAGAAATGCCACACTTGGTGAGTCACCGACACGCCTCGATGTTGCTTTTCCTATGTCGCACGTTGACAGAGGATTCCATCTTGAATGGGAATGTGAGGGCCGCATTCCCTCGCCTTACCATAACTTCGGTTTCCAAGGCTGAGCGCCGTTGTAAGCCCCGGGATCAGTCGGATTTCCTCCTCGAGTGTCGATCGGCCTTGAGGTTCATTCCTCGGCCTAGTGATCTTTCTCCGTCTTGTATCGGGAATTAGTGGAGGGGGTCGCGAAGGATCCGCTCTGCGGCCGGTTCGGTTTATCGGCGACGGAGTTGCGCGCTTTCTGGTCTTGCTTCGGAATCGGCTCTCAATGACTTAGCTTTCAAATGAGGCTTGGCGGATTTACCAGACTGTCAACGACGTGACATTGGCTTAGAGAAAATGGTTATGCACGCCTTCTACAATTTTCCTCGGGCGCGCCACCTGTATGACTATATCAGCGAGTTGATGGCTCCCGAAAAGCTTGTTCTCATTGATCGCGTATACGCGTGTGACAATGTGTCCTCCCGTATTCTGAGGTGAAACGGATGATTGTTTCTGACGCTGCTGTCTACGGCTTGAATGGTGATTTGGACGACGCGAATGAAGGAAGTTTTGTAATGCGATCACTTTTATGATCAAGATCTGATCAGATTCCTTCAGCATCAGTTCAGGCTGAAGACTAGAAATGATAGAAAGTGGTTGGTATCGACAGATTTCAACGAGTGGTAGGTTAACTGTTGCGAGCCTGGTTTGCCTGGACGGGACTAGCCTTGATTTTCTTTTTAAGTCCCCCTAAGTCATAACGGGGTGGTTTCCTGAGGAGTCCTCCCTTTTTATAATCAACTTTTTAAGTGTATCTAGTTAATGTGAATAAGTGTCGTTCCTGGCTTCGCCCTGTGATCCAAGTCGTGATTCCCAATCTCCCCAGTTTGTTTTTGGTTTTCCCTTTTCATTTCGACTGGGTCATTTTTTTGTATTTTCTAATACCCACATTTTTTTTTGTCGTCTTCTTCCCTTAACGAGAGAGTCTCTTGCTTTTTTTCGGAAGACAGAATACAGTCTTCACTCAGTTTTTCGGGGTCATCTGACCCTCACGTCATTTCAGATATATTATATATATATATTGAACTTTTTAAGTCAGGGAGGTATTTTTTGCCCCGTGTGTGTGCGCGAAGCATTTTAGTGTATGTTGGAGCAAATGGTGACTTTGATTCTTATGGTGAATGAATATATTGTAATGAATGAATGGGTCGTGAATTCGATTAGCTAGGTACAAGATCGTGACAACCAACCATGACCATTCTCCCCGCTCTTTTTTCGACTTTGTAACACAATTACTGTATAAAATCAGTAATAAATCGTTGGTGTCTAGCGTGGCAAATTGCAGTTGTTGGAATTCGCAAGTCACGGATTTGAAACAGATTTTCTGCATCAATTCTCCCAACAGAGAAGTTATTTCGGCATTTGACGAACAATGGGTAAATTCAATTTGAAGCTAATTTCAAAATTTGAAGCTTCTACCCCAGTTGTATCATGGGTTGAGAAAGTGGAATTAATTTGCCATTTGAATAGAGTGAAGAGAGTGGAGCACGTCATTCGATTGCGACTGGCCGGAGGCGAATTTAATGTGTGCCAACAAATGGAAGAGACTGAAAAAGAGTACCTGGTAAGAATAAAGGCCTTTTCAAGGCGGGAGAAACAGTAGCTGTTTACCTGGCAGCATTACAAAAGCTGGTGCGATTGTTTGGGGGATTGCTTGAGAGAGCGACGGCCTTTCTGGTTGGGCTTCCACTTCGTGTTAAGGAATTTTTACGAGGAAACTTAAGCGTAGGCACGTTGCCACTGGACCAGTTGAACCGTGCCCAAATCATTATAAAAGAAAGCTCTATTTCGGAAGAGTTGGTCATCACGGCCACGCAGTCTACTACTAGGACTAATGAGGGGGTGACCTGTTATAGGTGCCAAGGCCACTCGGCCAGAGAATGCAAGAGGCGAGGAGAGCTCATGCGCTGCTACCGGTGCAATCAGGAAGGACACATAGCTCGGGAAACGAGGCCTGGGACAAGATATCAGCGTCAGTCTCTTCCCCAAACATCTAGATGAGACGCTACCCGTCAGTTATGTCAACAGATCGCTACGTACTGTAGTCAGCAAAGGATTGTGTAGCGCCTGGAAGCGAAAGAGAGTCTCGGTGACCACAATAAACGGTGAGACTCGCGCGTGTTGTGGCATTGGGACGGTTGGCATCATTGCAGAAACCGGAAATTCTATCGAAGTGGACGTGCTGGTAGTGCCCGAGAACATCACGTGAATGGGAGTCGTGCGGTTTCAGGAGGCAGCTTCTGCGTGAGCGGCGCTGAAAATAGACCAGTGTCAATTTTGACCAACACCAGAAGGCATGGACCACCTCATGGAAGTGGACGGAGAACAAGGAACCATCAAAGCTACTGAATCACGTGGTGAAATACCGCGTGTCTGATCGTATCAGTCCTGCGTACGAGCGGGAGCTTCGTGCTTGGATAGAAGACAGCGAGTTGACTTCATACCCAGAACGGAAACTAGGTCCTCCTATGGGTCGGATCCCTTTGATGGCTATGGTTCAGCAGAACAAGAAAAATGTACAGCCGGTGCTAGATTACCAAGAGCTTAACCAGCATGTCGACGCTTTTATGGCCGATGTGGGCCAGTAAGCTGCGAGAATGGCGTCAACAGGGATCAAACGTTTCCTTTCTAGATCTTCACAAAGCCTATCTGTAGATTAGGGTCAGTGAATCACTCTGAACATCACGGTCTGGAATAGCCAATGCCAGAAGTTACTGCCTAACCAAACTGGGCTTCGGGCTAAATGTGCCCCCCCCCAAATAATGAAGACCGTCATCAATGCCGTACTGAAAAAGCAGTCGAAAAAGCAACCTGTGTACTTAGATGATATCGATATCATTTCTTCATAAAGCTAAATTGATTTTCCTAAAGCAGATAAGTGCTTACAAACATTGATCTGCCGGAGAGTTGTATTTTGCTAACTCGTCTTTCAAGCCAGTCTCTGTAATTTCCAATGGGTGTGGCACTATCGGGAGTTCGTCATAGACAAGACTGAGTAAATATCAACTGAAATAATAATAATCGATTACTTGCTGGACTCATGGAAATTATCCATTATCTGGCTATTCTGCTTTGCTCTTTTACCATTTGCCTGTATCTTCTTCTTCTCTCCCTTATCCCTTCCAATGAAACTAAGATTATCTCTTATCTTACGCCCTTCTCCCACTTTTTGCCCGCATTTTCTCATACTCTCCCTCTCAGTGTTCATTGTACGTCTATTTTAATCTGAATTTTATACATGGACGTGTTTCGTATGCGAAAAATGATAGCCCTCCTTTGAGCGGATAAAGCCAGTAGGTCTTAGCGATGACCATCCTTCTTCGAACCGTGTGGACTAGAGCTACGGAATTTCAAACAAAGAACTGCATCAAATAAGAGTCGACGTCACTTGAGGACTTTCAACAGCGGCAACAACTAAAATGGATAGCACGTGTAATTCGAAGAGAGAATAATTATATTTTAGTAGTAGACAAAGTTGAATAAATAAACTGAAAATATTTCTTAAATTCCCTGAAAAGTATCATCTACTTATCTCTTTAGCCTCTCATTAGTATTGACGCCAGCATTCTTAAGAACAGGTCGATGAGTTAACTTTTTGAAACAAGAGACTGGTATAAGCCTCCCCCCCAAAAAAAAAAATTCAAAGACCCAGTACAATAACGAAAGAAATCTATACGTAGTCCATAACCACTTACCGACCTCAATATAAACACCGAAAAAATAAGGGCTGAAAGGTCAGTTCTCTCTACCCTTTCGTCAGAAAGCTAGACAGGCTGGTCCACTCCTCTAACCACCAAAGAACTAATCATAACTGCTTACTACAAAGAAGGAGGGCTATCATTTTTCGCATATGAAACACGTCCATGTATAACATTCAAATTAAAACAGACGTACAATTGAACCCAAAAAGTCGTTGTATACAGCTGACAGCTTAATTATTTCTTAATGTGTTTGGTACCAGGCTTGACATTCATATGAAAGCTTCGATCGGACCTGGCTATTAAAAATCATTACTCGAGTTTTTAGATTACATTTCTGTTTTGTTCTGTTGGGCGAAACTACCTCTAGTGCATCCTATATTTATTTTCCTTATCTCTTATACTGAATAACTGATGTATTTGAAGTGTTTAGTATTTACTAATTCCTGAAGTGTTTAGTATTTACTAATTCCTGAAATTTTGTGAGAAATTCAGGGTAAGTGCCATCACTGCTTTCATTCCAATAGTTTTTTTTTTTTGGAAAGTTTTATCTTGGGTCCTGTTTCTTTGAATTCTTAATAGTGGATGCTGATTTTTTGTTCAATATCATTCTTATCCTAACTATGAATACCTATGTCATCAAAATAGGCCCCCCCCCCTCATCATCACCAGTATAGGTGATGATCCCGTAGGAGGGAATGCAGGGTCGCTATTTTCTATTAGATTTGTTTGGAATGTAGTGTGGGGTGCTTAAATTATTAGTGCACAAGACTATATAACATTAAAGAACAATAAAAGTATTTTTGCAGAAAGCCTTCTTGTAGACTAATCAATCACCTTAAAAAATGAACTGGGAAAGAATAATCAAATTTACACTAGACCCAATGTGCAAAACACTATTGAAATAATTAAAAGTAAACCAATAGAAAAGCAACAAAGGTGCAATAGATTGATTCTACAGCTTTGCAAACTAAGAAAAATGTACTTTCATCCAGGTCAATAATAAGGATTTTTACATTAAAGTAAGTGAAAGGAGAAGTGAAAAATACTGGACAAAGGTTTGGACATGACAAGAGGATATAATAGTATAAAATGAAATGATTATCAAACAGTCACAAAAAGTGTGGATAAAGAAAGGGACTTCACGGCTTTTGATATTGCTATGGGAAGTTTGAATGGAGCATGGAAGAGTGGGCTTGTGGGGAATTACTTGATAACTGGTCTAAACAACCTCATAGCCCGAGAGGGTTTAAGTCTCTGTAGAGATAGACCCCCTTCTTAGAAACAAAAAATGAGGTCTGTTGATGTCATAAGAAAAAATACCTTCAATATAGAGAAAGGATGTGTATCACCATACAGAAAACTAGGCAATTACATAAACGCAGTTCCAACTCTCTTCAAGCAGATGCACTAACCTATACAAGAAGATTCTAAATTCTAGTAACAACACAATCATTGATAATTAAGAAAATACATTATGAAAGGAGAATAAAATAATGGGTATCATTTCAAACTATCGCACATTGATGAGTCAGAGAATACCACTGGTAAAGAAGGACAAGTTTGGTTGAATCCACTAATTAATTGCACCATAAAAACTATAATAGGTAAACTATTCACCAAATTAATTGATAAGCACATCCCAAAATGGACACACGTGGTGAATAAAACATTTAACAGAGACTCACTAAAATTCAGCTGCAGATGCAGATTTTTACTAATCAATTCAACCCCAAGCAAGGTGAAAATGCCACTAAGACGCAAAGGGCTACTGGGAGAGAAAAAGGAATACTTTAAAGGAACCAGAAATCCAATCCTAAACAGAAAATAAGGGATAAACCTCTACACCTGTTCAAAAGACCAGGGGAGGAGTTTGAACCGGATAATAGGCGAACCTATCTACTCCTATTGAGGAATAGATAAATAAATAGCAAATAATATTTCAGAGTTTAGGCAGAGACGTTAGAAGTATAGAGTTAAAGTGGACTTTAGAAGGAACCAGAAACCCAATTCCAATAAAAAGAAAACACGGGATAAACCTCTACTCATGTTTAAAAGATTGCGGAGGAATGTCAACTGGACGACAAAAACCGATACATTTCCTGTAGGTGAAGGGAAAATATATACCCCACTAGCAACATCCATATCGTGTGACCAATGTTCGCAAGAAGCACTTAGAATATTTTTAGAACAAGAACGCCTTCTCAACAAAAGATCAGAATTTGTTAGCAAACGCAGGTACATGAACAAGTTCTTGTTGTCAACTGACAGAGACAAAGAGAGAAGAGCAGAAAGAGAGAGAGAGAGAGAGAGAGAGAGAGAGAGAGAAAGAAAGTTAAATATCTAGATAAATAATGTAAAACTACATATGTGGATATTTTCTTTCTTATTGATTTCAATGTATATTTGTGTACGTGTTTACTTGAACGGCGGCTGCCTCACACCACTCCCTTTGCGAGAGTGTCGTTGTAATGCGTGTGCTTGATGTATTTAAAAAAAAAAAAATAAGATCCAGAAAAACATAATATATACACTGTATATGTGTATCTATAGGATATTGGGTGCGCTGTGTTTTAAAAGATTGGATTAGAATGAGAAATAGGAGAACAGAGTTCGAATTCCAGTCGTGTTCATTATATTCACTTGCGCGCAAATCCCTTTGGGAAAAGGTAGGAATCCGTCCCCCCCCCCAAATATGAGTTAAATAGTAGAACATGAACTATAGACGAGGACTTCCAAAAAGTTGGAAAGCAAAAAGACATTTATGGAGAGAACAGGAGCCAGTTCATGAGCACATTTCTTTTGGACAACCGAAGAGGTACTGTCGAATCCACATGCTTTGTGGGGATCTAATTTAGAAATGACAGCAGAAACCATGGACGAAGTTATGCGCATATCACTCAGAGACTCCGTTCTAAGGAGGGAATCGGGCAGAGGTACTCCAGATGAGTCGAGAGTAGAGTTGGAAGAGAATTTACGAGCAAAGCACTCTGCTTTATCTGTACCCAGTTATCAGTATTTCAAATTGAATGAAGAGAGGAGGGTCTGATGATTTACTTTTGTTCAGTACACTCTTCCATAGCCGCCAGTAATCTCTAGAACCAAACTTGTCAGAGGCTAATAGTAACTTTACTCCTTTGAGGACATACTTTCAGTCATTACGAGCAACGACAAAGAGACGTCAGTTACAATCAGGCCTGTTGTTCTGATATAACCAGAAAAAGTGATTCCTGTGGGCTACAGCGGTTGAACAAGCAGAAGAGAACCAAGAAGATGATTGTGGTTTCATTTGGTATTTCCATGCAGACAGGGAAGCATCGATGCCGGCTTTTATCCAGGAAAAGAACGCAGTGGCATATTTATCAGAAGGGTGATGAAAAATACAATTCCAAGGGCCACCGTGAAGGAAATCACGAAACGAGTACCAATCACTGCGTTGGTAACAGAAAGATCTTCTGTTAAGAGGTTCTTGCCTGATCGGGGGCGGTGGGGCAGAAACCTATCTATACATACGTGGTCGGAGTTGCCAAGAGAACATATCTGCAGAGGAGGAGGTAAGAAAGAGTCCGCCCGGAGAAATACCCTAGAGAATGGTATGAATCCATCTCTCCTCCCAACTGCTATGGGTTTAAAAGTAAGACAGACAAAGTCCTATAACCTTGGTTAGCAACTAGTCTACCGAAGAAAGAACTGGCAACCTACTGCAGAAGATAATCTGCCTAGTCACTCATGACTCAAGAGACATGATCACCCAACCGTGTATCACGTATGGCACATGATTTTGATCTTTCGGGATCCATTACATCGAGCAAACAGAGAAAGAGATTCTGATAAAGTTTGTGTAAAAGTAGTTTTCAGATTTTAAGTTTCCCATAGGATATTTTCTTAAACGATTATCCCTAAGTGTTACCAGATGCCCTACCGACTGTCGGTCGATGTTTGTGGATGATTCTCTACATGAGTGAAGGAAAACAAAACCAACGGATATTTAGTCTTTATATGAACAAAACTTTAAAAATAAAAAAAATCACTCAAGTATGACGTGATAACATCAAATATAATTGCTTCTCAGCAATATAAGGTTTAGTCATGAAGATTCGTTATATTTTTCTTAATTTCTAATAATAGTCCTGAGAATGACGATAAATTACATCCGGCAGCAAGACCTCTGATAAATATTTTCATAAAATTAGCAGCAATACATTATAACTAAATGACTAATAATGCATTTAATGCAGTTGAAGCCATAAAACTATGTTCCAAATATGTAAATTTCGGCATTAAATAACCAATAGAGGTTGATATGGCGTTAAACAAAATAAAACAACCAACAAGAAAGAACTCTTTTAAGACATTTATCTATATAATATCCTACAATTCCTTAAAGTAGAACTTCAACAAAACTACAACATAAAACGCATCACCACCTCCAGTAATCATGTCAACACAAACATGTATATGAACAAAAGCTGAGTATCATCTACCATGTATTCAATTGTGAAAGCAGAATATCATATTTGTATTAATTCGAAGCTCCGAAGAAAAGTAAATTTCGGTATTGAATGATCCATGAAAGAGTTGATATACCGTTAAAACAGACAAATCAAATATTCTTAAAAATTTTAAAAATAAATGTTAGACAAAAAAGGAGAACGGAATTTCGAACTGAAATCTTAATTTCGTCTTTCGGGGAAGATTGTTCCATGTGGCTCTTTCGAATGTCTTTGTATCTTTAACACAACTCCCCAAGTTTTTGTTCACCTCTGCTGTAGACAGGTATTGAACTCACAACTCTTTGGGTCAAGTCACTGGATTCCATCCATGCTTTTATCCACTTGGCCATGTGTCATCAGTATATGAATTTTGGGGACTTATAAACTTATCACCTGAGGAAGAATGGGGCGTAGAATAGCCGAAACGTCGTAAATATGGCAACGAAGATGAGGACAACAGTCTGAACAATGTAAATAATTACAATACCTCATCTCAGAAATATAGATAATTGAGAGATAGTAAGTTTGAGAACGAGTTCACTAAAGTATTAAGGGTAGTCCTCATGAATGCTTACTCATGTTATCGTTGTAATTGAGCTAAGATACACATACAGTAAATAAACCAGTTTTTCTACCTGCATTTTGTGCATAAATGAGAAATCCAGACGTCAAGATTTGTTTAAAAGGAAAAAAGAAAAACCAACATAAAAGCAAATGAGTTACAAGCACATTGTTTACCCAAGCTCCAAAATGGCTTAGATTTTGTTTTTGTTTACACAGTGGTGTTCAAACTGCACGAGGCACAATTTATGTGGATATGTGGGGAAGATAACGGTTAACCTAAGATTGTAGTGACTGGGGAAACATTTTGGGATATCTATCTTTTTTTTACAAACATGTTCATCTTGTACAAGGACCGAGAGCCGCTCGAGGTAGAGGGTTACAAAGAGGCACAGCTTATGCGGAAATGTGGGTAAGATAACGCTTAACGCTAGACTTGGACAGGTTAAGATTTTAGTAATCTGGAAAGCAACCTGGCAGTCGGTTCGAGAAAGTAGTTGTTCGTTGGAAAATGTTGATTCAGTGTAACTTACATCTCACCAGGAGAATAGAAAAGGAATGAAGGCGGTTCGCTATAATATACGCGTCATGGTGGCTTTTAGCCATGAAGGTAAGAGACGTGGAACTAAGGAATGCAGTTCGTCTGGACACTTACTAAGGAACTAGCCATAGAGCAGCGAGAGGCTTGCGACGTTTCGTCTGTGAGGAAAGGGGTTGCAGGATGGAAAATAACACGTCGCCCCCAAGGACACGCAGACGTTTTTGAACTCCGTCGAAAGTGTGAAGAGAAGACTGGGCAGATCCGGCCCATATACTGAAGCAGTACGTCAATTTTGTATGCGGAAACAAATTTTAAAATATATGCTTGTGTTTGTTCAGTTTTCTGAAAGCTGATGATTAATCAAGATCCTGTTTTATGTGCTGTATCGCTTCAGAATGTGGACGAGCGTCACTTTTCACAACTTCCTATCTCTCGTGACCTTTAGCTGCGTTTCTGTATTCGCCAACACCCCCATCCACTGGCGCAATCTCTTCACAAAATAACACCCATACCTTGAGAGGGAGGGAGGGATGGATATGATTCGAAGCGATTTATTTTGTGTTTTTTTATTGATCAAATGATAAAAATTTTAAACCTTGACAACCAGGTATAAAGTAATACATTATCAGGTACCTATGAAAGTCATTCTTGACCGATTAGAAGAGTTTTGAATTTTTTTTTTTTAAATATTTCACTCCAAGCAAGGCGGTAATGCCACTACTACGCAGGGTTGTGGGTACAGAAATTGTAAGTAAAAAGAGAAGATTGAAAATAGCGATGGTTGAGGAATGAAAAAAAAAAAAAAATAAACAAGGTTCAAAAGGAAAGAAAATGACATTGCATTTAAATTTTTGAAGATTGTAATTATCAGGGAAGCAATAAAATGGAAAAGAGTTTCACAGGTTGGAAGTGCCAGAAAAGAAACCGTTAGAGTAAAAGTGGCGGTTGCATTTAGCTATTTCAACAGTAAAATGGTGGAACCGAGTTGCAAATCTAGTAGCATACTTAAATTCGTGTCGTCGGGGCACAGGGGTGGAAAGTTCAGAGCAATTGCCATGAAAATATTTGTAGAAAAGACAGAGAGACACCACGTCAAATTGGTGAGAATGCAACTGAAGTCGAGATGCCTGGTTAAGACCAGTAACATTGCAGATCTTTTTTTTTTTGTATTTTGTCAAGAATCTTGAGTGGGAGAAATAAATAGCCCAATGATGACTCGCCTGGTCACAAGAAGGGATCCTGATTGGACAAGCAGTTAGCCAATCAGAGTGTCGGATTAGAAAAGGTTTCAAGCCTAAGATTGATTTTTGAATAGTAAACGGTTGGCAATTTTTTTTATCAAAAATTACAAAACTCTGCACAGCACATAAGATATTAACAAAAAAGAAAAAGGATTTCCTAATAAACTTCATCCCCAAAACGAGCAATTTTTACGGACTACCGAAAATTGACAAATCGTGTCAAATAAAAACAGCTACCCAGATATGAAAATCTGACTGTATTAGCATCTCAAATCCCAGATCCATAGTAGCAGGACCAGCCTGTCCAACTAGAAGACTCAGTAACCTAATAAACACCATTTTTTATGTGCCGCGTCCCTTCAGGACGTAGGTGATCATGGCTCTCCACTTCTCGCTCTCCCTTGTGGTTCTCAATAAGAGACCCTGTTCTGTCATCCACTTGCTTAAACCTGTTAAATATATCACAGGTTGCTTTCCCTTGTTCCTCTTTCCTTCTCTCCGTCCTGTGAGTATTAGATTTTCCAAGCCCTCTTTTCACAATTCGTGTCCCAGAAATTTCAGCTTCCTCTTCCTGATGTTAAGTGTAAGTTTCCACTTTGCATCCTCTCCAAAACCTCATCGTTGCCTAAATGTTCCTTAGCATCCTTCTGCAGAACCACACATCTGTCGGCTAGAGTCTCTTCTTCATCTTTGATGAGACCGTCCAACCTTCGCTGCCGTAAAGTAGGACAGATATCTCGTAGCAGTTCAGTACTCTTTTCTTTGTTACCAATGAAATCTTCCTGTCTTGTAATACTGCCTAGCTTTTGGCCATCCCAATATGTCTTCGGATCTTAGCGTCGCCCTTACCGTCCTCTGCCAGAACACTTCCCAGGTATCTAAATTTTCGCACTTGCTTGATTTTAGTGTCGCCGACCTGTAAATCGCATTTCGGGCTCATCTTTTTTCTGGTAACCATGCATTCTGTCTTCTTGTAGTTTAACCCAGTCCATTCTTGACGCTCTCCTTCACTACATTCTGTAGGAGGTTTTGTAGCTTCTTGTCCGTGCCTGCTATCAGTACTGTGTCATCTGCGTATCTTACATTGTTAAGATTGTGTTCGCCAATGATGAATCCTGGTAGGATCTACAGTTCGCACAGAATTACCTCGCAGTATGGGTTGAATAAGTCCGGTGAGAAGACACATCCTTGCCTTACGTCCCTTTCTATTTAGTGTATATCTGCTGAACTTTTTTTTTTTTATCTTTATGCAAGTGGTTTGTTGCCAGAAGAGGTTTTTGATTATTCTGTTGTCTTTCCCGAAATTGTGAAGGTTGCTGAGCAGCTCTAACAGATCTTTGTAGCGTACTTTGTCGAATACTTTTGCGTAGTTTATAAGACATGGGTGCATGTCCTTCTGCATTTGAATTGCTCTTTCTGTTAACATCCTAAGCATGAATATCGCGTTTTTTGTTCCGGTGTCTTTAACGAACTCGCACTGATCTTGTCCAATCTCTGACCTGATTCTGCTGTGCGTTCTATTCATCAGAATACGGATGATTTGTAGAAAAGACAGAGGTAAGCGACGGCACGTCGCTTCCCTCTGTCTTTTCTACAAATACTTTCACGGTTACTGTTCCAACGAGCTACTTTCGTTGGTTCCCAAACTGCATGAATTTAAGCATGCTGCTAGGTTGGCATTTCAGTCCCACCCTGTCACTGTCGAAACTGTTAAATGTATCCTTCTCTTCTACTCCAATAGCTTTATGTCTCGCACTTCCAGTCTGTGGAACTCCCTTCCTCTTACTTGCTTCCCTGATAGCTATAATATTCAATTATTCAAATGCAATGTCAATCGATATCTTCAGATGACTTGATCTAATACCCCGTTCTTCTCTTCATCCTTTCACGTCTCTTTACTCTTGATCCCACACTTTGTAACCCCTTGTGTATTAGTGGCACTCCCATCTTGCTTGGGGTGAAATGCTTAAAAAAAAAAAAAAAAAAAAAAAAAAAAATTAAGTATAATGAAATTATAAATACGTCTATTTCTGAAGCCAAATGCGATGGGTTGGATGGTTTAGTGAGATGGTGGGGTCCAAACAAAAACGAAGTCACTTGGTAGGAAAGTTCAATGAGGTGCCAAGATGAGAGAGAAAGAGAGAGAGAGAGAGACCGAACTACCAACCGGAGAATAAATTAAAAGAAATCTTAGTACAAAAATTAGTAAAACAAATTAAGTTTCATAGTGAAGGAAAAAAAATATAAGAAATGTTAGATTAACATGAAAAGATAAAATTACATTCGGGAGAGGGGGAGTGTGGAGTCGATTATTTACGCTCGACAAGATTCATTTCATCGTCAACAGCCATTTGGTCAAAGTAAGTCCGGGAGAGTTAAGTTTCATGCCATAGTTTGGATGGTAAGGTATCACTACCGCTTCTTCATTTTCGGGGTGGGGCAGAGAATCTTCGAGAGAGATCCCGAACTACCAACGTTTTCAAACCATGTTAACGCTACCTGGCCAGTAGGACGAAAACGAAAAAATAATCAGTGGATGGTACGGCAAAAGAGAATATTAACACTGCCTTAGTACAAAAGTTAGTAAAAACACGTTAAATTTACTAAACATATCAAGAGCTACATCAGAGACGATATCCATTTCCTTAGCTCCTTACCACAAAAAGTAGACAAGGGAACACTCATGGCAACATTTGACATTAATAGCCTGTATAGCAACATACCCAATTAATTAGGTAAACTGGCAATTTCATTCTGGTTTAAAAAATACCCAGAAATACTACATCCTAAATTCACCAAGGAATTCATTATCGATAGTATACACCTAATCTTGAACAAGAACACTTTTGAATTTGACAGCAAAAAATATATCCAAACACTAGATACCACAATGGGAACAAAATGGCACCAATATATGCCACCCTAGCCTTAGGTTAACGAGAGGAAAACCTCTATGAAAAGATAAAGCAAATACATAGGGGAAAATATAAAACCCCACCTCACTAAATCTTCGAGACGATACATGACGATTGTCTTATTTCCTTAAAATCCCCGTGGGGCGATATTAACCAATTCCACGTTCTACTCCAAAACTTACACCCAAAGATCAAATTAACCCAAGAATATAATTTTAATGAACTGCCATTCTTTGACATATTCATTATAAATAGAAATAACCAAATAATCACAGATATCTAACACAAACATTCAGACACCCAACAATATCTTTATTTCAAGAGCCATCACCCAAAAAGCTGTCTAAAATCCATCCCCTATTCCCTAGTACGTAGGTTTTGCACTATAGTAGCTGACAAACGCATCCGAAAAACCCACTTAGAAGAACTACATAGAACTCTAAAAAAGAAAAAGAAAATAATAAACGAGGCTATCCCAAAATACTAATAAACGAAGATTTTAAAGTAGCAGAAAAATACCTTTAGACCAAATATGAAACCCAGAGAAACTCAACGATGAAACTATTCTAGCATACGTCTCAACGTAGAACAACAATCCAGACCTATTTACAGAAATTATAAAAAATCTAGACTTACATAAGAATGATAAAATGAAAGCTACAAAAACAAACAAAATAAAAGCAAACGCCTATCAAAAAACCTAAAACACATTAACCTCATCCAAATTTAGCCAACACACAATATAGAGGGATGCCAAATGCAACAAGATGTGGGGTTTGTAATATCATTATAGAAAAAAACTCCTGCACTTTTGAAAACCCCACAACAACATTCACAATGAATAAAAAACTTCAACTTCCAAAAAATGGAATCAAGTGCACAATATGCAGCAAGTCATAGATAGGTATCACCCAAGCACTAAACTGATTTTACACACATATATATCTCAGTTCATCCGCCTGGGCTTGAGGGATGTTCAAGGCTACCTCCTCGACATCTGGGTATGAATTTCTGGGTATTATAAACCTAATGTCATTAGGTTCATAATACCCAGAATACAGAAATACCAGATACTAAGTTATATGATTCAACTCACTCCATTGTAAAGTTTCCTATATTAATATAGGCCATTTTTTCTTAAAATTAACAGATAAACATTTTCATGACGAGAATCCTCTATCAAATTTTTTAATAGAAAAATCACGTAAAATTAGTTAGTCAACACTTTAAAGAAAATCATCTCAGCTCACAATAGTAAGCTACTAAATAAATTCCATAATAGTGAAGTAACCGATATTAACCCCCATGCAATTGCAGAAGGAAAACTGTGTGACCTGTTGGAGGTAAAATTAGGTCTAAAAACGTGGTATAGATATTTACTTGACCCCCCACTGAGTCAGGATGAGGTCGGTTTTAACGTGAGGAACACGAGTGTTTCTACTCGGGCCACTGGTCTAATCTGGTCTTAGCTGGTCATAGCTCGTACAAGCTGGTCAGAGTTGGTCTAAGCTAGTCAGAGCTGGTCCAGGCCCGAGCCGGTCCAACCTAGACATAGCCGTGATACCCACCACCCCCAGCAACAGGGCCGCGGCACAAGTGCCAGGTAAGGTATATGAAGCAACGATTTTCTCTGAAGAAACAAACAGATTTATTCGGACATTATCTCAAGAACTTCAGAGACAGTCGGGATTGTTTCAAATTGACAATGAACTAAATACAATTTAACTAGTTACCAACATGATATCCCTGGAAAATGAGCATAGCAGTATAATAACGGCCTTAAACTTGATGAAAATAATATTTTATCGTTTAAATATTTATGTTATCAAGAGGAAAGATCAAAGTATTTTTTGATTATTTTTACATTCTTTTAATAATTTCTAGCACGTCCAAAATTTTCGTTAAATGTCTTGTATTTTATTGATCAGCAAAATTGACAGAAAATCGATCGTCAGCCAGTCTCAGTTTCAAATTCTTTTAAAAAAATCATAATTGATTTTAAAAAAAAATAATTTAAGAAAATTGGAAATTATAAAGTTTATTTAATATATTTTGAAACAAACATTACTTTCTGCGCTGAAAATATCTACTTTAAAATGAGAGAAAGCCGGTCTTAACAGCGGTGTTGATTGACAAGTGATATGTACGTGACTATTAAAATATAACTTGCATGGGCAAAGATATATAGATGAAAATGGTTCAATGAATAAAATTTAATAGGGGTAGAATAAAAAAAAACAAATATTCGTCAATGAACAACGTAAACAAAAAAAGACACTAAAATATATAGAAATGGATAAAAAAAAAATATATATATATACGCATACAGACACAAAGAAAGAACAAATTCAAATGCAACACTTAAAATAAAACCGGCTAACATATAAAAAAAACACACAAACACGCAAATATATATAAGTACTCATATATACTTATATACGCATGAGTATGCATACATGAGTACAAATATATAATATGTAAAAAAATACATACATACGAATGTGTACACACATTCATTACTACAAATACAAACATACATAAATATACCTACGCACATGCAGATATATACATCTATATGCACACACATATAAAATATATCAACCTACACAGTAACATAAGAGAATATATATATATAACCTACACATATTCTAACAATATTATCCTAGTGACAAAGGGCCGTAAAGTCCATATAAGATTAAAATGTAACAAAACAACTGTTCATTAATAAGTTCACGAACAATTTTAAAACCACTATCAAACAAAAGTAGATTATAGTTAGCATAGATAATACATTCAAAAACATTAAGATATACACATATACAGATATATATATATAGCTACACAAACACGTGTGCATATATATATATATATATATACACACACACAGACTCACCCATACTTATACAAGCGCATATATAAACAAACACATATATAACAGCCATCAATACAAACATATATATATATATATATATATATATATATATATATATATATACACACATACAACTACAAGTACATGCAAATACATAGATACACACACACACACATATATATATATATGTGTGTATATTTATAAAAATTCACATACACATATATACATCTATAAAAATATACACACATGCGCAAACAAAAATAATAAACGTATACCTACATATATGTACATAGAAGGATTAGCAGATAATAAAAGTAATAACATACTAAACTTACACTAACATTGCCTTATCGTCAAAAATATTACTACCACTATAGTAAGTTAAATTTTGAGTTATGTTTACAGTTAACAGTGAGTTCATTCCTTGGATTTAAGAGATCGGTCTTGTCTTTAATGATTTCAAAATTTTCATTAAGACATAAATAACAAGGGGCATATAGATAATTACATGTTCGAACTCTCTTGAGTAATTGCCATTTAACAGTAGGTGTCTTGTTTTTCTCCTTTAAACTCCAAAATACTTAGATAATGAAGTTTTGTACTCATGATTACTACTGTTGAAGGATTGCACATGTCCCCGCTAATGTATACATAGTACTTCCAATGTAAATTTTTTTTAATATTGGGGTTTTCTGGTGTACAAATTGTACTCAGATAGCTAGAGAACGAGTTAAACAATTATTTCGCAATGGGCAAGTATTCGGATTCCTACAATTGCAGAAGTTATTAGTGTCATATTTAGTTTTACTCGTTGCAACCTGGTGAGTAGTCAAGTTTTTTGAATCCTTATATTTGTTGAATACTGTTATGTTTCTTAATTATTTTTTCCAGGTTATTAGTACAACTATAACTTAAAAGGTATTATAATCGAATATCTTACTGAGTGGATTAGTTTCGGGGTCGGGAAAATGTTTTTAATAAGGTTTAGAAATTTATGTCCTAGTTTGATTGAAAGGTGGAGTAAACCAAATGATCTTCCTGGATCTTCATTTCTTATTGTGGTCACGATTAACAGGATTTCTATATTGAATAGTGGTACCTTTGTAGCTACTATTTCTAAGGGCAGAATTGTAAAATTCACAATGTTTATTAAAAGCCTCTTATATTTGCTCTAATCTGTATTGAGCACTCTTAAGAATAGTATTTTTTGGTTATTGGAATTTATTTCATATACACCAATCTTATACTTGAATATATATATATATATATATATATATATTTGAAGAGACATGATTTAGTGTTCTTTTTTATTTTATTTTTTTGTATTGAACCTAAGAACCTTTCGGCAAACATTTAATCAGGGACCAACATTGGCAAAATTATTATGTCTAAATTGGTGTGAAAATATATGAAATATGGAAGAAGATTTGGAGTACATCTAAAAAATAAATTCACGATTCAAATGTAAGTTCTCATTCTGCTTACACAAAGACGGCTGTTGTAATTTAATACAGTTTCCAACACTTGCACATGATGTTTGGACCGAGCCATATGCGAAATAGATAATGTGTTAATAGAAAATTGTGAGGAGCACAGTTCATTCCCTAATAGGCGTTGTCCAATCGCTGATTCATGTGCTGATTGCTAAACACGAAAAGAAGATAGGACTAAATTGTGTCTTCAAATCAATTTATGCATTCTGTGGCATCAAATTGTCATATATATATATATATATATATATATATATATATATATATAAAGGGTGTTTCATTAAGACGGATAAAAGTCAGCAGTAAATAAATCAGTTTTATTGGTGAAAATTTATTTATTTCTCTATTGGATCATGTTATTTAAGTCATGGCAATTATATGTGAAAAATAATATTGCCTAAATGTTCGTCAAATCTGAAAGAAAAAGAAAAAATAATCATTAAACGCTTAAACTTAGTTCACATTTAAAATCGCTCCTAGTTAGTGGAACATCCTTTATATATATATATATATATATATATATATATATATATATATATATACAGATAAAATCTTACACATTGATAATATGCGGTAATGTTGATATGGTTTTTGACCAGATTGTGTGTGTGTATATACTTTCTTTAAAAGACATTCAGAAATCTCACTTTCTCATATACACCTCCCCCTCACACAATGTAAATAGAATGTAAGTAGTCATGAGATTTTTATATGTATTTATCAATATAGCCTCTGACTTCTCCATACACTCAATCTCTATTTAGACATCTTTTCTTGCAGAAAAGTTTCATTTATTCTCTCGCTACAGTAACAGTCGTAAGCTGCAAACAGACGAAAGCGATAAGGTAAGCTAAGCAAATAAGTTTTTTTATGTCATACTTTGAAATTAACAAAAACAGAGAAAAAAAAAAAAAAAAACGCTTTTTATTCATTTTTATGATCGCTGTAATTCTCTACACTTGTAGTAAATTTATATAATTATTTAGAATTTATCATTTATAGAAATTAATTTCTCTACATTTCTCTTAAGAAAGATATAGCGAATGGCTAGCATCGTTAATATTTTCTTCGTAAGCGAAGTGCTTATCACTGAAAAGAAAATAACTTAATAACAGTAAAAAATCCCATAAAAATTAAAATTCATTTTCTTTTGACTGTTTAGACTCGGAGTGTTTAATTGATAACTTTTAATAGAAACTAAGTAGTAAGTGTATATTTAATATTCATATGATTCTAGCTGGGATTTTAATGCAGTTTGAGTTAACACTTGCTTCATAATTTGTGCCACATTGCACTGGCGACAGGACAGTACTGAGAATTATCGTTGCTGTCATTTATTTTTTTTATATTTAAAGTAGAAATTATGTTATAACGTTATGGTAACTAAAACAAAAATAGATGTCAGTATGGGTTCAAATATCCAAACTATAATTTATCAAAGTAACCATTAAGTATTTTTATATAGAAATCTTTAATAGTCACAAACTAAAACATAGATGGCATGATGTAATTCTTATCGAAGGTAGTAAAGAACAATGAACATTGTTAATTCTTATCGTCTTGCTTGAGAATTTTAATTTTCCTTAGTTTTTCAATTATTTGTACGACTGTTTGCGACTATTCTGAGAAATAAAGAAGGAATACAATTTAAGAGAACAGACGTTTTCACTTCTATACACTCTCTTCAATTCTCATGAAAAAAATTCATTGATATTCTCACTTTTTCTTTTTAACTTATTTTCGTTTTTCTTTCTTTATCCGGATCGGGTAAACAAACCGTATTTTATTTTTAACTTAGTACCCGTTGAGCTTTCATATCTGCAATAACTGGTGACACTGCTTCACATTGGAGATCAAGCGACAACAAGTCTTTAGTATTTCTGCATTCTTGGATTGTCAGAATGATTCCGATTTTTCTTTGCATTTTCAGTTCTTTTTGTCAGTTCTTTTGGAAAGTCACAAGCGTATTCATGATGACGACCGATTCTTTTATATTCCATAACTTTTCTTTCAATTCTCTGACAATCGAGGTTTTTTACGGTTTATCAACCATTTTTGTGGGTTATAAAACCGAAACATTTTAAATTCTAAGAATAATTCTTTTTCTTTTTTTACGATTGTATAAAAGATTTTTAACAATTATTTAACCACCGAAATGGATGCGTTTTTTCCCCGAAATAAAAGCTAAGAATTTCTAACGTTGTTTACAAAAAAAAAAAATTGCCAAAAATCAGGAAATGATCCGATTCAAACGAAAATGTCGATACTTATTCATTAATGAATGAAATGGTTTTATGAATAGATTAGTATCCCCAACTTTTCGATTGTGTGCGTACTTTTTAATTTGATGTTTGCGAAATTGTTGTAGTTATAAAAAAAATCCCTGAAGATATTTTAGTGAAACAGAATAGCGAAATCTCAATTGCGAGTCTTAGTGAAACTTCGTCCAGAATCTTACGAAAATAATTCAATAAAACTAAAAAAAAAAAAAAAAAAAAAATTGTTGAATTGGTGCATGCATAATTTCATTAATAAAAACAAGCGTTACTTTCTTTCAGATAAGACATAAAAAAATCTACAGTCAAAAAACTGAGAAAAAAAAAAAACTTGTATTTTTTTGGTGCAACTTTGAAATACATCCTACCATTGGTGTTTATAAGTGTTTGTTTTTTTAAATTAAAGAAAGAGGCAAATTTAATAATTATTTAAAGAATTGAAAAATGTAGTGTCTTCAAGTGTCAACCATTTTTATATTTTAGTAAACGTTAGATTATTTTTTGTATGGATGTTCAAAAATGAACTAACACATTCACTACCAAGTACGAGATAACTCGTAGTTGGCGTCATAATAAACAGTGGCAACCGCGAGTTATCTCGTACTTATGACTCTCTGCTCCGTTTTCATGGTGATGTAAAAGGATGAGTAATCAAAGCCGAATTCAAATGCGAGACGGATTCAGTGATTCACTTACACGCTGGGTAATCATGATCACCCAAGCGTGGCAGATCCGCCTTTACCAATAGACAGGGGGAGAGAGTAATAGCCAATTTGAACCCATGATCTACGTCCAACAAGAATCTAATGAACCCGACTGGAATTCAAACTGCTCTCCGATTTCTCAGTCCGAGCCGATATCCATTATTATTACACCATCTGCACATTCAATTCTCTGAGAATTGGTCATCATTATTATTATTATTCACTGAAAATGTTTCTTAGTGTCAAATGATCTCAACTTTTCGAATCTATTTTTTACAAAGTGCACAGATACTACACTAATCCTCGGCAAAAGTACTGCTCCGTACATAAATTATAATTCAAAAAAATTTTACGGGTACATTTATACTAATATTAATAACATAGTTAAACGATTAAGAGTAGAGAGTATCAATAGTGATAGAAGCGTTTATAAACCACGACCTCTGTTCCCACCCCCTAAAAAAAAAAAAAAAAAAAAAAAAAAAACTCACCCACCAAAAGTATGATAACCATTAAAGCACGTCGAGGTGCCGTGAGAATAGTGACCTTAAAAAGCATAAATAAATCTCTAACTTAAAAAGGTAAACATTGGTCCTGTTTATAATCGAGTCTGACCCACCAACAGGATACTGAGTATCGATTAGTGATTTCGGCATAATGTAGGACCCATCAACAGGATACTAACTTAGAGTATCGGTTAGTGATCTCGTCTAAAAAGGTTATTTAGTAAAGTTTAGTTCTTACTTTTTTAGTAACTAGATTAGTAGGTTTGTTTTTCACTAGACCTCCTGTAAATAAAGCCCTTTACCAAACTGAAGTGAAAGAAAAAAAAAAAGAAAAGATCAAAGAGGACTACGAAAAACATCGACAGTTCAAAGTAGGTATTATCACAACCGTAAAAAAAATACATTTAAAATTGTTCTTTGAAGTTAAATTATAGTTTTATTTCAAAGATAATTGTCTAAGAAAACCCTAAAAACTAATAAAGCATAATAATAACGTAAAACTAATTCGTAAAAAATAAAGAAAAGAATTTTATCTATTTAAATAAGTTTTTTAGACCTTTTAAAAATTGTTGTCAGAACCGCCATTATTGACAAAAACCAAAATTAGCAAATTTAAAAATCTCTTTAGAACCCTATATTTGTTCTTGAAACTCGTTTCAAAGTAAATTAGTCAAGTTAAGGATTAAAGTGAATTTCGTAAAATTACCTAAAACATAAAAATAACATTTATTTACTCCCAACCTGATATTTGTGTCCCTAATCAGATCAAAGATTAAGAGACTTAAAGCAACAGAAATGTGGTTCTGCAGAAGGATACTGAATATGTGAGCAACGACGAAGTTTTAGAGAAAATGAAAAAAGGAAACTTATACTTAGCATCAGAGAGTTGAAATTTCTAGGGCACATAATGAGAAAAGTGAGCTTGGAAAACCTGATACTCACAGGACAGATTAAAGACAAGACGGACAGAGGAAAACAACTTATAACCTACCTAGAGAGCTTGAGTAAATGGATGGTAGAACAAAGTTTAGGAGAAATAACAAAATGTCAACATTTATTAAGAGCTACGAAGGATCGGAAACTGTGGAGAGCCGTGATCGCACACATAGAGAAGAAGAACCCAATGAACTGTCATGAAGGTCATACATCAACAATATTAATTTCCTACTGTCACCCCACGTTAAAAACAAACACTTATAAAATGTGGAAACTTGTATTGTTTATGTTTAAAAATAAATTATCTTTAACGGTACATGACCAAGTTTTCAAAAAATAGTTTTTATTCTAAGAAAGAATAATTTTACTTTTTATACTAAAATAGGCATATAAGAAATATTTTTTTTACACTATTTACATTATTCAGACTGTAGTCTTCATCTTCGTTGCCATATTCACAACGTAGGCGTAGATTGTTCTACTTCCACGTGCCATGCCTCTTCCGGATGTCTCAGTTATCTCCCCTTTAACTCAATTCTCCAAGTTTTTGTTCACCACTGCAGAAGCCAGGTATTGAACTCTTTGGGTCAAGTCACTGGCTACAACCAACGCTTTTATCCACTCTTACAGTCCGAACAATGTAAATTATGTAAATAATCACAATACCTCATCTCAGAAATATTTTTTTTTTTAGTTTTATTCATTATTGCTTTTAATTTAGAAAAACTGGGGGAATTAATGAAGAATTATAACTGTAAACTTTGCCATCATAAAATTATTTCCTTTTTGAACTTCCGTACAATAAATGATTTAACTGTTGTAAGAATGAAAGAAATAAATGAAATTCTTTTAAAAAATGTCCACACTCGGGGGGGAAAATGACATTAACGTTACATTATTAATTTAAATCTTCAAACATGTCTTTATTAAATTAAAAATCTCTTGTTCTGAACAACAACAACAACAGGGTGAATTTCAAAATCACACTGACAATTTACAAACATTTTAAAAGATTAATTTTTTTCCGTTCAAATCTGATAAAAAAAAAAAAATAACATTTTTATGCAAACATGAAGACTCACAAAAATAGTTTCCACTTTTATTGAATTATTGTTGGTCCATGTTTTAAGGATTTTCCAGTCATGTATAATATTTTACTGAACATCTTCAAGGAATTTTTTTTACGTTGAAAAAAAAAAAAAAAAAAATTGCATTCTGCCCAAATTCAAATGTTCGCGATTAAATGGTAGCAGTTGAAACTGACCAAAAATATATTTCTAAAGTTTTCTAAAGTAACGAGCTAGTCAATATAAAATTCATTCATGAATAATTACTGAAAATTTCATGTAAACCAGATGATTCTTTGATTTTCGGCAATTTAAAAAAAAATCGTGGTAGCTTATTTCTTTTGCTTTCATTATGTGCGCACGCAAGTTGTTGCAATGATATCTAATTACAATTCAAGTGTTATCAAGGCAGTTGGAAATAGAAAATGTTTACAACTGCAAACACTGCTCGTTGTCCAGTTATTTGAACTCTTTTCAACCCAAATATTATGAAATACTGTCGTTGGAGCGGACATTTGAAGGCTGCTACGACAACCACTATTAATAATGTCATTCAACGACGTACACAGACGCCTACATAAATAATCTCAATTTTATGGTTCTTTTATATATTTATTTTATTTTCGTGATATCAGAAATAATTAGGACATCGAAATGATTTTTTTATAAAAGAATTTTTAAATTATATTTTCCTTGATCATATAAATATTGAAAGCTACAGAGTCTCTAAGTGTTAAAATTGATAATTGCGTGTATGTTTATAGAGGGGGTTACTAAGTGCAACAGTCCTCAAGATTAAAAAAAAAATAGATCATTAGCAAATATATAGTGTTCTGTTTGTTTTGTTGACATATACATGACGAGGCTTTTCTCAATGGTACGTAAACATAGAAATGACACGGTGACATTCTATCATTAAGAAGCGAGATAAAATCTAAGATACGTAAAGCAACAGGCGACATACGTCCTGTCTTGAAAATGTATTTCTCTGTCAGTATTAATTAATTTCTTGCATTAGACACAACTGGATGCGAATTTTTAGCAATAGAGTGCTG
Source organism: Acanthosepion pharaonis (assembly GCA_903632075.3). Lineage (NCBI taxonomy): Eukaryota > Metazoa > Mollusca > Cephalopoda > Sepiida > Sepiidae > Acanthosepion > Acanthosepion pharaonis. The sequence continues at coordinate 256,683 of CAHIKZ030002940.1, forward strand.
TAAAGGAAACCGACAAACTTTTATAAAAAAAAAAAAAAAGAGATTAATTTCATACCTTATAAAGATTATAAGGACTAATTTTTTTTTATGGGGGGTGTCATTAATCAGAATGAAGATTAGCGAATATATTCGCTCTTGGGAAAGAACTAATAATAATGGGGGCTCAACAAAATATGACATTTTTTTTACGCAAGGGGTAAACAAACTATGTAACTGGGCATAAAGTGGGAGATCGCTTTTCCATTCTTAAGTTATATTAAACTGATCCCTTCAAAATTGCTAAATATTAATAAGTGGGAAACGTATTTAAAAACTCATACATGAATACAAAATATATCGACATTTTTTATTCAAGGGGGTAAACTATGTGACTGGACATAAAGTGGGGGATCGCTTTTCTATTCTTATTAAGTAATAAACGTATTTAAAGACTTACATGTGAATACAAAATAACTGAGTTTGAACAAAAGTTCGTAGTGTTTGTGGCTGAAATTTATGAAATATGTGCATATTCTGAAAAGTGACATTTCAACATGTCCTTTCTATACGATTCGGGTGGTGGTGGTGAATTTTTTTTTCCCCCCGTTTACGGAATTCAGATCACATGACGGTAATTCAGATCACAGGACGTAAGGAGAGCCCACACATCTCGAATGGGCCTTCTAAGACATTTGAAACCACTTGGATATGCGATTCATTTTGTTGTTTGCGTGCGTCACGGTTTAATGGGAACACCGTTTTCATCCGCGATTCTCTACTCGAACGCATCAGAATGACATTTTTTAAAAGAACAATCGTAGGCGATGAAAAACAGGGTGTTTACTACAATGTAGAGCTAAAAGAAGCTTATAGAAAAAACGAAATTAACCCCTCCGAAAGTGGTTCTGCACCCGAAGAAAGTAACGCTGTAATCTGGTGGTATTGTGTATTAGGATTTCCTTCAGCCAAACAAGACGCGTTCAATTCAGACAATCACTGTTCCCAATTAGACCGATTAAAAGGCAGCAACTGATGAAAAGGGACTGGAATAGGCCAACGTGTCTTCCATCAGGAAAACACTAGACCCCATGTCTCCTTGAGAACTTCTGGTTTTCTTTCCTTTATTACCGCTGCCACCCTCATTGCTATTATAATCTTTCCTGTAGTATTTTATATTGACCGCTTTCTACTAGAGCCTGCTCATAGATGGTCTTGGCTTCGTCGAAAGTGATTTCATTGGTCGAGTTTGCACTGATTTTTAATGTGCTTCAGTATAGCGGGGTTGTTTGAATTTTTACCCACTTTTTTTTTATAGTGTCGATACGTTTCCCTGTTTATGTTGAAGGACGCGTCGAGGAAGTTTACTTACCGTTACTTTGATTCTTAAACCGAAGGCCTTAAAGAATTTATGTAGATTCTTCTTTATTTTTTTTCTGACCTCCCTGGTGTCTTACTATGCACGGCCATCAAACCGTCATCTCTGTATTATCTCACATTTTGAAGATCGGTCAAATGCTTCAGCCTCCAAAGCAGCTCATATACATCTGCCGAATCAAACGTTCCCATAGCCACGTTGAATTCGTTGTTATTTTTTCTTAACCCAAAGATCACCGTCATGAAACAAGATCGGCCTCTACGCCTCTTTGATAATACAGATATCCTTAGCAGTAAGGACAAATATCGCCCGAACTTTTTTTTTTAGGTCTAATCGTCAGGCACTTTACTGGAGATAACCTACTCCATAAATTGTACAATAAAAACAATTTAAAAGGTCAAGCTATAGCTGCTCTGTCAATATGGCCAAGGTGATCAACTTGCATAACACATACACAATGGCAGCCAATAACGATCCAATCAGTGTTGCAGCTCAGACCACACACCAAATGCTGCTTCTTCCAGTCGAACGTTTGTGGTTTAAAAATAACCCTTCGGCCAGATCGATACTCACAAATTAAAATCATGATAATTTATAACAGTGAGCAGATTTTATTTTCGGGTTGGAACCTACTGCTATAGACGAGCGAAGACGAGATGAAGCGTAGGTGATGGGGAAGGTGAGCAGTCTAATGGGCGTTTTCTCTTTTCCGACGATGTGAGGCGATCTTCTCGTCACACTTCGTCTTTTCCATTGGTAGTGACAACTGTCTTATAGTGAACATTGTTCTTTTGTCTTATTTTTGTTTAACAAAGTAATTTATCGTCATTACTTTGACCGAGCCGCCCACCATAGTCCGTGTGAGGACCACTTCACTTAGCTGATAATCACTAGCAAAACAAATGTTTGAGTCCATTTTTGTGACAGGTCAGGTGTTTTCCATTTAACAGATGACATTGATATTGCTACAATTGACAGAAAGAATAAATGGCGTGACAAGCAACAGTGTCCACTCGCAGGGGCTTACCTTGAATAAAAAAGGTCTACCTGGCTGTTATTCGGTGCAGGAACGAGAAGTTTTACATTGGGGTTGCTGAAGGGGAGTAGAAACGGAGGTTTATAACCATAAAATGAGCATAACCAATGCCAAATACAAAGATACTACAACTTTATCTACACACTACAAGGCAGAAAAACAGAAAACCAGACCCCATAGACTAGTGAGAAATCATCAACAAATAGCAGGTGTTCGCGGGTAAGGGCGATAGGAGTAACCTTTGCCCGAGCGATAAACTAGCAATTCTAGAAGGCCCAATAAAAGGTATACTGTTGTCATCACTTTCCAGTCTCAATAGAGCCCCAAAGCATCTCTGCGTTCTTGTGGGTGACAAATTATTTTCCACCCTACAACCCCTTTCCCTCAGACCAAATGTCACTGCTGTATCATTATTTCCATAAAAAGTCCTTAAACAAACTACATTGCTTCATTCCACCAGTTCTAACCTTCAAGGCGAAGACCCACTGTGCCACGCCCATTGTAGCAAACCACCCTCATTCACTTTGTATTCTATTGGTGAGACGTAAGTTCCACTCAAGCGAAACGCTACTCTGTGAAACCAACTCCCAAGAGGATGCTTCCGCGATCGCGACAATCTTAACCTATTCAAGTCCCGGGTTAACCGATATCTTTAAACATAAACTGTTCCTCTTATTCTATAATCTTGTACAGGGTGAAGTTCACTGGAAAAACAAGCGCACCCTGCAAGCATGTCAACCAGTTTCTTATAAGAATCGTTGATGTTGAGTGAAAATATAACACGTATATGCCTCACCCCTACAAGGTTAGTCATCCTGGTGCCTGTGTGGATTTGCTGTCTACGGCTTGTTCTACCATATTTGGTATTCACTACTTTTGTGTCTCTCTCCACCTGTTACCATCATTAATACTATAGTAATACTATTAGTATTATTATTTTATTATATAATACCAGGTGCGCGGGCCTCATTTTTAAAGAATGTCTTATTGCCTCTTCCTTCGCCTGTGAGATTCTGCCACTGAAACATTGACCAACTCAATTAGTCCACATGAAACTTAGTTGCGGGTAAAAGTAAAATATAAGTATTGTTTTCTCTGTGTGTGTTGTGTGTATATATATATATATATATATATATATATATATATATATATACACAATGATTCTCTAAAAATGAGCATACATAATGAAAAAATGCTCCCAAATAAATAAAAACCAAGTTTTATCATCAAAATCTTTATGATATTATTACGAGGAAAGATCAAAGGAATTTTTTTTCTTTTTCATTCTTTTTAGAAAATTCGAAATTTTAGTTAAAAATTTGTCTACGGGAAATTTAGATGTCTTTTTGCAATGAAAAACACATTGATTTTGAAATTCTTGCAAAAATCAAGTAATTGTTGGATTATAGTGAAACTTTCAGGACTTCTTCACAAATGAAATTATTTTAGAAAATTTTGGTAAATTTTTTTTTTTTTACGTTTGTTTTAGTTATAAGGGCAAGAGCTAAGAGAATTTAAATCAATTTTTTTTTTGGGGGGGGGGGTCAAAACAGGACTTCCAGTTAGCGAAAATTTGTTCCGAATCGTAAAATAAAATGCAATAAAACTAAGACATTATTTAATTAGAAAATCTTTTAATTGCTTTTATTAATAAAATATATTATGGACAGTATTGTCTTAAGAAAACAAATCGAAGAATAATGGACTTTTACAAGAATTGTTTTCATTTTTTAAAAATCTTAGTTATATTTATAAAGTTTTAAAATTCTGTATTAATTTGTAGCGGTCAAATGATATTTTTATTAAATAAAAACTATATTTACTAATCATAAATGGAAAAGATTACCACAATTCAGTGACCTCCAGTATTTTAAAAAGTATTTAGGAATTTTTTGTTTGCCTTTATAAATGTGTCGATTTTTCATACACAACATTATCAGAGACTAAGAGGTAAAATTTTAAATTTATTGGGAATTTTCTGACATTTCCTCAGCAAAGGAAAGTAAGTAAAACTATAAAACCAAAGTACCTAAAATTCAATAAAATATTAGATTGCTTAAAATATTTAATTTTTAAAGATTGCTGGATAGTTAGAAAATGGCCTAAGAAAGGCGCTTCCGTTGTATCGGTCATCTAATTCTACTAGAATTATTTCCTTTTACATAAATCTCGCAAACATCAGGTTATTGATTGATGTGTCAACATCTCATAAAAACACTCACCTGCATGTTAAAAATGCTTTTCTGCAATATTTTAAACTAAAAGTATTTAAAAAAAAATTCAGATTAAGATTTAAATCAGTTAATCTTACTCAAAGATTCAGAAAAGAATATCTTGTGAAAGGCGTAATTTTGGATGCAGTGATAGGATTCAAGAGTTCAATACCCGGTTAAGGCAGTGGAGAACTTGGAGAGAGGAATTAACAGGTGATAACTGGTAACTGACATCCATTAAACATGGCACGTGGAAGTAGAACAGTCTACCCCAGTGAGCGAAATAAACACTCCAACCACCTAAAGAAGGCCGGAGCGTACAACAGCCGAAACGTTGTAATAAATATAGCGACAAAGATGAGGACAATAGTCCGAATAATGTAAATAGTGTACATAATACCTCATCTCAGAAATATAGACGGATAGCAAAGTATTGCTTATTGGAAATATTAAATTTAATTTGTTAGCGTGGAATTAAAACTAAAATAAAAGCGTTAAGAAAGATTTTTAAGAATTTGAAAGTGCTAGTAAAGGGAGCTAACTCTTTACCATTCAAGGCTCAACTTTGAACTTAAAACTATTACGGGACTGATTGGCAAATTACCGTCTCGTTCTTGGGGCCACGCGGTACAATTTCGAATCGGAAATCTTCCTCCTTTGCAAAGCCGTAGCGACCACACGTTTATTGGAGCCGTTCTTTCCGACATAAATGGAATCCAGAAGCCACAAGTAGCTTGCAAATATAATTTATATTTGGGGGACTCCTGTATCCTTTTCTAGAAGAGTGTTCAAGGAACAAGTGCGATTTGCTGTATCGTTTGTTCATACACCCCCCTTTGTATTGTTAAATCTTCGAATATAATACTGCCGTGTTGGTTCTTCAAGTGTGTCTTTGACTTTGTGGAATTTAACTGGAACAGAGGAATATCTTTAAAAGATTTTTCTTTTAAAAAAATGTTACACCTGAAGTATTGCTTTTTGAGGTGTGTGTGTGTATAGATAGATAGATAGATAGATAGATAGATAGATAGATAGATAGGAGGATTTGAAATAATCATAATTAAGTAATTCAACGAGTCTAGAAGAAACCTGAACAGTTAAGATAGGAGGCAAACGCCATACCAACGGTTCTCGATGACGAAGAGGTATCATAACTGTCAATTCTCGGTAGTGGATGCGCACTGCTGATGAGTCCCAAATAAAGGGCGAAACGGCCGTTCAGTGCTTTCTGCCTTCTGTTGAGGTTTCTTCTAGACTCGATGAATTAATTTATATATATATATATATATATATATATATCGTCATTTTAAAAATATCATAGTCAAGATTTAAAATATGTCGTCGTTTTTAAGTCGGGGATTGGTTTTCTATTCTTATCAAGTACTAAAATGAGCTCCCCCCCCCCAAGTATTACTACCTCTTAACGCAATAATTGGAAAATATTGATATTTTAAGACTTGTGCGAGAACACCAAATAATGTATTTTCAAAATATGCTGTCACTTTTGACAGCATTATAAAATATTTGTTTACATTTTATTGAATTGAAATTGTTGTGTAGAAAGAGGACCTTAGCTTTATACAATATTGTTGAACATTTGGGTCTTCCGTTGACTATGAAATTAGTCGCAAGAGAGACACAATGGGGTCGCACAATAGTCGCAAAGAATGGCGCACTAACCACGATATTCACCAGTATTGTAATAATATTGCAATACTGGTGAGTAGTGGTAACATTAATCCACGTGATTAAACAGTTCTTTTCACTAATCTTCTATTCCAGTGTTTTTATTTGGAAAATTATTAATCCGAACTCCGAGTTGATATGAACATTATAAGAGAATAGTTTAATAATAATACACAATGGCGTGAAGACAGAACGTTCACATTTTAAGAATCTGTCGATAATTGAATAATTATTTGATGACAGTCCTTAACTATTTTTGCCATTCCATTACACCTTCGACTTTCGATGTCGAAAAATGTAACACCAAAGGTGCATTGGAATAGCAAAATATGTCTTTCAAAAACCAAAACTATTAAGAAATAGGAAAGAAACAAAGAAAAGAGAGCTGAACTGCTGTGTAATATAAATTCTTCTATGTGTTCGTAAATGCCAGACAATTTCCTCAGAGATACAAACAAAAATTGGCCATACGCAAGAGAGAGAAAGAGAGAGAGAAAATGACAGAAAGAGAGAGAAAGGAGACGGAGAGAGAAAATGATAGAAAGAGAGAGAAAATGGCAGAAAGAGAGAGAAAGGAGCATAAATTTGCATAAACTTGCCAAACCCGCCACGATAACAGGACCATGCTAACGACAGCGAACTGTATTGGGGTTAATGAAGAAGTCGTTCTATATAAATTTCTACAGACGTTGCCTTCATCAATTGCGTGTGTTTGCTTCGCATAAAGACTCCACAGCGAGTCACGTTAGCAAACCGACGGGCGAATCAATGCCTTTTTCTTACAGAACACGTATTCAGATAACGTCATATAACGAAATCAAGCGCAACCTGACCCGCAAATCAGGGATCAGTAATCGCGTCAAAAAATTGCCGCAGAAATTCGATACCTCCACACTTTACCGTGTTCATTAAGATTCAAGCAAAATATGCAAGGCTCATATATTCTATGCTGATAAAATTACAAGCGGTAAATGCTAGTTTAAAAGAAAGGAAGCCTTAAAATGCCACTCGCTTCGGCATCATCAACTTTGAGACCAGTGTTTCGACAGGAAAAACAGATTTGGTAAACTGCAGTTGTTCTGACACATCTGCCACTCTTACAACTCGCAACAAAAGATTTAATGCAGGAACCAGAATCTCCATCTTACCACACTTTGACGTTGATTAAATCGTTTTAGAACCGCTATCTATCCCTCCGGTCGGCAGCGAAAAAAATAACTAATAATCCTAATACATTGGCTTTAAAGAGATCGTTCCCGAGAAATTTTTGGTCACTGACGTCACCCACCCTCTTCTTTGTTCTCACTTCCTCCATAACTGTTTTGTCGGTAGATTCCAAGAATCGACAAAATGTTCCACAGAAAAACCGACAAATAAAACTGAAAGTTTGCATTATTTGATCATTAACAAAGCCAATCTTCCTGTTTCAGTTTTGAACCGGATTGATTTCAAAATATACTTTGTAATCTGTGTCACATTAGAATAGGGGTGACCAAACCGCGGCTCGCGAGCTACATTCGGCTCTTTGGCCTTTTAATATGCAGCTCATGGAAATCTGTTGGGCAAGCTTTTTTCAATAAAGGTAAATAAGAGAAAATTCAAACTTTATAATTATTTACATGGTATGAATGTTTAATGTTAATGTGTATGTAAGAAAACGTATGCGTAAGTTTTGTTCAGGTCTTGCGGCTCTCAAACATCTGAACTTTATCGTATGTTGCTCTTACATTAAGCAAGTTTGGCCATCTCTACACTAGAGCGCCAGAGAAGTCAAGTGCATCAGCGGGTTGACCGGATAGATAACCACCTTTTGCCATCAGGTGCAAATTTGCACCTTCACTTGATATCAGTGACTGCTTTCGACATGTAAATGAGTGGTCGACTCAGCTGCGTTTAGGGTGAGTACACGTGGGACAACCGATGACAGGAAAGCATAAAGATTAGAGCTGGTAGAACTAACGAATGTAGTTCGTCTGAGGACTTTCCATAGAAATAGCGATTGAGACACGAGAGGCTTGCCACGTTTCATCTGTGGGAAAGGGGGTTGTAGGGTGGAAAATAATTCATCACCCACAAGGAAGCGGAAACTCTATCGAGACTAGAAAGTGAAGACTGGGCAGTGATTGCCTATATATGGCACTCACAAGAACGGGAAAGACGAATAGTTTCTTACATCCTCTCGCGAGAAGTAGAATTCACGTTCTTCGCGTGATGTTGTATCAGAAACTGGGAGAAATCCTGGGGATTAAGTTGCGTGTCACAAAAGTCATTCTGAGAAATGTTTCTTTATTCAAATTCTATTTTTTACCCTTTAAGTGATCTGTTGACTTAACATTCTATTAAGATCCCCATTTTATTGCATACTGAGAAAAATTCTAATATCCCTATTCTTAATACCTATCTGTGCGGTGTCGGGTAAAGAATAACGGCTTGAGGCGAGAAATCTGAGGGTCGTGTTCGAATTTCAGTCGGGTTCGTTTCATTCACTTACATGTAAATACCCTTGGGAAATGTATGAATTCATCTCTTCTCACCCCCCCCCCATCCCGGGAGTAAATAGCAGGACAGAATGGCCTAACAAAATAAATGCCACATTTGCCTAGGAAAAAAAAGTCCCTCAAAAGACGGAACGCGTCAGCTAAAAATAGTTTTTCCTCTTGTCTCTTTTATTCACACACACACATATATATATATATATATATATATATATATATATATATGATATTGTGTTAATGAAATATAGGGTAGATAATTTGAATGAAGTTCATACGATATATTGCTCATTCTCATATCAATATAAACATATCCTAAAATCTATGTTTGTTAATACCAATTCTGAAAATAATGATTGCATATCTGTATCGTCAAACACCATTATCCATTTTTATTATATTTATTTACTTATTTTTTTTAGTTCTTTGTCTTGCTTTTGACTCGTAGCTTTACTCAAGTCCTTAATCTACGATAGTTAAGACATTCTTCAAAATAAGATTTGATTCATGTTTTTGATGCTGTTTGTTTATGAAAAGATATGAACATGAAAAGATAGCAGATCTGATAAATTCAATTGATGAAATAAAGAAAAATTTTTCATATCTTCTCATGAAAAATTCATATCATAGAAATTTCTGATAATCTGTCCAACTCATTGTTTACGTCCGCACATGTCAAGGGTTTTTTTTTTTTTTTTAGTTGGACACCAATTTCGGTCAAGTACATTTGTTAAAATGAAATGGAAATTTTATTGAGTCATCAACATACGAATATATTTTTTTTGTGTGTGTGAAAGAGTGATTCATTCATTACTATATTTAACCCAAAATGTGAAACTCCCATTATACAGGAATCTAATATTTTACGAATTTTGTTAGGCCAGCAGTCAGCGGCGATGAGACAAAAAAAAAGGCAGATTAGAACCAAATTCAGTAACGCTTCACAGACTAATTTTAATTTTATTATAAGAAAGATTAAAAGGAAAATATAAATCCCATATATCGCACGTTGTATGCTGGCGTTAATAAAATAGTGCTCGATGTAATATAACTGAGCTATTAAGTATATATTAAAAATATACATATTATTCCTCACCATGAGCACGACTCAGAGTTTCATGCACAGTGCAAGCTTCAGGTGCTGAGTACACACTGACTGTGACATAATTTGAATTTTAATAAAAAATATCTGGTTAATGCAATGCTGGAACAGTCCATATATTACACAGGGATTAAGGGGTTTTAATTTAAAAATATATACAGGGTGAGTGAAATAGACTCACGTCTTGTAAAATTTATAGTTCGACTGGATCATACATAAAATTATAAATATATGAAGTTACTTTTCAATCACCAAAAAAGTGTGGATGGTCCTGCACGAAACCTTCACCACTCTAATCAAATCTCATGTGCTGTTGTCGGTTTCCTACGAACTGATCTGCTTGACCCTCATACGTCGAATTCGATGGGAGAGTCGTGTGTGTGTGTGTGTGTGTGTATATAAATAACAGACGGGATTTCTGTTTTATATTTAAAATAAACGTGGATTGATGGTATTTAAAAATATATTAAAATAGACGGACCTAAAACAAAGATTATTTCAAATAGACGGGATTTATTTTTTATATTAAACATAAACGGGGATTACTGTTATATATATATATATATATATATATATATATATATATATATATATATATATATGTGTGTGTGTGTGCGCACACACGCAAACAAATATAAAATAAAATTTATCACTTAGCTGATTGGCGTTATATTTAGTTTATCCTGAGTGAGGAAACTTCTCATCATGATGTATCATCAAATATATAAAATAAATTAATCAAATGTTCAAGGACTTATCGCTCGACGAGTTTTGCAGATATAAATTCGCTCCTCCTGTAAGATAAATCATTTGAATTATTAAAAAACGGATTATTTATTTATTTTACTAAGGTTCACCCTGTACAAGGCCTGTGGGGTACTCGAGGTAGAGGGTTACGTTAGGAGAGATATTATACGGATAAGAGGGGAAGATAACGGTTAACTCTAGACTTAAACATGCTAAGATTGTAATGATTGTGGAAACATCCTCTTGGGAGTCTGTTCCACAGGGCAGTGGTTCGCGAGAAGAAGCTGTTCAAGTGCAACTTCTCACCGATTGAATACGGAGGGAGTGTAGGGGGGTTGCTACAATTTAAGTAGCACGGCGGGTCCTAGCCATGAAGATTAGAGCTGGTAGAACTAACGAATGTAGTTCGTCTGAGCACTTTCCATGGAAATAGCGATTGAGACACGAGAGGCTTGCCACTTTTCATCTGTGGGAAAGCGGGTTGTAGGGTGGAAAATAATTCATCACCCACAAGGAAGCGGAAACTCTATCGAGACTAGAAAGTGAAGACTGGGCAGTGATTGCCTATATATGGCAGCAGTACTCCATTTTAGGTATGACATGACTCTTTTAACAGAAGGAGCCAGGTACTTCCTGGAGCGATAAAGAAAACCGATCATGTTGCCGCATCTTTAGCGATGGATCGAATGGACGAATTCCACTTGAGGTCTGCACTAAGTTTCAGTCCCAAGAGGCGCTTCACTAAGAGAACACCCGTTCATTGTGATGGGTTTAAATTCATAGTCTGTTCGGTGGTGATGATGGATCTACAGTAGGATGCTGAGAATATCATGAACAGAGCAAGCGAGCAATGAGAAAGTTTCAAGGAAAATGAAAAAATACAATTATACTTACAATAAATTGAATTTGTTTGGGTACATAATATGGAAAGAAGGCTTGGAGAATTTGTCACTCACTGTGCATATTGCAGGCAAAAGGAGTAGACGGAAACAGGGAGTAACCTACTTAACTGCTTTGGTAAATGAATAATAGAATAGGAATTGGGAAGGATAGTAAAACAAACAAACAAAAACATTGATAAGAACTACAGAGTATAGGTAGTTGTGGAGAGCCATGATCGACCATATCCTGAAGGAGCACAACACGAAATGATCGACGAAATTAAAAGTTAGTAAAAGTGGATAAAGTTCAGCAAACTGGCCTTACAAATGTTACCGTGTCCTCCCATCCTTACGAGGGTTCCGTATGCTTATAACCGCTGGTCACATACTTAGCATACTTTCGTAAATAATTAAGACAGGAAATACAATCCCATGGTCCTCAGCGAATTGTGACGCAAGCAAAATTACTTTCTCTTCTGATTTATATTGAAATTGGTGATCCTCTGAGTTTACGTCTGTTTTGCAGTTAACATTGTTTCTTTTTTTACTAGCAACATAAACTTTGACTGACAATTATTTAAAGAGATTTCTTGTTAAAATTGTTTCAATAATTTTATATTTTAATAAGTCAATAATAGTTTTTCTTTTTTAAAAAAAAACATTACATTTTCACCGCTTTTTTAGTTGAAAGAAATGGAATGGAAAGATATTTCTGTGTTTATTGGATGCTTCGCTCATTCAACCTGGACGACAGCTTTGGAAATATCACCTAATATGGTCATTGGAGTTTACAACGGAAAGGTAAGTGAATAGGTGCATTTTATTTGTCGTAATTCTCATGAACCCACCTTGAACAAACAATATGGCTTCCGTTTCGCCAGGTCTACCGTTGATGAATCAACGGCCATCAATGAACAACTATATCAAGCTTTCGATATGAAAGACTAAGTTCGAGCTTTGGCTCAAGATATCTCGAATTCTTTCGACAGTGTATGGCATGCTGACCTTTTACGCAAGCTCCAGGGCTACGGTCTCACAGGATGAAGAATTTAATCCAATCGTTCCTATCAAATCGTGAAATGAAGGTCGTTTTGAACGGGATCGCTTCCAGATCCTTTCTCAAGAATGCGGGTGTCCTCAAGACTATCCTGGGTCTTACGGTATTTCTGATCTTCATCAATGATCTCCCCAATGTCATCAGTTCCCAAGTACGTACTTATGCAGATGGCACTACTGTTTCTTTTCTTGCTCTTCCCATCTGTGGAACTCCTTTCTGTTTACTTATTCTCTGATAACTACAATATTCATAAATTTAAATGCAACATCAATCGCCATCTTCTGTCTTTTTAAATCCTGTGCATCATTTGTTCTTTCTTTAATCCTCCCTATTCTCAGTTTTCTCTTTCACTTCCTGTAACCCCCCCCGTGTACTAGTGTTATTCCCGCCTTGCTTGGGGTGAAATGATTGAAAAAGAAAAAGAGAAAAGTAGACGTTATAATAAACTAAAACATTAAATTGTTTTAGTCACTGTAATATAGCGACAACTCTAAGTAGAAGCCTTATTTGACTAAGTCAGCTTTAGCGCCGAAAACGTTTATTTTGTTATAGCGGATGTTTATAAGCAAGAGAGGAGATGGGAGGTGCTTATTTTATTACCACATTTACATATGGTTACTTTTTAAAACATTTTTTAAAAGCAGAATTAAATAAACTCATTAAAAGAAATTAAATTTTTTTTTATAGCTGCTTTTTTTTTTTTTTTTTACAAAATGGTATGAACATTTAAGTAAGAGCTAAATGGAAAAATTTTGCAAAACAGAAAAAAATGTTGATAAAAGTAAAGAAAAAAAGACATATAAATCGGCTGTTTTCTGTACGTTAGTTTAAGAAAATTTTAATGAAAAAAAAAAAAAAAAAAGTATCAGACGTAGTTGCGTTCTGTACCGAAATAAAACTTTTCTATCGCTTCTGATTCTTGATAAGCCATATAAAATTTACAAAGTTAGAGAAAATTCATTTAGCTGATATATTAAAGTTGTATCCAGAGTCATTAATTTATGTGTTAGAATTATAAAGAGGATATTAACAGTTGTAACTTTGAAAGTTGTTGACTGAACCGCAAACATTTTTTGTGGTGGATAGTCACTAAACAGGCAAGAATAATCTTTTGAGTTTTCGGTCTTGTAGAAGTCAGTTAAAAAATTTAAAAACCTAGTCTGACCTGTTATTTAACCCATAGCTTAAGGAGAAGAGATAGAAGCATACCATTTCCCATGGGTAATTATACGAAAGTTAATGTAAGGAACTCTAGTGGAGTTTCCATTTCCCAAACTGCACATCGTAAACATGCTTGAGCAATGTTTGTTCGATGTTTTTGACTCTTCAGATTCATTTTACCGCCTTCAGAAGTTGTATTAACTGAGATAGAAAAAGAAGTTTAAATTCGATGAACATAAAAAAATCAGCGTTGCGCCATATTTAAAATCTATGAAGGATTGAAATGATAAAGAAAATGGCAGTAAGAAAATACCTCTCAGAGAGAAAACAGTTTTGTTCTCCAAGAAGAAAAGTTCTTGCTGGAATTATGTTCCTTTTTTTGTTTCCAATCATTTCGCCCTAAGCAAAGCAATAAAGCCATTAAAATCTAAAGAGTTACTAAGTGTAAGAGAATAGAAGAGAAATACATTAAGAAAAGAGAACAATAAAAGAATGGGAATTAAGGAGACAAAAGATAATGATTGACATTTCATTTAAATCTTTGAAGATCAAAGTTGACTGGAATACAAAAAGCAGGAAAAGAATTCCACAAGCCAAAACTGCGAGAGAAGAAACGGTTAGCATTCCAACCTTAAAATGATGAGACCCAACTGCCAATCTAGTACTGCGCTTAAACTTATAATGTGTAGGTTGCAAGGAGGAAAGCAAATCAGATCAATTACTATGAAATTATTTATAGAAACGACAGGAGGAGACTACGTTATGGCAGCGGGAAAATGATTGAAGGCGAGTTGCCAGGTCAAGACCAATAACATTACAGATTATTTGTATTTCGGAACTGCACATTTAACATCCTGGGAACCGGATATGTTTTAACCGACGTTTTAATCCAATAGGTCCCGATTCTTTTGGACAATACAAAACTGTCATTTTGAATCCTTGCGCTGTAATCATGTGGTACAATTTCTTTAGACTTTTCTTAATTAGAGACTGCTAGGTGGTATTTATCTCCATCCTAGGTCTACTGAAGAGGTTATCAGTCTAAAATATGTGCAGATTCTCATCCTCCAGAGTTGTTCTATGATCTTGACTTCATTCAGTAGAGGTTGATAGTCGTTTCTCTCTATATACATGATCAATGATGGCCGATCTCAGCGCGTGTTTCTCTTCAGAATGAAGCCTTTTGATGACCCACCACACTTAAATTTAGGAAGCTATTGGTCCTTCCCTCGAATTATTTGCCACAACTGCATGAGAGGATATGTGACACACGAGGTGACATTAGTAAAGGAAAAAGGATTAATTTAGAAATATGAACTGGAACAAACGGAAAGGGTTAAAAGTACGGAATAACATAACTGAAAGAAGGAAGAAAAAGATCTGATAAGAACGACTTTATTGGTTTTGGGGAAAGATATCAGAAGCCATGTGTAAGATTTCATCTATGAGGACTGAGAAAACAGTGAACGTACATTTAAGGTCAGTTGAGAATTTTGGAAACGAAAGCAGAAATGGTGAAATTGATTTATGTCCGCTTACTTAAAGTGAAAGTTACGAAAATATGTCTCGTGATTGCCAGACGGAAGAAGGTGTCAATTGGGTTATAATATTTGATAATTTTGAAGACTAAGGCAGAATTGAAAAACTGATTTATACCTGCCTGTCAACGAGCGGAAATAGCTCTGTAAATGTAAATAAATCGAGAAATAGGATTTATATTCTTTGCTCGAAGAAATTGAGAGATAAGAAACGAATCTGTAAGATTCATAAGTACAATTAAGCGAAGAAGATATGAAGACAAATATTTGTTAATAGTGGAATCGAAGGAAACAGCAGGTAAATCTCTGCATAGAGAAGACCAAGGGCTGAGAAAATTCGTTTGAAAATTAAGATAATTACAATTAATGACTAATAGTTAAGACTGCCCTTTCACCCACTCGATTTAAAAATCAGATTTGTCAAAGAGACAGAAGAAGGGGCGGACTTGGATGAGATACTAAGGGATAAGCAGAAATTTCCTTCGCTCATTTGGAAGGAGATACCTGCAACCACCACTAGTAGGGTGAGCGGTTCTCCCAAATTTGGAGAGAGAACTAATATTGCGAACCAGACAACAAAAAACTCCTGTTTAAATCGATACAGAAACCTGGCCCCCACCCCCCAGACACCCCAAATTCTGTCAGCGCCCACTTCGGTCTTGAAGTTAATATAAGCAGAGCGCATAGGCGACACAGAGTGTGTGTGTGTGTGAGAGAGAGAGAAAGAGGAAGGTGCTAACTGAGATCCAGGTAACTTGCTGCTAAGAGAACTCCAGAGTTTGAGCCCTGTTCCAAGAATTAGCCCCGATAGGCAAAATGTCAGTATAGAGATTTCAGTGGGAAGAAAAAACCCTACATAAATCAAGTCGAAAACTAACCCGAAGACATTTCTAATTTTTTTCTTCATAACACAGCTTCGTCGTAGTTCGAACCAGCACTACGATACTCGATCCCCATAACGTGGGCGGGGCGAGGTGTGGACTGGGACGATCAGCGTGGGATTGACCCTGCAATCCACTCATCGTCATACGACCCCGAGGACCAAGTCATCTTCTGGTATATGCGGCGTGTGGCAAGGGTCATATCATCTGGTCACTGCTCACCAGGTTTGACCCAGGATCGATTGGGGTGTGGTGTTATAGTTATACACACAGTTCTTCGTCAGGTTTTCTTCAGATGTGAATTCTTGATTTGGGAAAGATATTTCCAAAGTGTTGAACTGCTTTGGAAAAGTATCCTGATGTTGTATGAACCGCAGATTCATTGAATCTTTTCAGATGTACCCATTATTCATGCTAGACCGTGACTCATTTTTGTTGTTCTCGACTATTCTGATCCTGCTCGTGGAAACCGATGCTATAGTATTTATCACCTTGAAATGTGTTTCTAATGCTGATCATCTTCTGTTAGTGTCTAGATTGTCACTAATGAGTGGGACATTATTGTGAATAGGTAAATTAGCCAGGAGGACCAGAACATTCCCTCGCTGGAAATTATCAAGATTTCTTTCAGGTTTTTCTTTGAAGTTTGTTCATAGAACATAAATATTATTAACCATTTGGATCACGTTTTTTTCTCAAAAGCAATTTTGTCAATTTCAGAGTCTCTGAAGAATGAAAGTTACGAAAATACTTTGGTTGGTGTGTAGTTTTTATTTGAATTCGTTCTCTTCGGGGTCGCATCGTCGTGATATCTTGAGTATCCTCTGGTCTAAACAATACAAAATGTAACGATATTTTGGTCAGTACTCCCATTGGGTCACCGATTCGTCATCGAATAGTTCCAAGTTCTCGTTCCCACAACACTTTCTGCGCCAATATTGGATTGAAAAAATCCGAAGAGGTTAATTATGATCGCACAAACATGCTGTGTTCTGAGGAGTGGTAAAAAGGTCTTAGTGGAAACGCTGTCTAGCAGAGTCGGTCCGTTCACAATCCAAAGTAGCCATTTTGTGTTGATGACTAAAAACTGAACAGGCACTTGTGAATAAGTAGAGAATTAAGTTTATATTGAACACTGCTGCCATATCTGGTCTGGTGCTTCTGCTATTCATCTCGAGATTCTTGACAAAATCTAAAGGATCTGCAATATAATCGATCCTGACCTGGCATCTCGAATTCAGTCACATTCTCAACGACGTAACGTGGCATCCCTCTGTCTTTTCTATAAATATTATGGCAACTGCTCTGACGCACTCCTCCACCTCCTGTGCCCCGACTACATGAATTTAAGCGTGCTACTAGATTGGCATCTAGGACCCACCCGTTTATTGTTGAAATATCTAAATGCAACCGCCACTTCTACTTATTTTGGATTGAGTTTGTATTTTTATTTTATAAAGCATTCATGCTAATCGATCGTTTTTGTTTTATTTTGATTTAGATTTTGTTCATAGAAAACAAGGAAAACTTGCCAAAGCTTATAAAAGAGTACAACCTCCTGAAAGAACGTATAAGGTACCTTGAAGACAGGTAAGTCGATTATTGTGACTCGACTTTAACTAGCTTAAAGGCCACAAATCGTGCCGACTTTTAAGCTAGCTCCTGCATAGGGCTAATTGGACCTCCGAGCCAAAACTAAAAGGGAGACTCTGGTCCAGCTTACAAAACAGCAATGACAATTTTGAAGAAATAACACCGAATTCCTCAATTCACTACATGGAACTTCAAAACCTCACTTTAACTCTGATTTGGACTAAGTCCAATTCCGACCAAAAACCAATTTGGGCCGAAATTCCAATTCAAACTGAATTCTTTAAATCACAAACTCTGCGGAACTTCAAAACCTCACGTTACTTGGCATTTTGAAGAAATAAAATTGATTTCAATTCAAAATTTTTGAGATATTTTAAATTTAAAAAAAAAAAAAAAAAATCAAAGTTTAAGATTAAGACAGTATTTACATTAGTCGGACTATTGTCCTCATCTTTGTCGCCATATTTGTCACAACGTTTCGGCCGTTGTACGCTCCGGCCTTCTTCAGGTGGTTGGAATTTCGAACTGAACCCTTTATTTCGATCGCTGGGGTAGACTGTTCTAATTCCACGTGCCATGTTTGATGGATGTCAGTTATCAGTTATCTCCTGCTAATTTTCCCTCTGAAAGTTCTCCACTGCCTTAACCAGGAATTGAACTCACCTTCTTTGGGTCTGTCACTGGATCTAACCAACGCCTTTATCCACTGTGCCATGTGTCCTTGAGGACATCTGGGTATGAACTTCTGAGTATTATAAACCTAATGTTTTCAGCATCATTTTTACCAGTGCTCATATTGCAATTTTTTTGCTGTTATCATTGCATGTCTTTACCAGAGTTCATATTGCAACTTTTGTTATCATTGCTTTTCTCTGGCACTCCTTATTACTGGTTCCCATATTGTATTTAAACTCTAAGATTAAGACGTTATTTTAAAAGTAATAAATTAAAAACCTTTTAAAAATCACTAAATATTTTTCGGTTATTTTAAAATTTGAATTTTTAAATGTTCCAACCTCAACTGGACACACATCCTAAAGCTTAGGTACCTCTATGTGATCGCTTAAAAAAAAAAAAAAAAAAAAGAAAAAAAAAAGCATAGCATGATGAAAAAGACGCCAAACTTGAGGAAAACAAAATTTTATCGACTAAATGCTTATGTTATTATTAAGAGGAAAGATCAAAGTTTATTTTAATTATTTTAAAAAATTTTTCCTTCTTTTTAGAACATTCTAAATTTTGATTAAAATTTTTTTTTTTTTTTTTATATCACCGGAACTACTAAAATAACAATTTTTAGCACGGTTTTTTTTTGTATGACACACATTAATTTGGAAAATCTTGCAAAAATAAAAATAATTGTCGGATGTTAATGAATTTTTCAGAAACTATTCACAGATGATCGAAATTATAAATATGTTTTCTTTTATTAAAGTTATGGTAGAAATGTTTTTTTTATATTTATTACCCTCCCCCACCATAACTAATTTTATGAAAACGCTAGAAATTCTATCGCGTCAGGTTTAGTGATTACAATAGTTAAAAGCACAAGGCTTTGAGGAATGCAAATAATGTTTTTTTTTTTTTCGTTTTTAATTGGACCCCCCTACCTGAAAATCAGCTCTGAATTTTAACATTTAAAACTCAATAAAACAAAGATATTATTTAATTTCAAATGCTTTTATTTGCTTTTAGTTGTTTTTATGAATATGGACAATATTTTCTGAAAGCAAAAAAAATTTTCAATGAAAAACGAATTCTCAATTATTTGTTATTTCTTTAATTATAATAGATTTTTACATTAATTTTTTAAAATATTATAAAATTAGTTAAAAAGCCGCATCGGGTTTCCTAAGTCTCCTTTTTAGCGCGTTGTAAATTGTATTATTTTGACTAATCAGAAGATCCGAAGTAATTAAAAAATGTAATTTTTTGTGTTTATAATCAGGCTGTAATTATAATGTACGGAAGACCAACCAGAATATAATTAAGTTGCGTTATTTGAGTTAAGCATTGTTCTCCGCTGTTAAGGCCTTTATTTTTGCGAAACATGTGTGGAGAAGTTAATTTGATTTTTCAATTTCAACTGAGAAGGGTACCTACAAGTATCAGTATCATCTTGACATTTATATGATCATATTATTTTTATATTAATCTCAGTTATGACATTTTCCATAAATGAAATATCAAAATTAATAATAAAATGAATGCAAATACAAATAACACAGTAAAATGTAATAAATGTACATAGAATTATAGTATTTTATGTACAATTCTGAAAAAAATTTCATAAGAAAGGTACCTATAAATTAATTAGATACCTTTCTTATGAAATTTAATCTCACTCTTAATTTCTTTATAATATATTTTCCATAAAGCATCGTAAATGTAAAAGCTAAGTACAAAAAAAGAAAAAATTAGAGCGCTGAAAGTTTTGCTTAAAAATAACAAGGTAAATAATTTGTTCACTTAAATGTAAATAATTTCACTTTTCTCCTTCTGTAGAACAAATTATCCTCACGGAATCCGTCAATATGTCATTCATCACCCGTCAAGTGACGCGAAAGTTTATGACATGCTTTGTTTTATTTTCAAATTATATCTTTTCGGCGCAGAAACTAAGTTAATCTTGGTTCAAAATATTTTAAATAAACAATTTCTGATTTTCTTAAAATAAGTTTTGAAAAAAAATGATAACTGATATTTAAAAGAATTTCAAAGTGAGATTTCCATTTTTTTTATAAAATGGAAAAACATGGTTGTCATCTGTCAATTTTGCTGACTCAAAAAAAAAAAAAAAAAAAATTTAAAAATTTCGGACGTGCTAGGAACGATTAAAAATGTAAAAAAAAATACCCCCAAAATACTTTGATTTTTCCTCTTAATAATAACAAACATTTAGACGATAAAATTTTGTTTTCGTCAAGTTTGGCTTCTTTTTCATCATGCTATGCTTTTTTTTTTTTTTTTTAGCGATCTTGTGGAAGTATTTACCAAAGCTGCATGTCCAAGGGCCAGATGAAGAGCAGATTTTCAATTCTGGGATCATGCTGATTCCAAAAAGAAATGTCTCAGTAGAGCAAGTGTATTCCGAGTTAGAGTCACAGTCACACAGACGGACAGAGAGAATTTATCATTTATTTATTTAGATGAGATTAGAAGTCAGTTATGTCAAGTTCGTCACGCCTTTCGTTTACTTGGTCTCAAAAATTTCCAACACCGTTGACCTCCGCATGGACGTCAACAGTAGACGTAAACTAGCTGAATAATAAGGAATTGAAAATAGATTAATTTGGAAACTTTTTTTTTTTTTTTAATGATTTCACTCAATAAGTCAATAATGCAAGGAGTTATTCAACGTGAAAGAGAATGAAAAATTTATTAGGTGAGGAGAAAAGACAATAAAAGACAAGTTTCAGAAAAACGGCGATCAACGTTTTTTGACATTAAAAAAACGTTAATAACACAAGACTTCCATATTAAGATAAAAATAATATTTAATTACAACCGCAAATAAATACTTAACAAGAATAAAAAGTAAAAGTCCACCAAAGATAATTAACCATTTCAGTGAATACCTTGTTAGTAGCGCGGCTCGGTTTAACGTGCTGTTGTGGTTGATGGATAGTGGTAATAGGCCTACAATGTCGATATGCACTGTTTAAATAAAGTCGATGGCGGTAAGAGTGGAACCACCATTGACTTACTATGATGATTCACTTTACTTTGTTGGCAGAACTCTTTTGCCTATAAACGTATTTTTTGTCTATGTCTGGCCATAAATAGCGGTACTTGATCAGTGACTTAAGTCCTGGATGTGACATTTCGAAGTTCAAATTAAAGTTGGGTTCTGTTTATTTTCCTGTCACTTGTCACTTTTATATGGAGTTAAAAAATAATTTATGCATTTTTCACATTCGCACTCTCAATCTAGCCGAAATCATCTGTATTCTTTTCTCTCTTTCACTTTTTTTTTCCCCGACTGTCTCACACTAGGACAATATAAAATCTACCAAGTTGGTGAAATATCGTAAAAGCCAGGACGCAAATTTATTGTGGTTGAACTAGCGATCAAGGCACTTTCAGACATTTTCGTCTCAGTGGATTATTTTCTCTTTTAATCAAAGTAGCATTCTCTATGTCAGAATTGTAGTCCATTGTAAATTCCTACTTCATGTTTTTGCTAATTGTTTTTTTTTGAAATTTGCGTCCAGGCTCTTGCGCAAATTTTAAATCTTAAAACGAATTGTTCAAAATAACACTCGTGTTTACAGATTTGATCAAATAAAATCATCTATAAATGGAAATTTAAGAACACACATACGGAGGATATATGATGAAACTAGATATTTTAATCAAGAAGTGTTCCAGTTTGTGCATGATTATAATTTTTTTGAAGTCTTGTAGCAGTAATGTGGCAGGGGCGATGTCACCCCTGAAATAATAAAGGTGAATATGCTGTAAAACAGAAAACATTAAGTGAAGAGAGACGTTTTCAAATAACCAAGATGTTAAAATGCTGTAAAGACTTTGAAATGTAAATGTTACAGAAAGTTAATTTAGAACACGAAATACAATCTTTTGTAAGTGTACAAAGGATATCAGATTACTAATAGAAGATTACCGGAACAATGATAATTTGGAACTTTTAAATAAAGAGATGGATTTTGACACAAGAATCGAAATTAAGATAAAGGATGTTTTGATTTAGAAAATACTTTTGAAGCAAGACTCTGTAGTTTATAAAAAGCGGCAGAGTGGTTTATAGCGAGGTGATAAACAATTGTCTTGTTGTGGATCTTGAAACCAATCGATGAAAATTGTTTACTCTCGGAGGAGTGAAATTGTGCTTTTTAAAGCATGTCAGTACGTTCACACTAGAAAAACAGATAGTCACCAGTTTCTCTATATAAAGAGGCGAGCCAATCGGAAGATAGGAATGTTTCGGGTTCGTCTGTCTTCAAATGCAGTCGAACTGGTGGAGTGACATCAGAAATTGAAAAGCAAGCGTCCGTTGTTGCTGAGCTGAGGGCGAGGAAAGGAAATCCCACCGCTAACATCTAAGTACCGCTATTCCTGCTGCTACTACTACTACTACTAAGAATGGGGAACGTCGAAGGTTGTAGTAGTTGCACTAAGAACAGACCAAGAAGGGTTATAACGAAGGCCACATCTCTCCTTACCGAAAGTATTTGTGTTTGTTTGGTTATTGTACAAAAAAAGACATTCAACTTTGTGCAACAAGAATTTTGTGTGTGTGTGTTGTGTGTTTATTTATAAATTTTGTCCATTCAAAATCGAATCGACTTTGTTATTTATTTTCTGTTAACCAGATTCTCATCCGACGAACTCTCAGGTGGACCAACGAAGAGCTTCCGGATTTCTACGATTTGATGACCACTTTTCAGGATCAAAACAATCACAACGTGGCTGGAGGGCGGCTTGAATTAACATTGGGAGCCGGAGATTTGTCTATAACCTGTAATATAAAACCATACCGGACCAAAGGTGGTTCTGGTGGAGTGCGTGAATCCAGTGGGGGTGAGGATACAATGTTACAGTAAAATGAATTAACGTAAACTAGGGAAGACATGAATGGTTACATCGATCAGAGATCGATGAGATAAAAAAACAAAAAACAATTAACAACCGATAGGTGATTGGTGGAAACAAAAATAGCAATTATGGAACGTTGCTTTAATTTATCAAGATAGAATAAATCCAGTATAACTAAAATTAATTCGGCCCACTTTCCGTCTGCCTGGTCAACCTAATGAATACGTTTTTTTTTTTGTATTATTTAGCCAATTCTACGTAGAATTATCGGAAGATTAAAATTCTGTGTCTTGTGCCACTTATCAGCATTGGGGTCATCTGGTTTTCAGAAAACGAAAAAATCTCGGGAACGAAAGATTAATTGCCTGAAAGTACATTAATGTCAAGAGAAAGGCAAATTATCTATTTAAAGAACCTGCATGGCATGGTAAGAACTTAGTCCATCTGTCCGCTGTAATAGAAACACTTTTTTAAGCAGACTATTATATGAACGAACACACACACACACCATTACTACGCTACTATGTGTCATATTGGCAGAAGATGATGCCGTAAAACTCAGCTTTTTGACGTGCATTCCTATGTTTTAAGAGACGACAGTTATAAAATGCTGACCTGGCGATGAATGTGCATTGATTGTGCGCGCAAATTGAGAAATTCTATTTCAATCAAGTTGAAGAGGTGTCTACATCACAGCAGAAAACCACAAACACGGTGGATTTGACGAGGAATTTGAAAGCTGTTGAGATTACAAAATCCACCACAATCAATAACTGTTAATCCCGTTGCAAGTTCATGAAATAAGTTAAGGAATACTTCGGTATGAAAATCTGCAGTAAAATGTAACACGGATAAAAGTTTAAATGAAAAAATAAACAAAAATATGCATACATGTACATCATTTAAATGCTTCGAAAATAAAATGTTTCCAAAGATTGAATTTCATTGAGGTTTTTTTTTATTTATTTATAAATGTAACATCTATTTTGGGGTTAATTTAATCCATTAAATGTAACAAGAACTGTGTACCGTTGTCCCATAAGAGTTGATAAATTTAGTGTAACTGCAATGTTATTGGTCCTGACCTTGGTCTATACTACCCTGGTTGAGTTTAAGCGCAATACAAGAATAATTTCGTCTCTCGCACTTCTCGCTTGTGGAACTCCCTTCCGGCTTCTTATTTCCTAGTCAACTCCGATCTTCAAAATTTTAAATGTAATGTCAATCGTCATCTTTTGTATCATTGTATCCTGTTCTTTTATTGTCCTCTCTTTAATTATGATTTCAGATTCTTTCACTCTCAGTAATCTTTTGCGTCTTTGTTGCTTTACTTGAGTGATTTTTTTTTCATTATATATATATATATGTGTGTGTGTGTGTGTGTGTGTGTGAATGTTTAGAACTATTATGGAGGCAGAGGTTGTAAACTTTTTTTTTTAACTTACATTTTTGCAGAGAAATTTTGATTCCGGGTTTTGTTGACTGCCATAACCACGCGTCCCAGTTTCTCAACTCAGGAGTCGGTTACGACGTGCAGCTTCTTGACTGGCTCCATAAATACACATTCCCGCTCGAGAAAAATTCGAAGATGTCCAATTCGCCAAAGATGCTTACATAGCAGCCGTGGTTCGTTCTTGACAGACTTTTCTTTCTTTCAACTATCCTCTTTTTTCATTCTACTTTCTAGTAACATTCGTATTTAAGGAACGAAAGAAAAAATAACAAGTTTAGTATTAAGTTTACTTAACTGCAGAAATTGAATCCATGTCTTCTAAAGAAAAACATTAACTCATAAATTAGGACTAATGGCAAAAATTTCATTGATAGAGAGTGAAGATGAGAAGCAAAGAAATTTCGATCAGCCACAAACATTACTGAAGTTTGTAGGGGAGTCATAACTCTGAATAACTAATTATAAGCCACCTAACATTTAGTCTTAGAAAAGGAGACAAGACGTGGAAACAACAAAACGAGTATTATTTATTATCTGGGCGTTGGAGAAGCGAGAGACAGTAATACTGAGTTTGGGGTCAAATGTAGATCAAATATAGATCAGAATCCGACAGAATAAGAAAGAATAAGTAAAATATATACAGTCTTTCTCGTGTGTGTGTGCGTGTGCGTGTGCGTGTAATGAGTGTGCAGATAATTTAGTTAGAAGATACAAGTGCCTGGAGTTTTCTTACCTTGAATTTTTGTTGAATAATAAGAGATAAATGTTACTACTATGACCTGAAAAAGGAAAAAAAGAGATGAAATTTTTGTTGACGCGCGTGTTGACGCCGTGTCAGTGCTGACTGCTTGTCCGATAGTTATAATGTCACGTGTGTGTATGTGTGCGTGTAGAGGAGAAAAGTGGGTTGATTCTTATTGATTTAGAGAGACTGAATTAATTATAATTGTTATAATTAATGTTTTATTTATGTATTTCTTTATGGACACGATAAAATGTAGAAAACTCTTTGTTACAGGTCAACCTGTTCTTTAAAAACTTTAAAAATGGATAGAATTTTCTTTGTTGAAAGCCCTTGCGAAAAAAAAACCTTGGGGAAGGCTATGAATCTATTTATTATCCTAACTATAGATTAAATAGTTCAGATTGAGCTCTTTAGCCGTGGTTGGCAATTAGTCTAAGAGATGAATAACTGAAATTAAAACCGGCTGGGTGTGGAGCTAGCAGCTCCAAGTAAAAAAACTACGAAAGCCACAGTATCATTACTAGTGTAATGAAACTTTGACCCTATATACTACATATAGGAATTTGGTTGGTTGATTTTGTTTAACGGCTTATCAACACCTCTATGGGTTATTTAATGCCGAAATCTAAATATTTTGAACGCAATTGTATGCCTTCAACTATAGAAAAAAATGTATTTTTGGTAACTTTATTATAAATAGATATTGTTGGTAATTTTTTTATATAAAAATGTATTGCTATCATAGTGTCTGGGAGATCGCGATTTTTCCATAGCTGGGGACCCTAGAAGGGGGTGCTACCACCCGGTGTCATGGTGGACCTGGGAACAACAACAAAAATTAAGATGTGGTTCCACGCTCCTCAAAAGCTGCAATCTCTCGATCAAAGGTCCTGCTACTGGATCTAATCTATCGTCATATCGAAGACTGGAGTGAGAAACATTCTTATCTCTCTCTCAATTAGCACGAAGATTGACATATAAAGTTTTCAGAACTACAAGATCAGGATTTATATGTAAAATAGAAAGAGGCGTCAAAATAGACCTAAAAATGTTATTCCAGGTGATTAAAACCGAATTAGTCGGCATTTCTTTTCCTTCATTTGTCTTTAGATAGACAGCCTAAGCTGAACGCCACCCAAACAGAATAGAAATTAATCGGACTCTGTGAGTTTTTACTTGTCAAAGCAATTCAATGAAGCGAAGGGATTAGTACTGAGGACTCTCCCATCTTTTCATTGATTACAACTAATTCGGATCATCAATAAAATATTTAGCCTGTGGGCAGCCATTCTCTTATATTTGCTTTAGAGTCCCAAATATCTGGAGAACAAAAGGAATCTTCTCCTTCTTCCGATATTCGGTGTAGTCCTTAATTTTATCAAAACATTACTACATTTTATAAAAGGAGAGATTTTATTGTCATAACCAATAAACTACACCCAGCAGAAAGGCCTCTGATGGGAAGATTGAAAGGTTTAAAGAGAATAGGACCGCCTCTTAATTAGTTGTTTCTAGTTCCATTCGAACCCGGAGTGGTAGAACCTGTTAAGGCTTGTGGGGGTCAGTCTATCCGGATTTTTGTTAAAATAAAATCCGAGTGTCACGTCTATAAATACAACGGGAAGAAATGATCTTTGCAGAAAAGACCAAAGCTAAATATGACATCTATGAGGCCAGATACGTGGATTTACAGATATAGGAAAAAAAAAATCAAAAAAATCAATGTTCTTTGTTGTGGGCATGAAGAGATCAATAGTTTGATTGTTCGCAATGATTGGTTGCAAGTGAGTCTGCAGAGTTTCGAAGTGTTTATGTTACAAGTGAGGTAATCAAGTGATATGGTACGCCAATAAGTGTGTGTGTGTGTGTGTGTGTGTGTGTTAAGCACACGCTAATGAGACGTTTATGACCGACTGAGTGCGATAGCAGTAATTTTAAAACACAAAGTATCCAGTTTAGCGAACTTTTTACATTCTAAAGAGAATATCAGAAGTCATAATAATCAGATACAAAGTGAGGGTCCAGTTTGCGATTATACCTCTGTTTTAAGTTGAACCTCCATTGCTCGTTTTCATTTTCTCAAAAATAAAAAAATATAACCCCAAAAGTAAATACCTTTTACTTAAAGAGCAGAACAAAGTACATCCGGGGGGGGGGAGAAGTTCATTTTAGTTTAAACGAATTTTTATCAAATGTAATCTTCGATGAAAATTCTTTCAGAGTACTTTTGTGAAGAATGGTACCACAACTGCCTGTTACTTTGCAACTATTCACACTGATGCATCTCTCCTTCTATGCGATATCGCAGGTATGGATTTTCATTACACTTTTTAGACGCGAGTTTCTACTAAAAACTTTGGGAATGAGGTTATGGAAAAAAGAAAAAAAATACTTAATCGTCACGCCTAGTTTCCGCCGTCTCCTTCGAAATATCCTATTTCTTGCTACTAATACACTAATTCAGAGAGGGTAGTGACAAAATTCATAGTATATTCGGCTTGCGAGTGTTGTTCAAATCCCCACTGACTTTTGTTAGGTTCACCTGGTAAATGAAGAAAAAAAAATTGGAAATATACGCTTGCTTTTTTTCCCCCCTTTTTTTTGTTTATATAGTGTAGTTCAGAATACGTTAAATTCTTTATTGTGTGTAATGCTTGAATGAATTAAGATCATTCAAATCCAAGATGTCTGAACCCCCGAAATTATTTTGAAAACGATGAATAATATTTGGTTCTAAATAATTTATTTTTGAGATCACCTTAATTAGAGGAACCTCAGATTTTTTTTTTTCAGAAACTTGGGATTCCACAGAAAGCACTCTGGGAAAACATTACTCGAGGCGATCTTGGGTTCATTAATATTAACATACAGTTAATTAATATTAATATACAATTGGCTGCGCCAGATTTAGTTTCGACCAGCACCGCAAATTATTGCAAAACCAAAACATCACACTGAAAAGTCGAATCATTTTTAAATAGCCTCGTCAGATTGAGACTTCAATATGGATGTCATGGCGCCAAAACCGTTCAAAATTATCTAAACCATCAGCCGCTTTTTAAGATCAATGGTAAAAAATGACTTTGGGCGAGTGAAGCCTGAGGGTGTTGACAAAGACCAACCCACTTTGAACCTTGTGGACTGGCGCTACAGAATCAAAAAAAAAAAAAAAAAAAAAAAAAACTGTACCAGATAAGAGAAATCACATCACTAGAGGACTACCAACAGCAGTAACAACTAAAATGAATAGCACATATAACTCAAAGAGAATATAATGAGATAATCAAGATGTTGAAGTTCTCCATTACTTCAAGTAAAAGATTATGAAGGAAATCCCCCATCAATACTGGAAAGAGCAATAACAGCTACTGAACTCGAGAAACGTATTTTCCTGAAAAATTGTTTCAAGAGAAAGATTTTATAAATTTCAGTCAATAGTATTACTGGCTGCTCGGTCAATGAATGCCAAATGTTTTCTTGGAGGGAAAAGGAAGTTAGTTCTGGCTTCGTATCAAAACTCAATTTGAAAAGTTTTGTTATCGATGTTGAATTTATTTGGAAAAGATGTTAGAATAATCCCGAACTTATACTGGGAGTAAACCGGCTGCAGACGGATAGAAAAGAAATTGAAAATAGAAAGGGACGTGAGACAAGGATGAATTTTCTCTCCAAATGTATTCAACCTCTACAGCGACAACAGCCCAAGGGAACTGGTCGACTCCAAAAGGAAACCAGAGGAGCTCCTAGACAGGCTGGTAGAAGAAAGCGAGAAAAAAGGACTAAGCAAACTGCAAGAAGACAAAGTATGATCACCAGCAAGAGAAAAAGACTAAGATGCGATTTACGACTTAATGATGTTGACATCGGGGAAGTGTTTTAACAGAGGATTGTAAAATGTGACACCGAGATCCGAACACACATTGGAATAGCGAAAGCTAAGCAAGGTGTTGAGAAAAGGAAAACTTTGGTTAGAATCAAAGAAAAGAGTGCTAGAATGCTATCCATCTTTTTATGTGGCCGTGAATGTTGGACAATTTCCCTAAGGATAATGAAAAAAAAAAGGACAACAGAAATGTGGTTCTACAGAAGGATACTGAGAATTCCATGGACAGAAGCAATGAGGAAGTCTTAAAAGAAAATGGCAACAGAAGGAACACTTATATTCAAAACCAGAAAAAGACCGGCTAAAATTCCTTGGACACAAAATGAGGAAGGAAGTCCCCAAGGACACATGGCCCAGTGGATCAAAGCGTTGATTGAAGTCATCCAGTTTGACATGACCCAAAGAGTTTTGAGTTCAATACCTGGCTACAGGGTGAACAAAAATTTGAAGAGTTGAGTTAAAGGGAAATAACTGATACTGAGAAGAGGCATGGTACATGGAACTAGAACAACCTACCTCAGTGGACGAAATAAAGAGTTCGGTTCAAAATTCCAATCATCTAAAGAAGGGCGGAGCGTACAACGGCCGCAAAGATGAGGACAACAGTCTGAACAATGTAAATAATTACAATACCGCATCGCAGAAATATAGACAGATGATGAGGAAGGAGGCTTGGAAAACCTAACCCTCACGAGGCATATTGAAAAACAGAGGAAGGCAACGAGCCACTTACTTGACGAGTTTGTGTAATGGATGAAGGAACGAGGGTGGAGCGTAACAAAAGGAGAAAAGAGCCCCACAAGAGGGAAAGTTATGGAGGGCCATGATCGCCTACGTCATGAAGGGACGCAGCACAGAGAAGATTTATAGTTCGATATTAACTTGTTGGAAATGAAATCGTGTATTTCCACATCGCCCAATGTGTTCGTAGCTATCAGAGGTGTTCGCCTGCATGCTCATCACGAGTCCCGTAACTCATTAGGGTCACGGGGGGCACCACATGTACTGCAGCCGCAGTAGAAATGGTGTGTCCTAGGCATGGACAGCCTGACGGAGCCCAACCCTACCCAGGCTGGTTTTGACTTCAGAGTTTTTCCTTCTCCTAGACCGGTTGCCACACAGGGATATAGAACACAGTCCGTCCTGCTATTTACCCATAACTAGGGGGAGAAGAGGTGGATTCATGCCTTTCCGAAGGGGTATTAGCACGTAAATTAATGTAATGAACTCAACTGGAATTCAAACTCGCCTATCCGATTTCTCATTAATCCATCGTGCCTCATGTTAATTATGAGAATTTCACATGGGAATCGCAACATCTAAATCTTGATTTAAATTTTGATCGAAATGAATTATTAGATTCACTCATGAATAATTTCCTTTTCTCTTATCAGCTTGATTCTTCATAAAAAGGGGGGAAAAACAGTACAATTGAATTTTATTTAATTCTATATTTACCATTAATTGCAACGATCTGATACCTTTTCAGTAAAATTCCGCAGGTTTTGATATGAACAAGTTTTTAACGTACTCTTCAATCTGGTTTTCATTAGAGAAAGTCCGCCCTCCTCATTAAAGCGTTTTGAGATGATTCAAAAAAAAAAAAAAAAGATGGGGAGGGGAGATTAATTAGTTGGTACAAATTCAGGCGAGTAAAGTATATATATATATATATATATATATATATAAAGACCGATTTCCAATATATTTTCCTTTGTCTATCTTGCTCTATACGACTAAGTTCCCAGCATTTTCCTTTAATCCGCTGTGTACGCTGCCATAGCTGTGCAAAATCTAACGTATGTTAGTGTACTCCAAACTTATTAACTGCAACGCATGATTAGTAAGTAGTTAGGATGATTGTAAAATATAAACTCGTGACGGACGTACGTCCAATTTTTGCACCGATTTAGTTTTTCTCAGTCATTCTTTGATGTTTCGTTAAATAACTTTGTCAGCGCTGCAATAGATTTGCATTTCAACCTGCATGTGAGTTTACCGCGAAAAGCATGTTCATTTGGATATGTCGAATGAGTACATTTGACGATTTACAAACTTTATCACAGATATTTGCAGATCGAACCTTGCTGAATATCGTAGTACACACAACGCTCTACTGGCTAATGGCTGATAAGCCTAGCCTAGCACAGATCTCACAATTAGATATTGCCTCAAATCCAACAATATCTTTTCTTCGCAGCTCCTTTCATCTCCGAATGAGAAATTCGTTTCCTCTCAAAATCTTTTACTTACACCATTGGAAACGAGATTTCGTGTTGAGTTCTGTGTCGTCTCTGGATCCCCCGCGCTACTACATAAAATGGTATCAACGAAAAGGACGATTTCTTTTTCTTATTCGTTTTTATTAGAAGAGGGGGTAGACGCAGCAGTTTGGATTCTAAGAGGCAGCGGGAAGAATGACGTCATGTGAACGCATGTTGCACGTTGGCTCAGCGTCCCCTTAGCCGGTCTCTTGAACATGGGTGTGGGAATCGTATCGACCCTTTAAAATTCTTGTGGCCCTCTGTTGAATTGTGCCATTTTGGACTTATTCAAACCCCAGACAAATGCAAGCCATCACTGTCAGAATACCACGCCCACTAAGCACTCCGGCCAATCACTGACAATTCTGGCTCTGGCCTTCGCATTCTGTACCATTTGACAAATGCCTCTGTCACTCGGAAATGGTGCCCAGGTGTTTAAGTTTATCTGTGCTTTCTTACAGGAATCTTTTATTGGCTTCCCAAAACAGAAATTAAATATGACATCCAAATAAATTACTGTCCTTTATTTACCGTAACTTTGATACATGTTGATTTTTTTATGGATGTCGATGTTATTTGTTTATACAGTGTAACCCGGATATAAGAAAGTTGTCGGGACTGGAGAAGAAGTCTCTTATATCCGGGTTTGGTCTATATTGTTTAGGTAAGTATGGGGACACTTCATATAACGCTTTTTACGTACAGAACACTAGTTTATTTAACAGTTATAGACATAAAAAACACAGACAAAAATATATTTTCAATCAGTTTTCAAAATAATTCAATCAAAAATTACTTTTTCTTAAAAAAGTCAGTCATTTTTGATTGTACAGAAATCTCTTTGTTAACATCATGAACACTTTCATACAGTCCGTAAATCATTTTCAATGCGCCATCAGGATTACTGCTTTTTGCTTCAAAGTAGGCTGTCAGAGTTTCAAGCACATTCAATGCAGCCAGAGAATTTGGCACTGGTTTGTCACTTTCAGAAACTTCAGAACTTACGCTTTCAGCATCATCATCTTCGTCAAAATCTTGATCATCCTATTTTATACCACGTATGATGTCCGTGCCAGTCAGTTCTCCATAACATTGTGTACGGTCGTCGAAGCTGATAAATTCGTCAAAATCTGTTTGCTCCATGCCCGATGGTGGAGAAACTTGATCATTTTCGTCGAGTATTTCTTCCACTTCAGCCTGTGATTCAATGACAAAGCCGGCCTTTTTAAAACAATTTTGAGTTGTTGACGGTTTTACCATGAAATGTGCTCGCTTCATCATGTGCATGGCCTTCAAAACAGTTATCTGCTTGGCCACCTCGGACAGCGGCACTGGCGGTGTAGCATCGATCGCTGCGATTTGCATTCGAACAAGTTCCCCACGATAATACGCTTTGAATGAACGAATGATGCCTTGATCCAAAGGTTGAATGAGACTGGTGGTGTTTGGTGGCATGAACGACAATTTGATGTTTGACAGATTTGTACCCGGCAGTAAGTTATGACAAGTTGCATTGTCCAAAAACAGAATAATCTTTCGATTTTGAGCAATCATTTTTCGATCAAGCGTTTTCATAACGTCAGTAAACAGCTGACTAGTCATCCAGGCTTTACGATTAGCGAAGTAAGAAAACAGCAGAGTTTTGACATTTTTAAAGCAGCGTGGTTTTGCCGACTTACCAACAACTACAGCTTGCTTTTCACTGCCGTCCAAGTTTGTGAACTGAAGCATCGTGAGTCTGTCTTTGGGAACTTTTGTCCCATTTGACTGTTCGTCGCCGGCAAATCGCAAAGATCCAGACGGCATGTCTTTGTAGAAAATTACCGTTTCATCACAGTTCCAAACATCTTTTGGATCATATCCACGAAAAAGTTGCGGCAAAACGTTTGTCGCCCATTCGTTGGCAGAACCGTGATCGGCTGACGTTGATTCGCCGTGAAATTTTTTGAACGAAACGTTATTGGCCTGCTTCCAGCGCATGAGCCAGCCATTGCTTTCGTTTGCGATAAGTGTTTCCGTTCATTTGCATGCAAGATCTGAGATCGTCTTCTTTCTTGAGAATTTTTGCTGCTGTTGAATAACCGATTCCGTACTTTTTGGCTGCAGCGGCCAGTTTCGATGAGCTCCAACTGTTCAGAAATGCTCAGAGTTTTTCGTTGAGACGCCGACATCACTAATCGCAATGATCGCAAGCAAACGGTTTTCAGTGGCAAAATTAACAAACAGACAAACTTCTGACTCAACAGAACAGTGGGTAAAGTGAAAGTGCTGTCCAGTAAATGCAATGACAAGCAAAGTCGGCAAAAAAGCGGGCGGCGCTACCCTTAGACACACAAAGCAAAATCATAAGGTAGAGGGTGTCTCCTACAGACACAGATTGGACACACTGTGTCTCTAGACTAGTCAAGATTAAGTCATTGAACTTCACTTTCTCTCTAACTGACCTCTGTTTAACCGATTTAAGACATCACACTGTCACTCAAAACGAACTCTCTTATATCGGGGAGGACGGGACCAGAGAATCTCTCTTATATCCGGGTTACACTGTACACTATTTTATTGTTTTAAAAAGACGATAGATATTGAGCTCTATAAATGTATTTGCTAATTCGTTATTTAATTAAATATTAATGTTTATTTGCAAATATTTTGTGAATTACATATCGATTGTGGTACTTTGCATTTAAGTTTAAAGAGGTCAAATGAAGGTCACTCCTGTAAGGATCAAGCAGATTAGCTAGAGAATCAAAGGGAAAAGCAGAATGAGTATCACCTGCTCCCGTGGATTGAATAAAAGATCCGTTTATAAAAATCCAATACAAATTATGATGACCGACACCCGAATGAATCCATGACTGAAATGTTGAGTGGAACAATGAAGCCGGTCCAAAAATAGAATGGTAAATAATCATACCTATTTTTTTTTTCTTTTTAAATAGAGAAAATCGGACAGAGGGCCTATGTCGGCAAAGTGTGCATGGATCAAAATGAAGGCAGTTCTTACAAAGAAAACACTAAAGAGTCACTACAAGAGACGGAAAGGTAATTTCTATTTATCTGTCTTATATTCAAAACTATAATACATCCTGTTCTTTTTTTAATGAAGAGTTATTTTGTCGTTTTTGATAACAGAAGGCATTACTGATGCCAATAAGCAAACACCTCGTATTACAATAATATATTATTTTATTAGTACGTAGGCGAAATTAGAATATTTTTTTCCTTCCTTTGGTAACTTTTACTATCAATGATTTTAAAAGCAAAATTTAATTTAGGTACCTCCACGAGATCGCTAAATTAAAAAAAAAAAAAAAAAAAAAAAAAGCATAGCCTGATGAAAAAGACGCTAAACTTGAAAACAAAATTTTATCGTCTAAATGTTTATGTTATTATTAAGAGGAAAGATCAAAATATTTTGGGGGTATTTTTTTTCCATTTTTTAATCGTTCCTAGCACATCCAAAATTTTCGTTAAAAATCTTTTTTTTTGAGTCAGCAAAATTGATCATTTTTTTCCATTTCATAAAAAAACTGAAATCTCACTTTGAAATTCTTTTAAATATCAATTATCCTTTTTTTCAAAACTTATTTTAAGAAAATCAGAAATTTATAATGTTTATTTAAAATATTTTGAACCAAGCTTAACTTAGCTTTTGTGCCGAAAAGATGTAATTTGAAAATAAAACAAAGCAGGTCATAAACTTTCGCGTCACTTGACAGGTGATGAATGACATATTGACGAATTCCGTGAGGCTAATTTATTCTACGGAAGGAGAAAAGTGATATAATTTACATTTAAGTGAACAAAGTTCTCCGCACTTTCGGCCTTGTGTCACATCTAAGATAAGCTTAGAAAATCACCATTCCACTTGAGGATGTAGGCGGTCATGGCTCTCCACAGCTTTTTCATAACTGTTATTCTATGAATATTCATGTGAAAATGGAGTAGTTTACCGTTGCCTTCATCAATTCATTAACAGATTTTTCATTAAATTTTTGAGTGACTAGCCATCCTATTCAATACGTACATCGATTACATTGGCTAAAATTCCATAACTATATATATTTTTTAATTCATTTTAATTTACTTTTTATTTTAAATTTCAAATGATTATCTCTTCCCTACTTACAGATTTTTTTTTGCTTTTGGAAATGTGCGTCCCAAAATTCCTGCCTTTTGTTTTTAATTATTTTGTTAAATTTTTATCGTTTTAAGTTTAATTTTTTAAATTTATTTTTCCCCGTCTTAGATTCATCGAAACTGTTCAAAAACGCAAGGTCAGTGGAAATTATTCTCTTAACTTTGAGAAATCGGGAAGAATTGTGTTTTTCATATATGCTCTGTTTCCCCTCTCTCTATGAGATTCTTTATCGCCCTCTATGATATCCCCCCTCTCTCTCTCTATGAGATTCTTTATCGCCCTATGATATCCCCCTCTCTCATATCCTTTATCCCTCCTCTATGATATCCCCCTCTCTCATATCCTTTATCCCCCCTCTCTGATATCCTTTATCGCTCTATATCACTGCCATTGATTTTTTCTTTCTTTCATTTCATATTTTAGTTTACATGGCAGTTAAAATAATTCTATGCGTTTTAAGAGAAAATCTACACATTATTTCAGTTGTATCTCGACAGTACAAAGGAATTCAAATAAGTTTCGTGTACAAACAACAGACGTGTTACATTTATTATATATTTAATAAGTTTTATTATTGTTAACGAATTAGTTGTATCTTGGTATTGTAGGACACGGATTTTGAATTTCATTGAATTTCTTTTTTTTTTTTTTTTTTTTAATAATGATTGAAGCCAATCGAAATCTCGGAAGTATAACGAACTAACGCCTTCAACACGAAGATAGGAAAACTAATTCGTGCGCAAGAAAAACTTATTAAAATTTATAATAGATATAACGTTTCTGTTGTCTTTAAATGTCTTAGAAATGAGAAGATAGAAAGCCATCCTAGGCCTCACCTACGTTGACCGTATCACAAATGATGCAGTGAGAGACACCATCAAACAAGAAACAGACACGTTGGAAGATCACATATCTACAGTCAAGAAGAGGAAATTGAAATGGTATGGACATATCCTAAGAGCCAACAATTCTCTCCATTACAGTCCTACAAGATACCACAAGAGAAAAGGAGGCGGGCAGAGGAGAACAATGGGCTGAAAACGTTACTGAGTGAGACTGGAAATCATTCAGAGAGACTCAGACATTGAGACGCAACTGAGATTACATGAAAAGAGCAGTTCAGGTGAGCCATCGACCATAACTCGGATGATCATGATGATCATATTTTTGACAGACACGAAAGAGGAGGAGACAGACAGACACGAAAGGGGAGGAGACAGACAGACACGAAAGGGGAGGAGACAGACAGACACGAAAGGGGAGGAGACAGACAGACACGAAAGGGGAGGAGACAGACAGACACGAAAGAGACCAGGAAGTTGAAATGGTATGGACACGTCATAAGAGCCAACGATATATCCATTGCTGTTCTGCAACGTACCAACGCAAGAGGAAGCAGACAGAAAACGAGAAATGGTCTGAAGACGTCATTTGGTGAACTGGAAGATCATTCACAGACACACCGACATTGTCACGCAATGGTGTCTTTAGCCAAATTTGCTTGAATATGTGTGTATGTGCGTGACTGAAAAGCATAAAAATTATTTTGAGAAATTATTTTTCTCACAAGTATTTTTTTATTGATGGCTCGAAATTATATATATATATATATATATATATATATATTTCACGATATTATTTTTCCCTAAATACTTTCAACCCCATTGGCCATCTTCTGAAAGTTATTTTGAATAGGAGTAGGTAAAGTATTTTTAAAATACTTACAAGAAAATGTTTAAAAATTTCTCAAAAAATATTTGTAATTTTCAATCAGCTATGCAAAAAAGGAGAATTTACTGCAGAAATACACAAACTACACTCATTATACATATAAACACACATATATTATATATAAAAAGAAAGGTTTTAAGGTGTGCTATATTTATGGGATAAAGTGCTCAATATCAGAGAGAGAGAGAGAGAGAGAGAGAGAGAGCGTGTGTAAATATAAGTGAACATTGAAGTGAACACTCAGAGGCGACAAACGGTTTCATGCTAGACGCAATCGTCAGGCCGCGAATGTTGGATTTTTTTTCAAGAAAAGCATAACCACATCCCCTATATGTGCTACTTAATAATCAACTAATACCTTATATAAATGAAAAATTAATCGATTATTTTCCTATCTCAAATTTGCATTCTGCTTGGTTTCACAAGCGTTCACATCGTTGAGGTATTGCTTTTCCAATGACAACCTTTTTTGTTAGGGTTACCAGTGCATAATGCAGAGTGACTCAAGTTGAAGTTATGAGGATTCAAGTCATTTTAAATAAAATGTATTTTATACACGTTGATTTTTCATTATTTTGCTAGAAAGTGAAGTTGTTTAAAATCTATGAATTTTAGCCCCCCCCCCCCCAACCAATTACTTGTATAGAGTGAATTCGATCACCGAAAATGCATGATTTTAACCTCTTTAGAAGTTTACCCATGTATAGTGCGACCTTCCTAATTTTTTGCGTAAAAAATATCTGGCCATAAAAATTCGCAGTATACTTGACGATATACGGTCAAACATTTTATGCAAAAGAA
This sequence comes from Acanthosepion pharaonis, assembly GCA_903632075.3. NCBI lineage: Eukaryota > Metazoa > Mollusca > Cephalopoda > Sepiida > Sepiidae > Acanthosepion > Acanthosepion pharaonis. The sequence goes on from CAHIKZ030002940.1 coordinate 294,998, forward strand.
ACCAAAAGAGTTTAAAAATCTTATTTGTACTTATTTAACAAACAGCGTTTATACTTTTATTCTAACTTCTTTCGTAATTTCCTTCAAGTATCGACTGATCACGCCAGTTGTGACTCCAAGATTTGCCCTCTCTTGTACTGAAAAACTTATGAAAGGACTCGCCCAAATTGCGGACAAGTATGATCTACCAATACAGGTAAGTGACAAGGTAACGGATCAAGATCCTTGCTACCTGATAAATCCTTATTAAATGAATTTTAATTGATACTTTTACGGTATAATATTCGCTTGACATAATAGGAGTAGATAGATTTGCCTATCGTCCGGTTCAAATTCCTTCCCGATTTTATGAACAGGAAAGTTTTTTCTAAAGTCTTTTCATTCGCTTTCTATTCCTTTGCGTCTTAGTGGCATTATCGCCTTATTTGGATGGCATAGTTGAGAAGGTTATTAGAATAATCCAGAACCTATACTGGCAGCAAACTGCCAACAAACAGATAGAAAATGAATTCAATAAATATACAAAAATAGAAAGTGGTGTAAGACAAGGATGTGTCTTCTCAATGGATTCATTCAACCTATACAGTGAAACAATTCTGAGACTATTAGAAGTTCTTCAAGGATTCATTATTGGCAGCCACAATCTTAGCAACATAAGATATGCAAATGACACAGTGTTTACAGAAGACAGAGAAAAGAAACTACAAGAATTTCTACAGATGAAAGTGAAGGAAAGCAAGAATAAAGGACTAAACCTCATTTAGCGAATTGCTAATTGGTGATACCAAAATCAAATAGGTATTACAATTTAAATATTTGGGAAGTGTTTTCATGGAGGACGGAAAGTGCGACATTGAAATTCAAAGAAGCATTGCGATAGAAAAAGATGAAAAAGTATGAAGAAAAAAAAAATGTGTGTTTCTGCCTATAAATTAGGGAAGGGAAACTGTTTTGCAATCATTCCCAATTGACATTATATTTGTTATGAAATTTTTATGTCATGGATGTTTCTGTAATATCCCGATGAAGATGTGCTATTGTGGCACATTTCAGGTTGAATGGTGATGGATAAGTTCTTGTGGTGAATGAGTAAATCGTAAAGAATAAAGGTGGGTGGGCATGAATTTGATTAGCTAGGTTTAGGATAGTGTAGACCTGACTCACCCTACTCTCACTTCGGCCTCGTGCCAAAATTGTTATTTCTGTAACAATAAGAATACATTTCCATTGGAAACAACAAAAATGTCAATATTCAGGCCGGTAGGCGGCAATAAATATAAATAAATATAATGTTTATTAAATAAACGGAGTGGCTGCTGACATATGAGTATCTACTAAAATAACGTTTAAATATATATATATATATATATATATATATATATATATATATATGCAGGTTTCATTAAATAATATAGACAAGTTTTATCTATTTATTTTAAGTAAGTTCCTTTCATATTGTCTGATAAGCTTTATAACATTATCATTGAATGACGAATACACTAGTTAGTCGTTGCTTTGAAATTTTCATTATTGTTCCGTGTATTGGTTGATATATTGAAAAGTAATTGTCATCTTTGATAATGGCTTATGTAAGCCGAAAGATTAGATTAGATTTAAACATGTATCAATATGGTGATTTCCTTTCGTCCTTCAATGATAAGCTTCCTTAAATTTCTTCCCTAAATTAAGCTTATCAGAAAATATGAAAGGAACTTACTTAAAATAGACAAAACTTGTCTATATCATTTAATGAAACATCAAATGAAAAATTTCTGCCTAAATATACACTATACAAGTCATGCACAGACAGCTCCTTAGTGTGTCTAGACGTCCGATTGCTTCCAGCCGGGATTGAAACCCAACTGATTTGAAATCATCGCAAGGCAGAAAGGAAGGGAATGTTAACGTTTTTCTGTATACAAAATACGTCAGGGGCTCGGAGAATTCAATTCATACTTGAAGAGTAAAGCTCAATAGCAGTAGGAACCGGTGTTTTCTTTTTTAAAAACTATCCCTAGATACCTCAACCGGATTTCCAGGAGCATATATAGTCATCCAGAGACAGAATGTTTCGCTGTATCACAGCTCCTTAGTGTGTCTAGACGTCCGATTGCTTCAAGCCGGAATTGAAACCCGATTGTGTGAAAATTATTATATATATATATATATATATATATATATATAGGTGATCATGAACGAAGACCACTCACACTTACCAAGTTTCAAATTAGAATGGAATTTTTTTCTTATTTTATCAAGTTTTACAGTATTGCACCATGCAAAAATATCGCTATGATGTGCCGTTTTTGCTATGGTAGTGTAAGAAATCGACAAGAAAGCGGATCAATAGAAATTCTCTTATTTGATATCGTATTTGATATCGTATTTTCAACATTGTTGATTCAGTCATTGCAAGAGGAAAGTGACTCCTTCTCATTTGAATCGGACTCATTTTAATTGGTGCGGTAAAATTTCAAAAATTACCAGATGATATTTTGAGAAAGATCGAAGAGTTACGATTCAAGGAAAAATTCTATTTAGTGAATTAAATAAAAAGACGTTAATAATGCGAAGAGTTGCTAAATGATTCTTAAAGAGGCTCTATTAATTTTCGGTCAGTTCATATTTTGTTTTCATTTCGTGAAAGTCTTAATGGATTGTTTCAAGCATAAATACTACAACAAAAAGATGTTTCGGAACAAACTTAAGTAGTGGACACATTTTAGATGAATTATTAGATTCCGCACAGAAAGAAAAGAAACAGATTCAAAACTTCTTCAGATGGTTTTTCTTCAGTCTTTAAATAACATAAGAAAATATAAGGTTATGGGCCACAGGTTTGGAGAGTGATACAGCTTTAACATTTCTTAAATCCGTCGACGGAGATTGCGAGGCTGGCTTCCGTCTTGATATCCCACTTACAGATGAATAATTTAGAAATTTAAAAAAAAATGTTAGAAATTCATCATTGCACTCAGTGTGAAAACTGGAGTTTTATGTGATAAATACTGACACTAATAGTTAGAGTCATAGCTTTTACCAATTTTGAGCATTTAGTTTTTAAAACAGTCTCTGAAGAAATACCTTTACAGAAATAAATAATTTCCACAGTTTTTTTTTTGTTAATAAATCCAAATGGAGTTGATATTTTTGTATTGAATGGAAAATATTCAAACCAGAATTCTAATTATGAATCACCTCAAGCAAAATATGCATTTTTTTTTTTTTTTACTGTATTCGATAAGTAAATCTGCGGAAAGAAAACTGTAAAAGATTAGAAAAAAGTCTACTCAACGAATAAAATTTATTCGATCATTTGTTATAATAAAAACAAAAAAAAATAGATAAAAAGTTTATATAACACCAGAATAACGCTGGGCATAAATTATAAGAGTAAATGTTTTAAATTTGCATTGCTTATTGAAAATCACACTAAAACTACTGCATTGTATAATAATATATTACATCATAACGAAATTGTTCAGTATAATTTTCCCTTTGAATTAAATGAAGGTCTTACTGGTGGCACAATGATTTAGTAATAATGTGCGTGTGCCTTGTTCAAATACAATTTGCAAAGCTTGAGTAAATTATAAATTTATTTGCGTGGATGTGAGCAGTTAATGAGATCAGTCCTTTCAGAACACTGTCACGTTATTTGATATTTTCGTTTCTTACAAGCATGTCACAGTAATCGACGACCGAAAGAGAAAATGAAGAAGCTCTTCGACAAACCAATATCTACTATCTACGTTTGCTTCGGAAATACTAGCCCACTCACTCCAGATTTTAAAAAAATCTGTTGACTTCATTTACAACCTTGACAGAGACGAATAAGTTTCCTTGTCAAAAAGTTATTGATAAATCATTCCAATGGCTTTCGAGACTGAACTAAGTTTGATTCCCATTACGCTCTCCAAACATGTAACCTTGTACCAGACTAGAATGGAAATATTTCTGAGAACAGACTAATCTGTCGATTTAGGAGGAACAAATTGTCTTCGTTTCTCAATGCTTAAAAAAAAAATTTACTCTTAAGTGTCTACAAGAAGACTTTAATAATTGTTGGATCGGTATTTACAGTGAACGGAAGATCTGAAAACGGTGATCGAAATATTATTTAAATGATCAAAAGTACGAAACTAATAAATACTTGATAATGACTAAAAACAAAAATTTCTTATTTTCACATGACTTGGATAATCTAGTATTAATATAAAAATGCTACTGGATATAAAAATATGGGGTTCAGTTTTCTGTTATAAAGTCAGAAAATGATCTTTCCCAAAATTATGACATTTATAGGGTAATATGTTCAAAGATTCACATGTGAAAACCTTTTCATAATCTTGAGGAATTAACAAAACCGGTCGTTATCATTGGCAGCATGAATCCTCGTCTTATGCACTAAGGACATGATTGGTTACAGCGCTCCACAACTTCCAGTCTTTTGTTACTCTAAACATATTTTTACCCTTTACCAAACTTATTTATCTTCTATCATCTATTCACACAAATTTGTTAAATACGTTACTTTTTGCTATCGTTTACCTTCAGAATGTTTTGTGAGAGAGACAATATATAGGGGAGTTTCGGAAATTTTCCTCAATAAATAAATAAATAAAAATAATAATAATAATAATAATAAAACAGACGTCCCCCACGTTTATTAGACACCTCAGAATACATTTTCGTTTTTTTAATAAAAGTAAATGCACAAATTATAAATAGTCTTAATATTAGAAATCCAACACTACTAATTTTCCGTCAGATGCCTCAGTGACGAGTAATGGTTAACAAAGTTAGTCTGGTTGACCGTTACCGTGTAGTGAGTTCTGTCCACACTGGGCGTATCGTATAATATTCTGCATTAAATAACCCAACAATGGTTGATATATCGAGAGAAAGAAAACAAAAATCACGAAACCTAAAATAATGTCATTCAAATTTTTGGGATCTAAAGTTTTGAAGAAGCACTTTTGTAGTTATTTACATGTGAACTAATGTCCTATTCTCAAAGCCTTTAAGAGAAATTCTGGAACCACGTGGCAGACAATGACTTTCTTAAAATTGAGGATTTGACTTCCTGTAAATATGAATGTAAACTCTCATAAATGCTTTATTTCCATGATCGGATATAACAATGTAAGAAACATATTCAATTAATGCAGCAAAATGAATCAGTCTTCACAGTTACATTCACCAGTCGCCTTTTAGGTTTTGTTCATACAGAAATGATTTTAAAACGTCCATAATAATTTTTTTCAAGAAAAATACTTAAAAAAAAAAAAAAATTAAGATTTAACTAGAGTACTAATTAAAATGTGTTTTTCTAGCTTTTTTGTTTGCAAAAAATCTAATAACACTATCACAATCAATTCGTTTTGTAATGCCTGATTCAATATTCAGTCATGCTAGATCAACAAGTCTGGTTTGAGACTTGGTAGTTTTTGATAAGTTTTAGTTTACACAAAGCCTGCATGGCGAATACATGTTAATATTATTAAAGTAATCCAACACACATTGAAACATATTTTAGGCTTTCTGCATCAAGATCTTGGAACTCTCTAATAATTACAATACATAAAGTCCTTGCGAAACAAAACAATAATACATACAGGCACATGATGACGCGAAAATTCTAATGTGTACTCATCCCCTCATGACGCTAATTGATGTATCTAACCCCCACCCCCCGGGCTGTAGATAGATACTCTTGGTGGTATTATAGGTTTAGACAACTAGGCCTACAATAATTACTAATAAATACTAATAAAAAGAAATAAGTGTGGTAAGTATAGGGATGTTTGAATATGCGAATGTGTATGTTGGGTTGGGGGTAGTGCTTGTTCTCGAAAGGGGGGTGGGGCGTTGCATGGTTGCTGTGGGGCTCTTCTTAGATTTTGGGCCCCGAAACAAAGTGACCAACTGAACCCCCTTCTAACAGGCACCTTATCTCATCTTGTCAATCCGGGTAACCGGCAGAGTTCTAAACATTTTTATTCAATCACTAATTGTTCTTCTTCTTCTTTTCATGTCTACGGACATATCGTCTTATTCTAAATCATTGCTGCCATGTTCTCACTGAATTTAAACCTGTACTACTTGGCCCAGGGATTAAAAATTTTTTTTTTTTTTTTTTTTTTTCAGCTCAGAGTTATTTAATCAATTTGCTATCGTATCTAGCACAAGGCCGGTATATATATATATATTTTTTTTTTCAGACTCATATTAATGAGAATAAAAAAGAAATTGCTGAGGTGGAAAAAAGGTTCCCGAATAAAACATACGCAGAAACCTATGATGCCATGGGTCTCTTGAAAAACAAGGTAAAGGCAATTTGAAATCATTCGTTTTTTTTTCCATTTATTTTCTAAATGATTCTCCATCACTAGCCATAAAAAATTTTCAGGAGACTTATATATAAATAAATGTCAAATTCTGTCTGTCCATCAGTCCGTGTATCTACCCCCCACCTTTACTCGGGCCACACTTGCTCAACGTATTCTGGGATCAGGATGATCCTGGGATTGAAGATCTGTCCATCTGGTGTTTGAACATTCAACATTAGGATTTATGTCCGGATGACGAGAGAACAATTAAAAATTCAATTTAAAAAGAAATGAAAAAATTAGTGATATTAAAAGATTTAATTTATTTTGATTTTAAAGTAACACTAAAACTTTGTGAATTTAAATTTTTTGTTTTAAATTCAGTTTAAAATCTCCAAAACTTTGTAAATTGAGGAAATCAATTTTATTTCTTCAAAATGCCAAGGAATCAGAGTTAAAGTGAAAGGTTTTCTGACATGAGGCTTTGAAGTTCCACAGAGTTTGTGATTTGAAGAACTCAATTTTGGGCTTGAATTGGAATTTCGTCTGGAATCGAACTTGTATCCTGATTCAGAGTTAAAATGAGGTTTTGAACTTCCATGGAGTGAATTGAGAAATTCAAAGTTATTTTTTCAAAATTATCATTGCTGCTTTCTATTCTGGAAAGAAGAGTATCCCTTTAGTTTTATGCTGGGAAGCACAAATACCCCCCAGCCGCTGGAGCTAGTTTAAAAGTCCACACATACTGCTGACTTTAAGCTAGTTATAAAATAAGACTCGAGTCTGCCTGTGTGACTAACATGTACCTGTGCCATTTAATGTATACATACGCACGCACTATTTGAAGGATTTTAAGAGAAGACATTGAAATAAGTATAATTTTAATATATATCTTTTTTTAATTTTGTAGTATATTTTTAGGTGTGTCACTGAATTCAAATATACATGTGTATACGCAAAAATACATGCACACACAATTTGAAGGAAATCGAAATGAACATCTTTGTTGGGAGAATTAATTTCCCTGTCTGGCAACAACTCTTGGGTAACAGAAAAAAAAAAGTACGAATCAAAATATTCAGCTCTTGGAAGTTATTTTTATGACTCCTATATTTAATCCGAATATATTTTCTAATAAATGTCGAATTTTAAATGGATAAAATATTTAGAATTAAAATTTGTTGATCTTACCATCGGCGAAGCGACAAAGGTTTATCATTTTTAACACTTTTTTTTTTTCATTGAGTGACCTTCGTTTTAATTATGACATTCCAAATTCCAAAAAGAATGGCATCTTGACAGTTCGCTGTGGATTGAATTCAACCAAATGACAATTGCCAATACGAACAGCGCAAAAACATTTTCTTCCTAAGATGACAAGAGATAGGAATAAATAAATGGGGATAAACGTGAAAGAATGGAATCGGCAGAGTTCGAACCCCGACAGAGTAGATTCATTCCTCACTATGCCCCTAAACAAAAAACAAAACATACACAAACTATGAATCCATCTCTCCTTATTGCCAGCTGGGGTTTAAATAGCAAAGCATATTAAACTAACCTTGGTTGAGAATCGGTCTAGAAAGAAAACTGAATTCAAAACAGGAATGTCAAATTCCTGTTGCGGTAAGAACCAGTTACATTCTTTACTATTATGAATGGACATAAGTAGTCCTGGGTAATTGTCTCAAGAATCTAATACTATTGCAGTGACTCGTCTAACTGAATATTGAACACTACTATCACGATTGATTTGGTCGAGTTAAGTGATGTGTTTTGCCAAACAACACATCACAAGAACCAACTTATTATAAAGAAACTGTAATAACAATTTATATCCGTGGTAACAGAAGACCGCAAGGAATTTACGGTATATTACACAAAGTGAATTTGTAGATTTTTTGTAGTGACTGTAACCTTCACTGAGCGAAGATGATAACTACGCCTCCAGGTAGCAATGTTTTTGTTATGACGATGATAAATTACTCGAAAATGAGCATACAAACGGTAGTTAAAAGGACAGACCCCATGAAAATGCAGAGAACAAAAATATTTGGAAAACAATTGTTCTCTCCAGAATCTATCTTGTATATTTATAAGTCTACCATTCCTCCATGCTTTGAATATTGCTGACACATATGGTGCGGTGCTCCTGCTGGATATTTAGAGATTCTTGATAAAATCCAAAGAAGAATCAGCAATATTATTGATCCTAATATGGCGTCTCGGCCTCAGTCAATTTCCCACTACCTTTTCTATAAATACTTTCATGGTAATTGTTCTGATGAACTAATATCTAAAAGGTACCTAGACTTTAGGAATTTAGATGCAGTACTAGATTGGCGGCAAGGTCTCAGTTGAAATGGTTATATGTGATCCCGTAACTTTTATGTTAACAGTTTATTTTCTTGCACTTCTCACTTGTGAAACACTTCCGGTTCCATACTTTCCAGTCAACTTTGATCTTCAACAATTTAAATGCAATGTCAATCGTTATCTACTGTCTTGATTACTCTTCTATTTTTCTCACTCCTTAGTAATGTTTCTTTTTTTTTTTTTTTGTCACATTCAGTAACTTCCTTGTGTCTTAGTGGTTTTAATGCCTTGCATGGGGTGAAATGATTAAAAAATATATTTAAAGACTCGTATGTGAAAGCCTTTTATAACCGAATGCGTAGGCTGGCTCAGAATAGCAAACTACTAGTATAAACGCTGACGACAGGAACTGAATGGGGGTGGCTTGGTTTATTTTGTTTTACAGCATATCAATCTCAATGGGTTATTTAATGCCGACAACATTTTTAGGATAGATTCGTATCAATAGAATATATATTCTTTGGTTTAGATTGGTTTGGTTTATTTTGTTTTATGGTATATCAACACCTCAACGGGTTATTTAATGCTGACAATTTCTATTGCTGGTAATATTTTGTTTTATCAAAAATCTGTTTCTCGTAATATTTTTCATTTAAAGTTGTATTGCTGGTAATATTTTTTTTCAGAAAAGTATTGCTGGTAATAGTTAACTATTTGCCCATAGCTGGGACCCTAACAGGTGCTACCACCCCGGGTCAGGGTGGTGCTGGGAACACCAGCAATTAAGAGGTGGTTCCACGCTCCTCAAAACCTCCTGATCAGACGCCTTGCTGCTGGACGTACTTTAACGTCTGACCCAGGACGCGGAACTGAATGGGGTCGTATTCTGACAGTGATGGATTGCTTTTGTTTAAGTTTTTATATAAGACCAAAAAAAAGTGCGAGGACACTGAGACGGCTGCAAGAATCAATGGGTACAACTTCTGCCCTAGATCAGATTTCCCCCATCAATAAGCAAAATACTCCGATTTCATTTCGCTATTCAAATCTTCTCCAATTTCACTAACAAAAAAAGAAAACAAAACATACGTGTGTGTGTGTGTGCGTGTGTTTCCCAGACTCTCTCTCTCTGATATAACGATGGGAATCAGAAGATTCGAAACCAGATGTGAAACGAAACGCAACATTAAATATTGACTAAATAAAATGTTCTGTTATTTTAAAGTCGTATTAATATAAGATTTTACTGGACATAAGAGGAGGGGGGGCAGTCTTCTGTTATCAAGTCAGAAACTAATTTTTCCCCAAATTACGACATTTATAAGAAAACAAGATTCACACGTGAAAATCTGTTACTAATCGCGAATAATTAACAAAACATGTCGTTCTCATTGGCAGCATGAACAGTCATCTTATGTGTTAGGCTCTTTCAGGACATGATAGGTTACGGCACTCTACAACTTCCAATCTTTTGTTGTTTTTACCATTTATCTTCCCTAATTTGTCATTCCGTCATCTATTCACACAAACTTGTTAAATACATTAATCGCTATTTCTACCTTCGTTCGCCTTCAACATGTCTTGTAAATGTTAAATTCTCTAAGCTTTCTTTTCTTATGTGTCCCAGAAATTTCAACAGTCTTTCTGATTCTAAGTCTCTAAAAAAAATTTTCCATGCTCACGTGACCATTCCGTAGTCTTATCAACATTTGCCGGCAGAACCACATCTTTGTGCCTTAAGTGTGTGCTTCATTTGTGAGGAAAATATCCAGCACCCGCTGACCAATAAAAAGATTAAACAAACAGCATTTCAGCTCTCTTTGTGTGTAACGATATTTTCCTATCTCTTAATACTTTGTATACTTTCTAAAAGACATTTTGCCCCTGCTGACGTCAGTCTCGCATTTCCCATCGACTTTTTCTAAACTATCCGTTTAAATTTCTGTACCAGTTTCATTTTGACGTCCCCAATGAAGCAGCTCATATCTTGGACTGCCTCTTTTACTCACGACCTTGTATTCTATCTTACATTTGATGGTTCGCATTTCCCCCTTGTCTAAAAGGGATTTCAATTCCCTTTCCTAGTCTGCCATCAACACGTTGTCATCACTCATCTTAAAATTCTGTTAGACAAAGTGGGCAACCGGTTTTCTATTGCTATGAACTAATTCTTTGTAAACTTACCACATAATATAACGATTGGAAAATACATTTAAAATACTCACATTGAAAAATTTCAAAACAGTAAAGACGACAAAATCTTTTTTTTTTTTTTTTTTTACGAGCTGAGCAAACTTATGTGCCATGTCTTTCCAGGACATGCGCGATCATGGTTCTCCAGTTTCCCGTCCTTTATAGCTTTTAGTAAAATTTGTTTTCCTGCTATCACTCCTAATTCCTGTTCTGCCACCTATTTACACAAGCTTATTCGGTATGTTACCCGCTGCTTTAGCCTCTGGGTGTCAAATTCTCCAAATCCTCTTTATTATGTGCTCTACAAATGTCAACTGTCTCTTTCTGATGTTAAGTATGCATCCTTTTTGTTTCCATTTTCTCTAAGACACTGTCGCTGCTCACATGTTCAGTCTCTAGTGTTCTCAGTGTGGAGACGGTTCAGCATTCACTGCTATATAGGAAGATTGGAATCATGTAATAGTTTAGTACTCTATTCTTTGTTTCTAGCGAAAAATACTTTGCTTAGCTTTAAGAAGGCATCTTCCGCAACCCAAATGCGACTTTGGATTTCGGTGTCGCATTTTTCATCTTGTGTTAATACACTTCTTAGATATTTATATTTTTGTGCTTGCTTAATTTTGGTATCGCCAATTTTAATTCACATGTTGGGCCGTTTCATTAACAGTTGTACATTCTGTCTTCACTTTTCAATCTTATAAAGTGATCCCCGAGAAATTATTACATATTAATTGGAAAAATATATTTAAAGACAGACATTAAAATTTTTTAATAATCGTAAGGACTGAGCAAACTATGGACACAAAGTTGGGGATCAGTTTTCTGTTATTAAGTCAAAATGATCTCCCATATTATTACATAGAATAATAATTGGAAAATAAATGTGAAAACCTTTTAATAAGAACTTAAGGCTCGACCGCCCTTTACCTGACATGGTTAAAAAAAAAAAAAGTATCGAGGTATCGCCTGATTAGCGAAGTCATTCCCGCCACCCATATTTTAGATAAAAAGAAAAAAAAAAAAAAAAAGAAAAAAAAAGAATTATAATCAGCTTAAAGATTTTTTTTTTTTTTGACTAAGGGAAATGCTTATCTCTGATCTCTAATCAGCCGATGAATTGCCTTTACACCTGCAAAACTAATTTTGTCATTCTTAATCAGTGAAGTGCTTGATGATAAACACGAGAGCGATTGCCTTAGATTAACTCAAACGATCTTTGACAAGGAATTGCATTAGTTGTGTCTGCGCAAACGCACTCTTGTTGTGGCATGTCTTGAAAAGTTTTCTCACTTATCAAGTCCTTTCTATCAGTTAAGTACATGATTGCTATTGTTAATGGCCAATCCTCTGCATCACATGAGGTCAATGATGGCGTTACCCCAAGGCCTTAGCCACTTTATATTAATGATCTGCTGAAGAACATTCTCAGACCATTAGTAAATATATATATGTGCAGACGATACCAGTTTATGGGTGCACCTCTAAATATCTGGATGCCTAGAAGCCCCGTGTTAGTCTCTCCGCTGACCCCGCTCGCTCATCTCAATCGGGGGGGGGGGAAGAATGACTTCTATCATTCAATGCCTCCAAAACAAAGCTAGTAACATTTCATCAACAAGCAGACCCCAAATTTGCTCAAATCCTAATGAGCGGTTGTATTCTCAATAAAGCTCCTTGTGTCAAACGCCCATTGGTATTAAAGCTCACCCCCAGACCTCAAGTGAAATTCCTGTATTCATACCATCGCTGAAGATGCTGGAAATATGGCCGGTCCTTTGTACCCTTCTAATGAGTACCTGGCTCCTCTTGACATGCTCTATCTTGGCAAGAATCAGATAAGATCACAATTATAGTATTGCTGCCATATCCGAGACGGAGATGTCCAATCCTCACTGTAAGTGTTCAAAAGAAGTTACGCGATCGTGTGGGTGATGGATTATTCTCTACCCTGTAGCCTCTCCCCACCACAGCCGTGCTGCATTCCTTAGTTCCACTAGCTCCAACCTTCTCAACAAAACCTGCCATGTCATAAGTCGACTTATCCTCGTCTATGTATTTCATTTGTAAGGTGAACGTTTGTAAAACAAATTCCCGATAGGACCTTTCTCTGACCGCTACAATCTTAATCTCTTCAAGTCCAGGGTCAACATCTATCCTACACATAATATGTACTTTCTACTTCCTCCTTTTATGACCTTACAACGATTTTATTCAGCAATCGTCTATATTGAGTGGCTCTTAGGTCCTGCAACTTGGTGAATAATAAAAATAAAAAAAAAAAAAAAAAAAAAATGCCACGAGCACATTTATCACCTTTCTTCCCGTAAACATTTGTATCAATTCTTTTTCCTGGCGAACTAGTTTCTCCACGTTTTGAAGTTGCCGCATATCCCATAAAAATCAGGCTTTACTGAAAAAACGCAGGATCTCTCCTGTAGCCCTCTAACGAAACGTTGGGGGGGGATTTCTTTTTCTGCTTCCATTTTTTTTTTTTTTTTACAATTATTTTTTTTTAATATTTGTCCTGGGCATGATAGACTACATCCGGCAGCAAGGCCTCTGATCGGGAGAGTGGAACCACCTCATAATTGCTGTTGTTCCCAGGTCCACCCTTACCTGGGGTGACAGCACCTATGGGCAAATAGTGAACTTAAAAAAAAAAAATGGAAATATAAAAAATACATTTTTATAGTAAAAATAACTGCAATACATTTTTATATAAAATTACCAACAATTCTTATTTATAGTAAAACGATCAACAATACATTTTATCTGTAGTTCTGTTAAAGGCATACAATTGCGTTCAAAATATTTACATTTCGACATTAGTAACCCATAGAGGTGTTAATATGCCGCTAAACAAAGTCAACCAACTATTAATATTTATAGTCTTCTTTTTATTCGGGTCTTAGTTGAATTCCGTCGTTGTTTAGGAAATTTAATTGTTTTAAGGTTAAAAAAGATGAAAAGAAAAAAAAGAGTTGGCGAAAAATCACTACTAGCAGACGTTATCGCGCCTCTACTGAGTTTCATGGCCCGACCAGGGAACTGGTAACCTGACGTGACTTAACAAATAGAACGCCATTTTTAATGGACATTGAGGAAGTAACAAAACAATTTATATCACATTTTGATCTTTATTACAAGAATGAATTTTGAAAATGCTGCGTTTATTACTTTTCTCTTTTTAACAGTTTCCGAGACAAATATATTTGTAGTTTTAAACGGAATTTTTCTATATTTTATTCACAGACAATCCTTGCCCACAATATTCACTGCCCTCACCAGGACATAAAACTAATCAAAAAGAAAGAAAGCAGTGTTTGCCACTGTCCCAATTCTAATACCAAGTAAGTTAGTTTTTTTTTTATTTTTATATGTTATATTCAGCTGACTGCCCACCCAATCCCATTCCCGGAACGAAGATAAATGTGACCGACTGAATATGGAGCGTCAAATGTGTGCGCATGGAGAGAAAACATTTTTATAATTGCAGCCAATTTTTTAGTGCAATGGAGAGGTACTGTCTCTGAATTGGAATCTCCAGGGACAAGGCACATCAGTGTGTGCTGTCTTGGTCGAACAAAGTTGATTTTAACTTTTATGTGCAAAAAAAAGAAAAAATTAATTAAAGAAACGACGTAAAGAGAACAAAAATTGATTATTATAGTCAGAGACGTTTGTGTATGATGACTGAAAAATAGTTTGGAAAGTTCTGGAAATTTACCTTCCGAGCGTATTAAGTTAAAATGGAAAAAAATGTATTATTCAACTATTTACATTGTTCGGACTGTTGTCCTCATTTTTGTTGCCATATTTACGACTTTTCGGGCGTTATACGCTTCGTTCTTCAGGTGATTGGAATCCACTGAGCCATTGAAATTTTCAGGAGATTGGAATTACATGGCCCAGTGGATAAAAGCGTTGGTTGTGTCCATTGACTTGACCCAAGGAGTTGCGAGTTGAATACCTGGCTACTGCAGTGGCGTACAAACACTTGGAGAGTTGAGTTAAAGTAGGTACCTCCACGAGATCGCTAGAGAAAAAAAAAAAAAAAAAAAAAAAGCATAGCCTGATGAAAAAGACGCCAAACTTGGCGAAAACAAAATGTTATCGTCTAAATGTTTATATTATTAAGAGGAAAGATCAAAGTATTTTTGGTGTATTTTTTTAACATTATTAAATCTTCCCTAACATGTCTGAAATTTTCGTTAAAAATCTTTTTTTTCTTTTTTTTTTGAGTCAGCAAAATTGACCATTTTTTCCATTTTATAAAAAAAAAAAAAAAAAAAATGGAAATCTCACTTTGAAATTCTTTTAAATATCAATTTTTTTCAAAACTTATTTTAAGAAAATCAGAAATTGTTTATTTAAAATATTTTGAACCAAACTTAGCTTAGCTTCTGCGCCGAAAAGATGTAATTTGAAAATAAAACAAAGCAGGTCATAAACTTTCGCGTCACTTGACAGGTGTTGAATGACATATTGATGGATTCCGTGAGGCTAATTTGTTCTACGGATGGAGAAAAGTGAAATAATTTACATTTCAGAGAACAAATTATTTACCTCGTTATTTTTAAGGAAAGCTTTCACCTTTACGTTTATGATGTTTTATGGAAAGGTTAGTCTAAAGAAATTAAAATAAGACTTAAGAGTGACATTAAATTTCATAAGAAAGGTATCTAATTAATTTATAGGTACCTTTCTTATGAAATTTTATCAGAAGTGTACATAAAATACTATAATTCTATGTACATTTATTACATTTTACTGTGTTATTTGTATTTCCATTCATTTTATTTTTGATATTTCATTAATGCAAAAATGTCATAACTGAGATTAATATAAAAATAAGATCATATAAATTTCATGATACTTATAGGTACCCTTCTCAGTTGAAATTGAAAAATCAAATTAACTTCTCCGCACGTGTTTCGCAAAAGTAAAGGCTTAACAGCGGAGAACAATGCTTAACTCAAATAACGCAACTTAATTATATTCTGGTTGGTCTTCTGTACTTCATAATTATAGCCTGATTATACACACAAAATTACATTTCTTAATTACTGCTGATCAGGTCAAAACGATACAATTTACAACGCGCTAGAAAAAAAAAAAATCTCATAAGGAGACTTAGGAAACCCGATGCGGCTTTTAATTTTATATTTAAAAAATTAAATGTAAAAATCTATTATAATTAAGAAATAACATATAATTGTATTAAAAATTCATTTTTCATCGAATAAAGTTTTTGCTTTCAGAAAATGTTGTCCATATTCATAAAAACAACTAAAAGCAAATGAAATTAAATAATATATTTGTTTTATTGAATTTTGTATGTTACAATTCAGAGCTGATTTTCAGGTGGGGGGGGGGTCCAATTAAAAACAAAAAACAAAAAAAAAAAAAAAACATGATTTGCATTCCTCAAAGCCTTGTGCTTTTAACTATTGTAATCACTAAACCCGATGCGATCGAATTTCTAGCGTTTTCATAATATTAATTTTGGGGTGGGGTAATAAATATTAAAAAAATATTTCTAACATGAATTTAAAAAAAAAAAAAAAAAACAAAAAAACATTTGTAATAATTTCGATCATCTGTGAATAGTTTTTCTGAAAGTTTCATTAACATCCGACAATTATTTATATTTTTGCAAGATTTTCTAAATTAATGTGTGTCATACCAAAAAAAAAAAAAAAACAAGTGCTAAAAATTGTCTGTTATTTACTAGTTCCGCTGATAGGAAAAATTTAAAAAAAATAAAAAACTTTGGTCTTTCCTCTTAATAATAACATTTTACACGATAAAATTGTTTTCGGCAAGGTTGGCGTCTTTTTCATCAAGCTATGCTCTTTTTTTTTTAGCGATTTCGTGGAGGTACCTAAGTTAAAGGGAGATAACTGACATTCGGAAGATACCTGGCACGTGGAACTAGAACAGTCTACGCCGGATGACGAAATAAAGGGTTCAGTTCGAATTTCTAATCACCTGGAGAAGACCGGAGCGTACAAAGGCCGAAACATCGAGAATATGACAACAAAAATGAGGATGACAGTCCGAACAATGTAAATCGTGTAAATAGTTACAATACCTCATTTCAGAAAGATGTATTCAACAACTTAAAATAAGAATTATGTTCGGATTATTTTTGTGTTCATTAAGCTAAAAGCTTTTTTTTTTTTTTTTTACCCAAAATGTTAAATTACAAAGTTTTTATGCGAAAAGGGGTTTTTCTTCCGAAAAATTGAAAATTAAAAATTGTTTAACCTACGGTAAATTGAGGGGGGGGGGAAATATTTGACATTGTAAAAATATTCCAATCATCCACAAAGAAAAAAGGAAAGGAAAAGAAGAAAGCAGATAAATTGTAAATCTAAAATTGTTATATTCCAAAAATTGCGGAGGTGATTTTTTTTTAAAGTCAATTTTCTTTCCATGAAGAGTTTTCGTACGACAGGGAATAAACTAAACATAGGAAGTTTTCTCAGACTATCATACGGACTCCACTTGATACGTTGTCCTTCGTTTAGACCTCGTACGCGAACGTCATTGTAGACACAAGATACACGTAAATATTTAACAGAAAAATGTTCAACTCAGTCCTAAAACGTGTTATTTGAAGAGTATAAACTTTCTAATAAGTTAATAACTAGACGTTTAAAAGCTGAAAGTTTGTAGATTAATCATTTGAAGTTTCAAATACTGTGTAATTTTTAATTTTTTCCGTAAATTAAAACTAATTTTTAATTTGGTAGCCATTCAATCGAGATACGTCTTCAGAATTTACAATAAAAATGCATTTTTTAATTATTTTGTCTGAAACTTAATAAAATGGCTTAATGTCTCTGCTACAATTTCAATCTGTTTAATTTATTCAATTTACCAAATCTTTAATTTATACAGATTTTTATACATTTTTTCACAAACGCTGCAAATCTATATTCGCCTGGCGTCAGTTTAAAGTGAAAACTTTTCTCCAAATCTTGTGACCATTTTACTTGAAATTTGTATTTTAATTTCAGAAGAAAACTTGAAACTTGTCTACAAAATTATAGATGAGATATGTATTCAAGAAGAAGGCTTCAATTTAAAACTGATTGTGGTTTTCATTAAGAGAGAAAGAAAAGAGAATGCCTTTAGTAAAGTCTGCTTTCTTTTAGTTTTTTTCTTCTTTGTTCACTCTTCATGTAGCAGAAGTTAAAAACGAAAGACTGCTCAGTAAAACAGTTACATATTAAAGCTTTTCACCAGTGCCAAATTTACAAAAGAGCCTGTATGGGTTGTAGCCCAGGGGCCCCTGATAAACTCAAAGATATAAGAACAGAGATATGTTTATTTTCAGAGTTAATGGGGTTCCTTTAAACTCATTTGAAGCAATTTAGAGAATTTGGGACCCTCTAGTTGGAGTGAGTCTTTTAAAACTGACAGTTGAAGTGTTTCATGTTTTAGTTTTACACACACAAAAAAAAAAAAAAAAAAAAAAAAAAAAACGCATCAATTTTTTTTTTTTAAATATGAAGGGGGGGTATTCAAAAATGAAGCTCCCCCTCCAATTTTATTAACGCAGGAGGCTCTTAAGACCGGGATCCGTCTTTACATTAAAAAAAAAATTATTACAACATTTCTTACTACGGATTCAACAAAGACCATCTTCGCGAACCTCGGCGTGATGTAATGGTTAACGAACGAGAACAATTACGATTGAGTAACGAGTTCAATCTTCACTGGGCGCCTCATATTTTCGGCCTTGTACCACTTCAAATATCTTTCCTAGTTTCTTTTGATAAAGACGTTACTGTTAATTACTTTATCGACATCATTATTCTCGTTCCAGATGACTTAGCGGTTGTAAAATGGAAAACCAAAAAAATCTCAGCGTGGTGATAAAAACAACAGCAATAAAAGGACTATTGAAATTATTAATAATAATATTATCGTGACAGTAGCAATCGTAACAAGGGACTTCCTCAAAGAGAGACGGATTAACTCGTCTTACGAGGTGTAAAGAAGCAACAAAAAGGAAATAAAATGAAAACCCCCTCAAAAATTTTAAATACTAAAAAATTCGGACAACAAAATCTTTCATGTCACGCCGGTTGCATACAGTCTTGATTTAGCAAGGGAAAAAAAACCCATGTAAGAGACTTTCTTCATTTCATGTACAAAATTGTAAATCGATATTGACGGATTTCTCTTTTCTTGAAAAAAGGGGAGAAAAAAAAAAAAACAAACAAAAAAAACCCCCCTGGACTTCGATTTTTTTTTTAATTCCCCCAACACAATATCTCGTTGTTAGATTTAAATTGTTTTAAGTATAAACTGACGACATGGTACTAGATTTGATAGAATAATAGGACTACCCTCTCAATGACAATTTTTTTGAATTTGACCAAATATGGAACATGAATGAGGCTTCAGTAACATGCACGGTATCATTCAACATTTTTATTGAAATGGTTAGGATTTATGTCATGTTCGTAGGAGCTTACCTGTTATAAAATCTTTTCTTTTTTTCCCCTCTTTTCTTTCAGTCTTCAAAGCGGAATGTTCTGGGCCAGACAGCATTTGGATGCTGACATCAAACTTGGTCTCGGAACAGGTGAATATCTTCAGGACCTCTGAGAGGAATTCTATCAGAGGTTACTATTTTCTTTTTCGTAAGAAGAGAACCTCCCCTTCTCCATTACTCTTCCTGTTTTTATCCGTTACGAGCTAAAAGGTTGGCAAAATAGGGGAAGACTAGTCTTCAGAGACATTTTCTGGGATCTCTAGAAATTCCCAAGCCCTATTTAGACTCCGGGTAGAATTTGTACCTTGTATTCTCTCATAGGCCCTGAATTACTACGGACTGAACATACCAACAGGAAGTTAATAAAATTATTAGAACAGTTAATATTAGTAAAGACAATAGTAAAAATGGAGCATTTCTTGCTATCTTGTATATAATATATATATATATATATACTGTATATTTTTCGTTTAATTATTCAAATCCGACCAATCTTTTATTCTGGATTTAGTTCAAATTTAAGTTTAGTAATTAAATTAGTATTGAAGCATGTCATAAGTTAGTTCGACAAAAAAAAAAAAAAACTTACCAGTATTAATGTTTGAAAAAATAAAAAAAAGAAACCTACCTTATTCAGCCGGAGTGGATTTTTAACAGCAGTCTTTTTTCTCTCGGAAAGTAAGGGAATGTTATATTCCAACATCCGCTAGAATAGAACGTGATTTTATTGGTAATATTAGCCGTTTTCTTATAAGAAAACATTCGGCATTTATTAAACAGTGTTTAAAGTGGAAATTCCATGCGTACATGGCGCAAAGAATTTTCAACACCACCCCCGCTCTCAATATTTCGAATTCAAGTGCCAGGGACCGACTTTAATCTCTTCTGCAAGTAGACATTCTCCTGGAACACCTAGAAAAATCGGGTTGCGAATGAAAGTTCTGAAATAAATAGCATTTGTACTAATCTTCCTCATTTTTAATATTCTATCCCCGACGACCAATTTCCACGCTAACCCTCATGGGATTTTTTTTTTTTTTAAAAATACACGTTGTCAATTTTTCAAAGTTTCTTTTCTTCTCCAATTCTTAGTTAATATTTGAAAGAGTAGTTGAACTAACTCAACAGATATTAATTCATAATGATTTCAGCTGATTGAGGAACGAAAAAACTCCTATGAGGCCTCGAGGGAAATGAAATGGTTTGGAGAGAATGTAAGAGAGAAGGCAGTGATATGAAATTAATTTAAAATTACGACATACATAACGAAATTTCTTTTAAAATAACAAGATATAAGCCTAGTGGATAAAAACGTTGGTTGAAGTAATGCAGAATGAAGACAACAGTCCGAACAAATGTAAATAGTTTAGATAATTACAATACCTCAGACATATCGACAGATCCTGAAGAAGGCCGGATCGTACATCGGCCGAAACGTTGTGAATATGACAATAAAGATAAGGATAACAGTCCGAACAATGTGAATAGTTTAAATAATTACAATACCTGATCTCAAAAATATACACAGATAAGAATAAAAAAAATTACTTTTGGGTAGGATGGATAAAATTTACAATGGAAAGAAAAAGTATTACAGAGATGAAACGAGTAAAAATGAAAGAAAACAAAACTACAATACATCCAAATATGGAATGATCCTAAAATATGAGTTAATGACATTAGCACTTAAAGAGGCGGGAGAATCAGCAAGACCAGACGAGATTGTTAAATTGCCTAGATGATATACGAATTTTTTTAAAATCAAGTTCCTCCCCCAACAAAAACCACACATATACACAAGCAAAGCAATAATGCCACTAAGTTGATAAAATACAAGAAAATGGATTACTATATATGCTAGAGTATACAGCGAGTTACGCAGGTAATCTTTTTGAAGTGGTTAAAAATTATGCATTGTTGGTAACTGGTTGCCCTATATGCACGTATTTGTTTTTCTGGAGGGGTTAAAATTCATGCAAAAACATTCAGGGTTGTACTATACAAGAGGTCAGCTTATACACAAGTATATACTGTCAAATAAAATGTCCTTATTCATTCTGACTGAAAAATTCTTTTGAATTCTTTTGTGCAAGCAAAATATCTAATAGAGACAATTTATAAAAAGCTATATAAAGGAACATATACTCAGCATATTTACTCATATACATTTTTTAAAATCAATTCACCCCAAGCAAGGCAATAATGCCACTAAGATGCAAGTGGCTACTGGGAGTGAAAAGAATGGAAAAGACTTTAGAAGGAGCCGAAAACCCAATCCTAAACAGGAAACAAGGGATAAACCTCTACTGCTATTGAGACTGAGGAGGAGTGTCAATATATAGCTTGTCAAAATTGAATATTTATTACAAATATGTTTTCATTGCTAATCTTTAGATGTTAAGCCTATCCCAAATATTGTGCAAAATATTCAATCATAGTTTTTCCATACAAATTACTGCATTGATACCATCTTCCATTTGAAATTTACAAAACTAAACCTGTTTAAAAGACCGTGGAGGAGCGTGAACCGGACGATAGGCGAACCTACCTACTCCTATTGATTAGATTACAGGTTATGATAAGCGAAATATATGACAGCGATGACATGATGGAGAATCTCGGCAGACTAAATTTTATAGCATTTGTCAAGAAAGCAAATGCCATTGAATATGATCTCCATTGTGCAAATAAAACATAATTAGGATTCTAATGAATAGAGCCTGTAGCTGAATCAGACCAGAAATATGGAAAGAACAAAACTTTTTTTTCATGGTCAGAATCAGGATTGTAAACAAAGCAAGTATTTCTGAAAGCAATAAAAGACAGGAAAATGTGGAGAGCCATGAACTCCGTACCTTGAAGAGACATGGCAGGGAGAGATAACCTACTTGACAAATTTGAGCAAATGGATGTAGATAAAGACAAAACAGGGGTTTGTTTGTTTTGATGACTTCAGGTTTGACTGAAGTCTTCTCCGGTTTTCTTTTCCTATCTAGCAAACTTTTCATCTTTTTCCAATATTTTGACATTGTAAAAATAATATCTGTTACCATTTCTTGGAAGTTCTTTATGTCGCCTTTCCTTAGGGCAGCCTTATTTCAAATGATATTCATCGGCTGAAAAAAAGTAGAAATATGGCAGTTTCAATTTACAATGCGAGCAGAATCGTATAGAATGAATACATTCAAATACACCGTCACACACACACACAAATATATATATATTCAAAATTTTATTAGATTGAAAACTATGATTTCACACCCACAAAGCACAATTTTAGAGAAAAGTTCCTGAAATTTATTACAGCAACATAATACAGGTTGATCAAACACATAGTTGTGGTATAAACCACAGGTTGGCTCTATGGGTGTTTAACAAACGCAAATATGACCGAGCAGGCGTCTGCAGGAGGGATTGGCTAGCCGTCCTAGTAGACAGGCATACTCGGTTACCATCGGCCAGCCAGCACATGCCTTGTTTGAGTTCCAAGTCTTTTTATGTCTCTTCCATCCTTGCATAACACTTTTTGACTGTTACAAACAATTTCTTTATGGATGGGGTAGGGGGACTAAAGTCTGGACACCCTAGGCAAAAATACATATTTTCAAGAAATGACATTTTCAACAACATTGAATCGGAATATTAACAAATAACATCTTCAGTATGATTTCCATGACTTGTGATGCAAAGGTTGATGCACTTTGCAAGATTCAGGCGAATTCAATGCAATAAATTCTACATTGCCGTCAATTTTAGCACATTCACTCGTTATGCGATCAATCAAGGGTGTTGCATCTGTGATTTTCAATGATTACACCTTCTTTAGTATAGCCTAGAAAAAGAAGTTAAGTCTTCTTTTGACAAAACTATGTTTAATCTGTGGAGGTAGAAAATATAATTAATAAAATTTCCTGTATGTCCAATCTTTAGGGACACACCCTGTACAAACTCTGTTCATTTAGCAATTGAACAAAATATGCTTTGCGTATCGCATGGTCTTTCATTTTCAGTAAGCATTCGGCAAGCGTTAAGGCAACCAATTTGCAGATGCTGTCAAGGAATCTTTTGTATGATTGAATTAAGCAAAATAATTTATTTTACTGTTGTGTAGTTGCATTTTAACAGTATCTAACAAAATGTCTCCTATTACTCTAATCTCTACACAAACATTCTGTACCAGTTGATGATTTCTCATAAAGTATTTTAAAATGCAACACAATAATAATAATATAACAATTATAACAGCCATTAAAATTCCAATGCTTGTTCGGATGACTGAATTCATTCTTTATTTGCTTTTGTTATTAGCACAGCGTTTGTAAACATTCTAGGAGAAAAGCACTCGAAACGGAAAATCCCACTCGACCAACTTATGTATGTGTACTATATATTGAAGTACTCTGACGTGCCAAATGTTATAGATGCCAAGTATCATTTAGGATCCTTTCTAACTTGCTACCAAACCGACGCCTCATTTATTCTACAATGGACGAAATTTTTAGTATTTCATTTCTGAGATGAGTAATTGTCAATATTCTTGTATTATTTTAAATTATTGTTCTCATCTTGGTTGATATAGATGTTATTATCAACACAACGTTTCAACAAAGTATTCACTAGTCATCCTCAGGTGTCCATTGATTGGCTGATACACATATCTGTTGGTTATTGTGATATTTTTGTTCCTGTGGTGTCAGTTATTGTTCGTCCTGTTGAATTCAACATATTCCAAATCAGCCAATCAATAGACATCTGATGATGACAAGAGAGTACTTGGTCGAAACGTTGCGCCTATATTAACATCTACATCAACCAAGATGAGGACAATAGTTCGAAATAATACAAAATCTATAACATCTCGATATTTTTTCACAGCTCCCTAATATTTGCCGGCGCGGCTATCACTCTCCGCCATGTCCCATAAATGCTCGATTGGGCTGATATCAAGCGAACATTGTAGCCACACTATTCATTAAAAGTTTCTAGAATGCTCCTTAACCCAATTCTAGGCAACTGGAGTAACTGATGACAGGGTGCATTATCCTATACTGTTGGGGGTAGGGTACATAGAGTCCGTAAAAGGAATCAGACCACCGTAGCTGTCAATGAAGCATTTAGGATGATCAACTGATCTACTGTTATAGATTAGCAATCAGCCTGCATAGAATGACACTTAGGGTTCAGGGTCTCATGATGTCTGCACCCCCAGATTCCAACGACACTAGACTAGTTGTGTTAACAGGAGCACCCCGGTGGATCTTCTGTTCCCATATCTCATGAAAGTTAAAGAACACTGAACTAACCTGCTAAGTATACACCTGGTATTGCTTGAATTGTC
>CAHIKZ030002941.1:0-161861 GCA_903632075.3 Acanthosepion pharaonis
TTCCATCCATTTACACAAGCACGATAGGTAGCTTACTCTCTGTTTCTTTCTGGCCTTTTAGAACATCTCTCTCCACCACATCCTATTTGTAGCTCTTAGTAATATTTGCCTTTTGCTATCCTTACCTCTGCCTGTTTTTCCATCCATTTTACACAAGCACGATAGGTAGCTTACTCTCTGTTTCTTTCTGGCCTTTTAGAACATCTCTCTCCACCACATCCTATTTGTAGCTCTTAGTAATATTTGCCTTTTTTTGCTATCCTTACCTCTGCCTGTTTTTCCATCCATTTACACAAGCACGATAGGTAGCTTACTCTCTGTTTCTTTCTGGCCTTTTAGAACATCTCTCCACCACATCCTATTTGTAGCTCTTAGTAATATTTGCCTTTTGCTATCCTTACCTCTGCCTGTTTTTCCATCCATTTACACAAGCACGATAGGTAGCTTACTCTCTGTTTCTTTCTGGCCTTTTAGAACATCTCTCTCCACCACATCCTATTTGTAGCTCTTAGTAATATTTGCCTTTTGCTATCCTTACCTCTGCCTGTTTTTCCATCCATTTACACAAGCAACTCTCTGTTTCTTTCACGATAGGTATTTGCCTTTGCTATCCTTACCTGCCTGTTTTTTCCTTTCTGGCCTTTTAGAACATCTCTCTCCACCACATCCTATTTGTAGCTCTTAGTTATTTGCCTTTTGCTATCCTTACCTCTGCCTGTTTTTCCATCCATTTACACAAGCACGATAGGTAGGCTTACTCTCTGTTTCTTTCTGGCCTTTTAGAACATCTCTCTCCACCACATCCTATTTGTAGCTCTTAGTAATATTTGCCTTTTGCTATCCTTACCTCTGCCTGTTTTTCCATCCATTTACACAAGCACGATAGGTAGCTTACTCTCTGTTTCTTTCTGGCCTTTTAGAACATCTCTCCACCACATCCTATTTGTAGCTCTTAGTAATATTTGCCTTTTGCTATCCTTACCTCTGCCTGTTTTTCCATCCATTTACACAAGCACGATAGGTAGCTTACTCTCTGTTTCTTTCTGGCCTTTTAGAACATCTCTCTCCACCACATCCTATTTGTAGCTCTTAGTAATATTTGCCTTTTGCTATCCTTACCTCTGCCTGTTTTTCCATCCATTTACACAAGCACGATAGGTAGCTTACTCTCTGTTTCTTTCTGGCCTTTTAGAACATCTCTTCCACCACATCCTATTTTAGCTCTTAGTAATATTTGCCTTTTGCTATCCTTACCTCTGCCTGTTTTTCCATCCATTTACACAAGCACGATAGGTAGGTTACTCGCTGTTTCTTTCTGGCCTTTTAGAACATCTCTTCCACCACATCCTATTTGTAGCTCTTAGTAATATTTGCCTTTTTTATCCTTACCTCTGCCTGTTTTTCCATCCATTTACACAAGCACGATAGGTAGGCCTTTTTATCTCTTCTATTTCTAGTTTCTTTCTGGCCATCCTATTTTAGAACATCTCTCTCCCATCCATTTACCACATCCCTATTTGTAGCTCCTTAGTTTTTATCCATTTGCCGATTTTGCTATCCTTTCTTTCTGGCCTTTTAGAACATCTCCATCCTATTTGTAGCTCTTAGTAATATTTGCCTTTTGCTATCCTTACCTCTCTGTTTTTCCATCCATTACACAAAGCACGATAGGTAGGTTACTCTCTGTTTCTATCTGTTCGTTTTGCTTTCAATATGCCCTGAGTATCAATTTCATCTTTCCTCATTATGTCCCAGAAATTTCAACTGTCTCTTCCTCATTCTAAATATATGTGTCTCTTTTCGTTTCCATCTTCTGTAGAACTACATCTCTACTGCCTCAAGTCTCCTCTTCATCATTAAGGAAATTGTCTAAAATAGATTGCCATGTGGAATTGATATTACATAGCAGTTTCAACATACATTCCTTTGATTCTAACAAAATTTTCTTAATACTTCGTTTAGCCTTTTAAAGGCATCTTTCAAAATTTCAATTCACCATCTTTTTCGATGTCACAAAAATATTTAAATTTTTACACTTGCTAGATTTTGACAACTCCGTTTCGTAGTTCGCCTCCGTAATCGCCATAACAAAAATTAAGAAAAGCAATTTAAGCTTAGTTTTGATTAGATTCTTTCAAAAAGATAAATATTTGTTTTTTTTAGGAGTTCATTTTGACCTTGAAGTATGAGCCCCTCAATCACTGATTGATTCGAACAAAGGGCTGAAAATTCCGTGTACACTCAACACAAAAATTACTTACTGATGATATTGATAATGTTCTAGCTTTGCCTGTCGCATCTGACACTAAAGACGTTTCCCTTCAGGATAAAGATATTCATGACTCTCCACATGTTCTTATTCTTTATTATGAATCAACAGGTGGATCCTTGGGTAAGATAGTGGAGTGTCATCCCGTGGTTTTTAATTCAGAGTAGATATTAATCTGGACTGGCCGCCACTCACAGCTAGAGAGCTGTTTCACCTTTAGTTGTGAGTGGGAAGTAAATGGATCATACCTTTCTCGAGGGCCTTTGTGCGAAAGTGAATGCAGAAGTCCAGGACGGATTTGCGGTTCGATTTTTATGTTGCTACTCAGTCTTACCAAATAAACACAACACATTACAACGTACACCTAACAATACATCGCAACGCACACATAAAAAAGATTAAAACGCACCCCTAACACTTTGGAACAGACACTTAACAAAACATTGCAACGGGCATCCAACAGCACTTTGCAGCGAAAACTTAACAATACATTGCAACATA
The DNA here is from genome assembly GCA_903632075.3 of Acanthosepion pharaonis. Taxonomy (NCBI): domain Eukaryota; kingdom Metazoa; phylum Mollusca; class Cephalopoda; order Sepiida; family Sepiidae; genus Acanthosepion; species Acanthosepion pharaonis. Next base: position 2,771 of record CAHIKZ030002941.1, read on the forward strand.
CACCTAAAGACACATTGCAACGGACAGCTAACAACAGACTGAAACGCACACCTAATAAAACCTTACAACGTACATCTCAAAACATATTGCAACGGGCATCTAACAACACATTGCAAACCGCACCTAACAACACATTGAAACATGCACCTAATGACATATTGCAACGCATACCTAACGACACAGTGTAACGGGCACCTGAAGCATATTGCAACGGACATATTACAACGCACTACAACTGGTACCAAACAGCGCATTGCAATGCACACATAACAGCACATATTGCAATGCACACATAACAGCACATCGCATTGAAAATCTGAAAAGGTAGGGCACATTTTAAAATAAGTTTGCAAATTTATAATGAACAACACCTGACAATAAATTCCAACGGCAACAACACATTGCAACGCGCACCTAACAAAACATTGCAACACACACCAAACAACACATTGCAACGCGCACCTAACAAAACATTGCAACACACACCAAACAACATATTGCAACGTTACCTAACAACACACACTTAACAACACATTGCAACGGACAGCTAATAACACATTCCAACGCATACCTTGCAGCACAATGCATCGGGGACCCAACAACATATTGTAACGGAAACATAATAACACATCGCAACGCATACCTAACAATACGTTGCAGCACACACCTAACAACACTTCGGAGATCTAACAACACATGATAACGGACATATTAAAACACATTGCAACGGGCATCTGTCTAATAAAACATTGCAACACACACCTAACAACATATTGCAGCGGTCACCTAATAAGACACTGCAATGCACACCTAACAAAACATTGCGGCGAGAACCTAACAACATATTGCAACGGCTATCTAAAACACACTCGCAGTTACACATTGCAACAGGCAACTAACAACAGATTTAAACGCACATCTAAGGACACATTGAAACTGGCAGTTAACAACAGATTGAAACGCACACCTAACAAAACCTTGCAACGTGTATCTAACAACACATTGCAATCCGCACGTAACAACACATTGCACGGGCCACCTAACAACACAATGCAACGCACTCATAACGACATATCGCAACGCACACCTTACAACACATTGCAAGAAAGACATAATAGCACATCGCAACGCATTGAAACGTACACCTGACTACACATTGCAACGGTCACCTAACAACATATTGCAATGGTCACCTAACAACACCTTCCAACGCACACCTGACAAGTAAATATTGGTCATTTATATGTAAGTCAAAGCATTGACTTGATTCTAGGATAGGTAAATATTGTCATCTATATTTGAGTCTATAAGCATTTACTTCGCTCAGGGATAGGGGAATATAAGAATTTATTTGTTTCAGCGATAGTAAATATTGGTAATTTCATAGCGATTCAGCGATAGTAAATATTGGTGGTCCATATTTGAGTTGTTGTTTATATATGACTATGAGTCAGTACATATTTCCTTGTTTCAGCGATAGGTAAATATTGGCTTTTTTGTATACAAGCATTTACTTAGTAGGTTGTTCCTTTTGGTAGACAGTTCTTCTCCCTCTACTCGAAATCTAATCAGTCTTTTCTAGGGTACTATACATATTTGTTATCAGCGTGTTCTCTCTTTTTATATCGTTCACGTTCAAAGAGAGACAATTCTTTTTGAAAATGTATAACTTATCTCCCTTTTATCTTCTCAAAAAATTTTTGAATAATTTTTTTTTAAGAATTTTCTTAATGTATTGCATTTTCGAAAAAAATCTTGCATCGACTGATTTATTTGAACGAGTATTCTCATTTCAATTGTTAGAGTCAAGATGACTGAGGATACTAATTTTTATAATAAATGATAATTCGTCATCTCAAACGTTCGAGGTAATATTTAAATATTCTTATAAAATTAATGATTTGACATTTAATCTTTACTCGGATCCGAACAAACTTATAACTACCGTGAATATTAAAGTAAGTTTCCTGTATGAATGGCATGAAAGCGTTAAGAAAATTGTACTTTAATCGTAAACGTTCCACCTTCTGGTTAATAATAATAATAATAATAATAATAATAATAATAATAATAATAGGTAGCGACATATGTGCGCTGGAAGATATGCAAGAAGCACAAAATCAAACCGCTGTGAAATGGTATGGCACCAACCAGACACAGTTACCAAAAATAACGATGTAACTATCCTCTGCGACATGTCACTTCAAACTGACAGGGAAATAAAAGTTAACAGACCAGATATTATCATAAAAGACACGAAATTCAGGAAGTGTATGCTTATTGACATAGCAGTACCATCTGAGAAAAACACCTCCATGAAAATTATCGAGAAATTGTCCAAATACAAGAACCTGGAAATCGAGATTAACAGGATGTGGGAAACAAAGACTGAGTCTGTACCAATAGTAATCGGAGCCTTGGACCTAGTGAGAAAAGGAATGGACAATTTTACTAACATTGTCCCAAGTAACATCGTCATAGAAGTTGCCTAGAAAATCGAACTACTAGGAACATACCATATACTAAGTGTTATCAATTAAATGACAATTCTTCTACAGAGACTAAAGACAATAGTTTGGACCCGGCTCTACAGGATACAAAACAGGAAACATAATAATAAAAAACAAGAAAATGAAGCAGAAATATAAAATGAAATTCCGAAAAGGAAGGAATTTTTCAAACGAAAAAATCTGCAATTAAAAATATGGAGAACAAAACAATATGAAAAGCATTGTAAGTTTTATCGACAAAATAAGATATTCCAAATGGACGTCAAGAAATTTTACAGGGAAATTGGAAAAGCATTTATAGAAGAAAGCCACTATCTATTGATGAAGCGCAAAGATTTTGGGTGAATATTTGATCAACCCAAATGAATATAATCTCAGTACAGAAAACCATAAATTTTTGCTCAAATTTTATCAATTCTAATTATTGGCCCCAATGGAATTCAAAATGGATCACTGAAGGTAAACTTGTCTCCTGCCAAAGAAAATCCAAACAGTTATAGGAATGTCTGTCCACAAATAAATTGATCACATGGATGATCTCAAAATTAATGTTTTCTCGATAAAATTCTTCCATGGAACAAAAAGTCGAAAGAGGTTCATTTTGAAAAAACATGATCCTGGCAAAATAAAATGTTAACAGCTTGGATTATTGAAAAAAAAAAAAAAAGTAATTTTTCAGAATGTAAATGACATGGTATGGATTTCGGATCACCAAAGATAAATGTTTGTGCAAAAGTAACATTCAAAAGATGAACTAAAGAATTACAGAAAATAACTCAATAAAGATTTAGATTTTGTCACAAAAGATTAGGGAAAAACAAGATGAAGCCTATAATAAATACCTAGGAATTAGTACCGAAGGAAAAGATGGAATGGAACAGTAAACATAGAATTTAGAAAAAATGAAGGAGCAGGAGATGGAAAAAAAGAAAATATACTACAGGCGTGTGCGTCTGGTGTTAAATACCGAGGCTGAATTCAAAAACAGAATATCAGCCATAAACACTTTGGCTGTCCCTGTGGTGCAATACAGTTTCAACATCCTTAACTGGACCATAGCTGACATTAAGCGAATGGATGTCAAAACGGGAGAGCCTCTCACTTGCCTCCGCATGCGCCATCGTGGAGCTGATGTTGATCCCCTGTATGTGTCTAGATCCAAAGGAGGCAGAGGATTAGTTCAACTAGAACTGTCTTACAAAACTACAACAATTGGCCTTCAAAGATACCTGGAAACTACAAGAAGACTGGATGATATGTGTCAAAGAACATGAAAGTAGTATAAGAAACTTTATTCAGTAATAAAGGAAGCCAACAAGTTCAAAATGGAGTTTCAAATGGGTGAAAAAATACAAATAAACATAATACACCGACTGAAGCTGCAAAAACTAAAAAAAACAAAAAGCAAATGCAACCGACCAGATACAGAAACGATGGCAAGATAAACCGCTTCACGGTCAATACTCTGCCCGTACCAAACAAGCTGATGTAGACAAACCTCGTACCCATCAGTGGCTACGTAGTGCAGGGTTAAAAGCTGAAACCGAAGGTTTTATTCTTGCTGCACAGGACCAATGCTTGCTAACTAGAAATTATCAAGCACACATACTGAAAAAAATTGTGTTAGCCCAAAATGCAGATTCTGTGATAAATATCCAGAAACAATTGACCATCTTGTATCAGGTTGCACGGTATTGGCACCCACTGAATATAAAACCCGGCATGACAGAGTGGGCCAATATCTGCACTGGAAAATCTGCAACTTTTACGGAAAGGAAACTGAAAGAAATTGGTATGAACACCACCCAGACCCGGTTACGGAGATAGGACCTGTAACAATTTTATGGGACTTTACAATACACACAGACAGAACAATCAAAGCTAATCGCCCAGACATCGTGATTAGAGACCGCAAAAACAAAATGTGCCTCCTTATTGACATGGCAGTCCCTGCAGACTGCAATGTATCTTTGAAGATCTCTAAAAAACTATCAAAATACAAGGATCTTGAAATCAAAATCTCAAAAATGTGGCACATGAGAACATCAACAATTCCAGTTGTAGTTGGAGCCCTAGGATTGATTGGAAAAGTTCCAATAGACTCATTGAAGGGATTCCTGGTAGCCCATGCCTTAAAGAAATACAAAAAAATTGTTCTCACAAGTACAGCCCACATTTTACGAAAGGCTTTTATATATAAAATTTTTTTTTTTTTTTTTTAAAAAAAATTCAGTGGAAAATGTCATGATGCCATTTCTGACCTTAGGTCTCTGGTTGGGACCCGGAAAAAAAAATGTGTACACACCAGAAATCAAAGAAAAAAATAATAATAATAATAATAATAATAATAAATAATAATAATAATAATAATAATATTAAAAATATTGAAATTTTAATTTTACCAAAAAATCAAAAATTAGTAAAAATAATGTGGATTATTATATAGATTCATTTTTAATAAAAGATAATAAAAAAAAAAAAATAAAATTAAACGAAAATTTGAAAACATTTAAAATTAAAATGAAAAAAAAATATGAATGGAACTAAAAATTTTTTTAACTGATTTTTATTTAAGGATTTCAATAAAAAAAATAAAAGAAAAAAAAATATTAAAATCAAAATCGTTAAAAAAATAAATTATATTTTTAAATTTGGAAAAAACAAAATAGATGGAAAAAAAAAAAAAAAAATTTGAAAAATAAAAAAATTTAAATGTTATCTTTAAAAAAAAAATTAAAAATATAAATATAAATAAAAAAAAAAACAAAAAAATTCTTTTTTTTTTATGAAAAAAAAAATAGTTAAAAAATAATGAAATTTAAAAACAAAAACATGAATGGAAAATAAATTTTTGAAAAAAAAAAATTATCATTCAAACAGATTATTGGCTATTTTAAAAATCCAATAAAAAAATTGGAAAAGTAATGAAAAAACTAAATTTGAAAAAATAGTTTTGAAAATTTAATAATTTTAAAAAAATAAAAAAAAATTTTAAAAAAATTTTGAAAAGAGAACAATATTAAAAAAAATAATTGGACAAAAATATGTTTTAAAATCTTTTATTAAATTATATTTAAATGGCATCATAAAAAAAATAAAATCCAGAAAAAAAAAAATTTATAATAATTAAACAAAAAAAAAAATAACAAAATATTAATAACATTAAACAAGATGAAAAATAAAAAACAAATAAAGAAATTTTTAAATTTTTGAAAAAAATCAATTTTTAAAACATTGGGGGAAAAATTTTTAGATTTAAAATCATTTTTTTCAAATTATCAATAAATAAAAAAAAATTAAATTTTAAAATATAAAAAAATAAATTCCAAATGGAAAAAAAATAATTATAAAAAAAAATAACAAAAATATTTTCAAAATTTTAAAATAAAAAAAATAAAAAAATTTTTATTAATTTTATATAATATAATGATAAATTTATTTTATAATAAAAATTATATATAATCAAAATATAAATTAAAATAAAAATTTATAAAAAATTCTTATTATAATTTTGAAGAATTTTCATAAAAAAAAAAAATTCATTAAAATCAAAAAAGAATATTTTTATCAAAAAAATGAAAAATTTTGATATTCTCACAAATTGAAATATTATTTCCAAAAAATAAAAAAATTTTTAAAAAAATTAATAATTATATTTTAGAAAAAATTTTTCTTTTTAAAAAATATTTAATATAAATTTTTTTTAAACTTTTTAAATTTTGGATTTAAAATTTCTTAAAATTTATATTTTTTTTTAAAAAATGTCAAAAAAAAAAAAAAAAACAACAAAAAAAAAAAAAAAAAAATTTTAGAATAAACAATCCAAAAGACTCAAATTTTCTAAAACAATTTCAAATGTATGGAACAATTGTATAAGCAAATTTTAAAAAATTTATTTTTTTTTTTTTAATATTCGTTTTAAAGAAAACAAAAAAAAAAAAAAAAGAAATTTCAAAAAAAATGATCAAAATTTTTTTTAGAACAAAAAAAATAAAAAAAATTAAAAAAAAAAAAATTTTAATTTTACAATTGAAATTTTATAAAAAGAAAATTTTCTTTGAATTTCAAAACAAAATGAAACCTATTTCATATTGCAAAATTTTTTTTTTTTAAATTTTAATTTTTAAATTTTTTTAAAAGTTTTCAAAAATTTAAAAAAAAAGAATGATAAAAAAGAAAATAAAAAATTTGAAAAAAAAAAAAAGAATGAATATAATTTTAAAAAATTTAAATTTTTAAATATTTAAAAATTTTGTTAAAGAGAGTTTTGAATTTGATATTATAAATAAAATAAAATTATAAAAATATATTAATCTGAATAAAAAAGTTATTTTTTTAAATTTAAAAAATTTTATAGTTTTTAAAATGGAATGTTTTAATTAAATTTGAAAAAAGTAAAAAATTTAAATTTGAAAAATTCTTTTATTTTTAATTTAAAAAAAAAAAATTGATAAAAATAAAAAAATGAAAATTAAAATTTGATTTTATAATTCAATTTTTTTCATATTGAAAAGAATTGAGACTTAAAATTTTTTTTAATAAATAAAACATAATTAATAAAAAATTTAATTTTTAAAATATAACATGAATTTGTTATTAAAAATAAAAATAAAAAATTTCCAAAAAAAAAAATTTTTTTAAAAATTTAATTAATTTTTCAAAATTATATTATATTATATATTAAATATAAATAATATATATATATATAAAAAATATTAATATTTATTGTTTTTATAAAAAAAAATTAAAAAAGGTTAAAAATAATTTTTTATTTAGTAAATGATTAAAAAATTAAAAAATTTATATATTTAATTATATCTATTGAAATAAAAAAACATTTAAAAATAAATAGAATTTATTCAAATATCTGGAATGAAAAAAAAAGAGATTTTGTTTGTTTAAGTTGATGAATTAGTTTTGACATATCTTTTAATCAAAAAAAGTCCAAAAATTTCAAAAAAATTATTTTTAAAAAAAAAAATAAAATAGAATTAAAATTTTTTAATTGCCCAAAATAAGAATAAAAAAATTAAAAAAAATAATTGAAATCAAAAAAATTTTAAAAAAAATCTTTAAAAATTTTTATAAACAAAAAAAAAATTAAATTTTTAAAATAATCAATTTTGCCAATAAAAAAAATTATGACAAATGAAATGAAAAAAAAAAAAAAAAATTTATATATATTTTAAAAAATTAGTGTTGAAATTTTCATTAATCATATCTGAAAAAAATAGAATAATATAAAATTGTTATTTTTAAATAATAAATTTTATTTGAAAATAATTTTTAAATTTATACATTAATTATTTTTCTGAAAAATTATGTTTTTAAAAATTATAAAAAAATAATTTTATTTTTTATTTAAATAAATCAAAAAAAAAAAAAAAAAAATTTTAAAATAAAAAACATATATATAAATATATATTAAAATATATATATATATATTATTTATTTTTAAATAAAAATAAAAATTATATATTTTTATATATTAAAAATTATTTTAATAAATATAAAAAAATTTTCATTATATATATATTTAAAAAAAAATAAAAATTATTTATAAATATGTTATATATTTAATATATAAATATAATATAATATAATAAATATTAAATAATAAATTTATAAATTTCTGATTTATAAACAATTTTTTTTTTTTTAAATATGAACAAAAAAAATAAATTAAAATAAATAAAAAAAATATTTTTAAACCAAAAATTTAAAAATAACAATAATTTTTGAAAACAAATTAAAATAAAAAAAAAAAACTTTTGATGATGATAAAATTTTATTTTTTTTAAATAAAAACTTTTGAAATTTTTTAAAATATATTAATTGAAATTTACAGAAATTTTTTTTTTTTTTTCAATAGTTTGATTGTGCATCAAAAAAAAATTTAAAATTTATAATCCACAAAAAAAATATAAATATGAAAAAAATTGAATTAAATTTGATTCAAATTTTAAAAATTTAATTTTTTAAAAAAATCCGAAAATTGAAATTTAAGTATTTTTTTTATGAAAAATTAGGAAAAATTTGAAATCAAATTTTTTTAAAAAATTATTGCCATAACATCCATCATTTAAAAAAAATCCTTATATTTTCATTGAATATCAAAATAAGTTTAAAATGAAAAATCAAATAAATGAAAAAAATTCAATCATTGAAGAATAAAATATATATATATATATATATAATCCAAATATATATATAAACTATATAAATATACAATTATATATGTACTGACACAGGAACTGAAAACATCATCATCATGATTAAATTGACAAATTGAATGCAAATGTAATTTTTTCAAAATGTAATGGAAAAAATATTTTTTTAAAGGGTTTTAGGAGAAATATTGGATTTAAATAGCAATAGCTACATCAAAAAAAAAAAAGGATCCTATATGAAAACGGAATCAAACTGTCACAGATCCTAATCATCAGAAAAGGATCATGTTTCGCACCTAAGATATTTATAGGCAGTTATCGCATGTTACACCAATATTTATTACATATACGGTCTCCCTAAGATTCACAAAGACGGTATTCCGCTCAGGCCGATTGTTAGTTGCCAAATTCTCTGTGTGCCACCCTCTGAGTCGCTTCCTTGTAGATATAATTGACCCATTGATCGGAAAGTCTCCTTCATATGTCCGAAACTCCGCCCATTCTTCGTGGAAATAATCATTTCGATATCCCATCCTATCCAACCAGATGGTGAGCTTGGACGTGGTGAGTTTGTTCACCAAGGTACCCACGGAGGAGGCACTCTCAGTAGTCAGAGACAGATTGGCCTCTGACTCATCCCTAGAAGAACGGACCAGTATTCCAATAGATAATCTGATGGAGATGTTGACTTTCTGTACACAAACAACACACTTCGGAATGAGGATGAGGGCTTAGCAATGGGCTCGCCATTATATATATACATGGAATACTTTGAGGAAATGGCATTAGAATCTATATCTCTAAAGCCAAACTATATGGTTAAGGTACGTAGATGACACCTTCATACTCTGGCCACACCAGGAAGATGTTCAGGTTCTACTGGACCATGTGAACTCAATAAGACCTTCGATACAGTTCACAATGGAGAAAGAGAGTAACAACACACTCCCATTCCTGGATGTTCTAATATCTCGAACAGAGCATGGGTTCAAGACATCTGTATACCGTAAACCGACATTCACCGGACAGTACCTCAATTTCAACTCCCACCATCCATACAGCGTAAAGAAAGGGATCGTCCGCTGCTTACAACACCGAGCAAAAGTCATAAGTGGCGACCCAGAGACATTAGATAAAGAATTGGTCAGTATAAGTAGTACCCTACAACGTAACAACTACCCTGGGTACATGGCAGCAGCTAAAAAAAAAACTGGGATAGGCGGGTACAAGAGGAGGAGGAGGGACAACAACACTCAGAAAACAGTCTGCCTGCCTTATGTGAAGGGGTTATCAGAGAAAAATACAAAGGATCTGCGGTCCATATAACATCAGGACAACCTTCAAAAGCTTGACGACACTTCGCAGATATCTCTCCCGAGTAAGACCACCCCCAGTAGAGGAGAACATGACTAAAGACTGTGTACGCTCTCCCGTGCAGCTACGGAAAGAAATATAAAGGGGAGACAGGCCGCCCCCTCAAGGTAAGGCTTCAAGAACACCAGAAAGCTGGTGGAAAAATCAGGCGTGGCTGACCACATATGGAGAGAAAAAGGAGATCACCGTGGGATCAGGTTGAAATCATAGACAAAGAACATCATTGGAAAATTGATAAACTTAAGGAATCAGCACATATGCTAGGCCACAAAAATCTCCTGAGCCGACCAAGCATAGAAATAAATACAATATGGGAACCAGTAATAAGGAGTGCCAGAGAAAAGCAATAATAACAACAAAAAATTGAAAAATAAAAAAAATGCAATATGAGCACTGGTAAAAATGATATTTTGAAAACATTAGGTTTATAATACCCAAAATTCATACACAGATGTCCTAAAGGACACATGGCACAGTGGATAAATATATTAGTTAGATCCAGTGACAGGACCCAAAGAGTGTGAGTTCAATACCTGGTTAAGGAGTGGAGAACTTTCAGAGGGAAATAACTGACTTAATCCATTATGTATAATGACACGTGGAAAAAAAACATGTCTACCCCAGTGAGTGAAATAAAGGGTTCAGTTCGAAATTCCAAATGGGCCTGACCCAACAAACGGCCGTAAACTTTAAAATAAATATGGCGACAAAGATGAGGACAATGGTTTGAATAAAAATAATATTATAATATTAAATTTATTCAAATATAGACAATAAAAATTTCGAACAAGATGAAAAACATTTTAAGAAAAATTGAATTTTCTTTTCTAATATTTAATATTAAATGAAATGTTTTTATTTTAATCCCATTAAATGAAAACATCAACCATTTTAATTATTTTTATACGGAGCATATTTTTTTTTTTTTTTTTGCATTTATTTGTTATATTAAAATTTTTAATTTTGCTTAAATTTTCGAATTTGACAGTTTATTCATCTTTTTGAATTTTAGCAGTTAATTCAAAAAAAAAAATTTGTGAATTAAATTGATCAAAATTTTTGTTTGATTTATCTTTTTTCAATTTGGATTTAATTTATATATAATATATTTAAATTTTTTTATAACAAATTAAGTTCTTAAACTTTATTCGTTATTCTATTTTTTTATTTTTTTTATTTTTATTTTCATCAAAAAAATTATCATCAAAAAAAGAAATTGTTTAAAAGATATGAAAAAAACCAAAAATTAAAAATAATATGTCAAAATAAAAAAAAAGAATAAAAAGTTTTCATCCCAAATATTTGAAAAAATTTTTCAATTTTAAACATTTAAGGATAAATTTGGATGCTTTCAAAAATATAATAAATTATAAATTATATTATGAAAAAACAGCAATTTTTATAAAGATAAATGGTTTGAAAAAAGGTTATTTTCAAAAATGGTTGAAAGTCAGAAGAATGCCAATTTCTTTTTTTTCGAAAGTAATTTTTTCAAAACAAAGGTCGATAAATGTAAAAAAATAAAATAAATATTTATATTTATTGAATTAAAAAATTATAAACATGAAAAAGGTATAAACAGATAAAAAATACAAAAATATACTAAATAATTTTAATTATATATATATATATATATATATATATATATATATATATATATATATATATATATATATAATAAAAAAAAAAAATAAAAAAATTAAAATCTTCAGACACACTGGGTTTTTAGATTAATATTCTTTTTTTTTTTTTTTTTATTATTATTTCATTTAGATTCCTCGACTAGTTTCGACCAAAAATGGCCATCATCAGGAGAAGAAATATTTCTGCTTGCTGGTAGCAGTAAACTACAGAAATGAATGTCTTGATGGAGAAAATGAACTTTTTGTCTGTAGTTTTCATTTGTTTTTTTTTTTTTTTATTTTTTTATTTTTTAACATGAATCTTTTAACATTCCTTGTGTTGGTCAAACAGTCTTTTTTAAGTTGTTATTTGAGATAAGAGCTGGATAGATACATGTTGCTCTGAATTCTCTGGTCAGTTTGACAGTTTTTATTGGACCTGGTGAAGGATGTGTCTCATGTTTAGTGTTTGTGTGTGATTTTATTTGGTTCTTAGGGAGTAAAGTTTTGTATGATATGATAAAAAAGTGTGTGTATTTTAAAATATTTGTGTGTTATCATTTGGCTCATTAGGAAGCTATTGAGTCGTATGATTTTTTAAATAGTGTGTATATAAAATTCAGATTTTAAAAGTGTTTTTTGTCTATCTTGTTGGTTGAGAAATTTTTAGTTTTTTATTTGTTGAGTTATATATATATATATATATATATATATATATATATATATATATATATATATATATATATATAAAAGGTTTATTTCATTTTTGTTTTTTTCATTTTTTTTATATTTTTGGCGGATTATAATTTTAATTTCTTTTTTTTCGTTTGTTTATAATTTGATGCATCTGCTTACAATTTTTTTTTTAATGCGATAAGTTATAGATATATTTTCAATTTAAATTTATCATCTATTATAAAAATTCAAAATGTCTAATTTAATTCTTAAAAATATTTAATCACCTAAAATTATAAAATATGTAAAAATAATGTTGTTATGAATTCTTATATCATTTAGGTGATTGCATCTAAATAAAATAAAAATCAACAAACATTGCTGTTTTGAAAAAATTTTCACACTCTTTCAAGATTAACAAAGGTCGTCAAATTTTAGCGCAATAAAAAAATACATAATATATAACAAACAAAATAATTTAAAATTTGACAAAAAATTTTTAAAACTAAAATTTTAATCTTTTTTAACAGGCAAAAACCAATGACTCCAAAACCATAGAAAAACATAACAAAAACAAAACAGCCAATATTAAATACGATATATTTAAGTATATTCAATATTAAAACAAACATGCACATAAAAATTTTAGTTTGACCGTTTATTTGACGTCATCTTGAGTGACTTGAGATTGATCAAACGTGAGAACGCCGGAATTAAAAACCAGTTGTGTAACTATACACAGAACAATTGTTGAAAACGAATGGAGCAACATTCGAAAGTACTCGAGGAAAAATAATGTAAAATAAAAGTTAATATAAATTCCGACAAATTAACCGATAACACGAAACAACTTATTCGGAAATTTGAAAGATTTTATTAAAAATTTATTTAAATAACTTTTCACATTTTTTGGATTCATTAATATAATATTAAAAACACAAATATAATAGCATCATCTACATAATTTAAAGGCTTAAAAAATTATCTTATTAATAAAAAAATAAAATAAAATAAAATAAAATAAATTAATAATATTAACTATGAGCATGGACACAATATCTTGACCGTGTTTTGATATATTATATATATATATATTTAATATATATATATGTGTGTGTGTGTGTGTGTGTGTAAAGAGACAGAGATAGAGATAGTTCAATGAAATATTTATTTATTAATCCCCCGTGTCATAAAGAAATTCTTCTGTATTCTCCATTCAAAATTTACCATTTTTTTTTTGGCCATAAAATGAAATTTGAGCTATACACACACAATATCAACACACACACACAACTAAGGTTTCAAACCTCCCACTGCACAGATGTTAAATATGAATACCCATATATTTACAATCTATAAAGAAATATGATATTTTAAAAAAAATCAATATGTCATTAAATTTTCACATGAAAATATAATTTTATAAAGGCAAAACCACCAACAGATTGGGATGTTGTAATTTAACTCCATGAGAGAAAGTCTACACTGCAAAACTTTCGTTTTTTGTGCCTGTTTTATAACATGCTATATAAAATCATAGATGCACATGAATTATTAATCTCGATAAATACGTAATATATTTAGCAGTATGGCTTGATAGATGCCGAGGTTGAATAACCAAAGAAAATGGCAGGTTTACACATGATCGAATGATAGTAAAGCACGTGTTTTCTATATATATATATTTTAAATATTGGTTTTTTTAATCAACGAAAGGCCAGAAGAAGACAAGATGAGAGCGTTTAAAACTCAGAGGGAGTCAGTTAGCCACAGTAATCGAAAGGTGTGTTAAAACATTCTTGCCTTTAGTCGGTTAGATTATAGATTCCTTGTTTGAGGGAAGTAAAAGCTTACTTCCTTGTTCAACTTCTGAATTCTTTTTCCAACCAAATGTTATGCGGGAACCACTGAGCAGATAGCCAGGGGTTAGGATTTATTGGATTAAATATTCTTCTTGATTCTATACGGATTGAAATACAGCTGAAAAAGAAGGCCTATCAACCAAACACGCAAGTTTTGAAACCGTAAGTGAAACACTAGACAAACACGTTGTACAGAAAAATATCTTCTGTGTGACTGCTCACTTTTCAAAACATACAGGACTGAATAGTACGTGGATGACAAGACAAGGTATTGAGTCTCGTGTTCATACACCATGTCTCTTTTATTTCTAGATTTTCTTTTGTCAGATCTAATTTGGGTTAATTTTTACCTAGATATAATTATTGACACATTCGCAATATATTTAAAAAAACAACCAAATAGTCAAACTGAATGGAATTTTAAGAACTATCAAGTCTTTATTTCACCATTTCTCTTCAGGAAATAGGCAGTCATGGCTCTCCACAGATTCATATTTTCTTTTTATATTCCTGATTTATAAATGGGTTTAAGAAAGATAGTTAAAGTTTTTTTTGTCATTGATTTTTTCACGTTTAACATTCAGCGTTTTCCTCTTAGATTAACACTCAATGCTAATGCACAAACTGCTTTGCTATTTAACCCAATGTGTGTGTGTGTGTGTGTGTGTGTGTGTGTGTGTGTGTGTGTGTGTGTGTGTGTGTGTGTGTGTGCGTGTGTGAAGCCGATGAGGTGGTAAGACTGAAAGAATTCTGAATTGGGAACGTACCTTTCTTTTCACCTCGAGCAAGGCAATAAAACCACTAAGACGGAAGGGGATAGTGAGTATGAGAGGATATTAGAAAATAGGGAACGATGAAAGAACAAAAATTACAGCCCGTCTAAAAAACTGCACTCAAGTGGTTGAGAGAGAGAGAGAGAGAGAGAGGTGGGGGAGGCAAAGCGACAGAGTTTCTCCTTTCGTAATTTAAACTTCGTCCTAAATTTAATTTTCAACACTGGCAGTAATAGTGATCCAAGGCTTTTATAGAAGACAGTGAAATCAATGATTATTTTAAAAAATATTTCTAGTTAAAATCTCACATTTTTTTTACATTAGAGTCACAGGCCAGACTAAAACGCTGATGGCATCATTTTTTTTTTTATCGCTAGTCAAGGATTCTGCTTAGCGATTATTTTATCATCATTCGATCTCCCTTTCGTTGATCGGGACTCCATTGACAATCCCCTTTCTGCACTGTTCGGTCCTGCATTGCTATCCCCAATGTTCAACCCAGAGTCCCGTGCTATGCTGTCTGGGTAAGTCAATTTTCGTGAGAAGAGACTTCTAGAAGGATGCCATAGGAGTAAGGACGAGACGATGTCCCTGTTCGCTTTGGTGGCAGTGGCCGGCAAACTGTAATCGTTTTTATTTGAGCTTAAAAGTGATTAGTCTCAGTTCTCCGTAAATTGTATTAAGCGTTATTATCGACAATCACACTAATATGACAAATATAGAAGAAAATACGTGAATATCTTACCAAAGGATTAATTAATTTCACAAAGCAAATATGAAAACAAAAAAGTGATTATATAAAAAGATGCCCGTTAATCAAGAATGCAATGTTAATCTATATTCGAGCGCATGTATTGTACAAACATTAAAAGATATAAAATTCCTTTCTTTATTCTTTATATCGAGTACAGGAGTTAACGATTGCCAATGAGTGTTTATTGAGGCGTGGTTAACGCCAGATGTGCTGTAAGTAGAGAGATGTTTCTCCTCGTTTTAAATCGGAGAAATTGCTCAGCCCCGGGGATTTCGGCCTTGCAGCAGTACCTTCCTCATCGCACTAAAGAGGTTGGGTCGGTGTACAGCGTAATAGAAATCGCAAAGGCTGAGCAAAAAAAACAAACAATTTTTCTCCTTCGGCCATATGCATAAGCACGCGTATGACGCTCCCCACGTTAAAACCAACGAGTATCACATCTAGCCTTGGTGGGGGGGGGGGAATATACATGACACAGGAATTAACCATTAGCCAATGAGGGTTTACAGAGGCGTCGTTATCGTCCCCCCACCCCAACAGTGCTGTAAGTGGAGCCTATGTTTCTCCTCATGGGGTAGCAGAGTAAATATCTACTTATGAATGTGTGTGAATCTATGACTGTATTCAAACATTTCAAAAAGATTTACACATTCTATCGAAAAGCTTCTTGTGACAGTTTCCACTATGACAGGCAAAGAATTTCATTTAAGATGTGATCTTCATAAAATAACTTTATTTACAGAATTACAATTAGAACGTGTGTGTCAGCCATGTTGTTCTTTTTTCTTTATTCTCTTCTGTCGTCTTGAGTCTCGTCTTATATTGTTATTTCGAGAGTCACGACATTACATCTTCCCTCTTTTTGCCATGTTGGTGCAAATTTCGTTCTAGGTTGTTTGATAGTAGTGTTTGTATCGTGGGTGTGTATTGTAGATGCAGGATTGTGAGGGACTGAGTCAATAGTCATATGAACAACGTTATAGGTGAGATGATTAGTGCCTAGAACGTTATCATGATTAGTTATATGTGGGGACAATTGATCTGACCCTGGCATGCAGTGATTGTTGGTTTCGTGAGATATGTTAGTTAGCATCGTATCTTTTAACATGAGCGGCATTCTTCATCTTAGGTTGGTTATGGATTTTGCATAATGACTGCATTATCCCGTTTCTCTACGACTTTATAAGGTTGCATTTCATATATGTTTTCCGACTTATTATCTTCTGCGTAGGTAGGTTCTTGCGCAGCACATTCTTTTATTTCTTGGTTTCTGGTCAGCAGCAATGTTGCGCTTCAGTTTGTGAAGGACATCTCTGATATGTAAGTCACTGACTTGGTTGGATGCTTCCTTAAAGCTTGAAAACTTTCCTCGGAGTTCCCGATCATTAGCAGTTTGGCTGGCGATACTCCTGTCCACAGTTGGTATGCTAGTGGTGTTCATCGTAGCTCCTCTGGTGGGGAATTTTTCCCAACTACCTGACATGGGTAGTATTTCTTTTCAGCCATTCTGGCTTCCATACCTTGGATCTCAGCAAACTTTTAGTTTTAACTATGCCTTGGTGCCAGTTTGATAATATGTCTTTTTAAGACACCCGGAATAACTATTTTACTTTCACGCACTGCTGTCTGTTCAGTTGTCCAAAGTTCATCTCTGACAACTTGGAATTGCCCTTTGAGGCAGTTCCAGTCATTTGTAGATATAGTCTGATGGATTTTGGAGAGAGTGGAGAGTCATTCTTCGAGGATTCTTCCACTTCATGGGGAGATAATGCATGTGGTAGAGTCTTTTATGATACTGCGGATGTATTATGTAGTTTCTTTTTCTTCGAATTCGTCGACATTATCAATTGGCTGTCTGCTCTCTTCAGCTTTATTGGTTTTACCAGCTATGAGGATAATTTTATATATGAATTACTAAGTATCTCTCTACTCTTGCTAAGGGTGGTTTTGATGAGGATGGTAACACTTTTTAATGAGAGCTTTATGGTCTGATAGGATCTGAAAATTGCATCATAGATATATAGATGGAACTTTCTGGTTAATACTTCTTTAACTTGTTCAAAAGCATTTTGTTCTTCTTTTTTCATTTCCCCTTAGAATCTAGTTTTGTAAGGTCGCATAAATGTAAGGTTATTGTGGCGAATTGGGGTACAATTTTTGTACAAAATTAGAGTAGACTTAGGAAACTTTGAACTTGTGAGGCATCTTTTGGTGGAGGGGCCTTAACTATTGCCTTTAACTTTTCGTCTTAGATTTTCAGACCATTTTTCGACAGGATATATTCCCATTTATTTGTGGCATGTCATTTTGATCTGACATTTTCATTTACGGTCCATTCCTGTTCTGCAAAAAGTGCTGCATTACTTAATCTCACATCATGTCCTTCCTTTCTTCTGTCTCCTATTATTTTGCTATCTGTCATGTTGTATGCTCAAGGATAATTCTTATTTATTTGGCATATAATTTGTTGGAATTTCTATGATGCCATGGTAACTCCGAACAAAAGTCTTTTGTATCTGTAAAGTCCTCCAGGTGTTGCTGGAGAGGCATGATCGCCCAAGTGTGTATCACGCATGGCTTTTACTTAACTGATAACTTTAACTTGTCGTGTTGACCACAAGCTAAACTCTCACCAAAACCTCCGTACTAATCTGACCGACCTGCAATGAACACTCAATAACATCGGGAATATGCTTCGATTTATTATCAAGTCAGTGGCACGAAGACGATATAAATCAGTAATAAACCCATTCATTCGTTATTTTTTCACTTGTGTATTCAACTTCTTTCTTTCTGATTTCTCCTCGAAGCGCCATGTCTCTTCAGGACGTAGGTGATCACTGATTTCAGCAACTTCTTACTCCTGAATATTTGTAAAATGGAAATTGTCATGATCTTTCTTAGAAAATATAGTAGATTTTTTTTTGTTTTTCTTTTAATCCAAATAAGGCAATAAAGCCACTAAGACACACGGGTTACTGGGAGTAAAAGAATCAGAAAACAGAAACATTATTAAAGAGTGAGAACAATAGAAGAGTAATCAGGAAGACAGTAGATAACGATAGACATTGCATTTAAAGTTTTGAATTTCAAAGATGGAACCGGAAGAGAATTCCACAAGCGAGAAGTGCGAGAAAAGAACCTGTTTGCATAGAAATTAAGGTTACATCTAGCCAGTTCAACTTTGTGAATTGATGAGACCTTGTTGCCAATCTAGTACTGCACTTAAATTCATAAAATCTAGGTACCATAGCGAAGAGCTCATCCGAAAAATTACCATGAAAGTATTTATAGGAAAGACACAGGGAAGTAACTTTGCGGCAGTGGGAAAGTAACTGAAGCCGAAACACCAGGTCAGGGCCAATAATATTGCTTATTCTTGTTTGGATTGTATATAGAATCTCTAAATATATAGCAGGAGCACCGGACCATATGTGGTAGCAATATTCTAAGCATAAACGAATGTAGACTTATAGTTATGTAAGACTGTCTAGCACGATACATTGAACCAGCTGATCTAGCAATGGATTCAATTTCCACTTCATGTCAGCTGAGAACGTTAACCCGAGAAGGCGCAATGAGTCACTTTTCTGGAGGTTATGGGAGGCACAAAAGGGTCACTCAGTTGATTAATAGAGAGTAGTTTTACTGTTGTACTTTTAACTTCAGAGCTGTCTTTCTTATAAAGTGGTTACCATCTAAGAATAGAAACCCTCGTCTACTCTGCTATTTAACCTTGGGACATAAGAGATGGTTCCATGACTCATCAAAGTTATAAATGCGAAGTGAACACGAACTGCATCAAGCAGAATTTGAACTTGGATCGCCAGTTCCATTTCCCACGCTGATAACCTGTATTTTCTATTTTTTACAATTTCATTTATACGTTATGTCCTTTCAGGACGTAGGTGACTATGGCTCTCCACAATTTTCCTTGTTCGAATCTCACCGTGGTCAATTGATCAAACTGGTGACATTCTGATGTTATCTGCCTGGAGAGGCGAACGCATCTCGTGGCATCTTTGGAAAGTCTCACCTTTGGAAAACCACACCACGGGTTGACCCAAGCCTTGTGAGTGAAATGGGTAGATGTGAATCGTCATCTTACTTCTTGTTCTTTTATTGTCCTCTCATATATAATTTTTCTCATATTCTTTAACATTCAGTAACCCCCTTGCATCCTAGTGGCTTTATTGCCTTGCTTGGGATGAAAAAAAAAGAAAAGAAAAAGAGTAGAATTGTTTAGAAGCCGTTAATGGTTGTGCTAGCACGAAGTCACAAGACATCGTGATGGGGAGTTTTAGGTGTATTGGCCTTGTTTTAAAAAATGATCTCATCAGATTATGCGCTCTCTCCCAGAAATTATAATTACTATTTGCTCAGCAGAGTTACAGTAAAAACAACAGAGAATGTATCTGTAATAGGTTTTAGCTACCCACTCTGGTCGACGAGTGTATTCGGAATCAAGCAGCAGTTGTTCATTATTGGAGAGGGGAGTAAAATGTGTAAAAAGCGAAGAAAAGAAATAATCTTCAAACACAGTCCTACACATTCAACAAAGATTTTTATTATTGAGTGTAAAATAATTTTTGTTTTCTTTTAAGCTGAAAGAAATTAGATGATAAAGTTCCTCATTCAGTTGGTTCTTAGCCTTGCATTTAGGAAAATAAGCGCAAGCAAAGTTCCTAAAAGAAAAAAATGAACTGCGTTAGTGGAACGTATGTGTGTGATTGTTAAGGCGACAAGTCCAAATCATTGTTCTGACATCGACTTACTCTTGTCTGCTTAAGAACTTCGGCTAACAAGCGCGCAAGATAGCGTGCTAAAAGCAATGTAAGAAAAGGTCACAAAATTCTCACAGTCTTTTTTTTCTCATTTACTCACAGAACTTTTCACTTTAGTGACTCGCATTAAACACAGCAAAACATGTAAATGTTCTAAGCTTACTTGATTACGCACAGGCATATCAAATAATTCAAACAATTCAACAAAGAACTCTTCCCCCTCAGCAAAAAAAGAGAAAATTTTTCCACAATCTTTCATACAAAGCATGCACACACGTACATATAAAAAGGACATCTCTCCCCACTCATACTTTCATTCACCTTTTTTTTGCATTCTTTCTAATCAGTTTGATACGGCTGATATGCTGTTAAATGAACGCAGTGGTTTGGATAATCATTCTTGCTCTCTTGTTTGAAGAAAGTCTGTGCATCCATTATCCTTATAATAATACCATGAACAAATGTGTGATAAATAATCTTTCTTCCTGTTTCGCTATATGGTTTACCTACAACATTGAAGTTTGAAAAAAAAAAAAAAGAAACGGTAATAAAAAGGCTAATGCATTTTTGAGTAAATTTTGTCTAATTATATATTTGTAATTTTACTCTACACGAACAGCATATCCTTGGTTATTATTAAAAAAGGCTTCAACCTCTTATATTATTTAAAATTATATGTATTATATTATATTAACATTATAATCTTACTTATTATAAAACACAGATTGTGTGTGTGTGTGTGTGTGTGTGTGTGTGTGTGTGTGTGTGTGTGTGTAACGTTTATATGTTGGATCGAATTTCCTACATTTTTTAGCCGATTTCAATAAAACTTCACAGGACTACATAAAATTACCTTGTGGTGGTTCTAACGGGGCCGAAAAAATGGGAAAAAACACAGTTGTTTTTAATAAAATCAATTTGAAAACACGATTAAGACACATCGTGAGAATGAAAGGGGACAACTCACCCACGAAAATGTAAACAAAAGAGCATAGAATGATGAAAAAAAAGCCGAACTTGACGAAAACAAAATTTTATCGTCTAATGTTCATATTATTATTAAAGAGGAAAGATCAAAGTATTTTGGGGGTATTTTTTTTACATTTTTTAATCGTTCCTAGCACGTCTGAAATTTTCGTTAAAAATATTGTTTTTTTTTGGTCAAAAAAAAGGAAAGAATCAATCATTTTCAATCATTTTTTCTATTTGATAAAAAAGATTAAAATCTTACTTTGATATTCTTTTAAAAATCAATTATCATTTTTTCAAAACTGATTTTAATAAAAACAGAAATTATACTGTTTATTTAAAATATTTTGAACCAAGCTTAACTTAGCTTCTGCGCCGAAAAAATGTAATTTGAAAATAAAAACAAAGCAGGTCATAACCTTTCGCGTCGCTTGACGATTGACGAAAGGCACATTCATGACGTTTAGATAACTTACGGGAGGATAATTCTTTCTACGGATGGAAGGAAGTGAAATTATTTAAGTGAACAAATTATTTACCTTGTTACTTTTAAGGAAAACTTTCAGCGCTCTAATTTTTTTTTTTTTTTTTTTTTTTTGTACTTAGCTTTCATTTTTACGTTTACGATGCTTTATGGAAAATATAAAGAAATTAAAAAATAAAACTGTTAATAGTGAGATTAAATTTCATAAGAAAAAGGTATCTAATTAATTTAGGTACCTTTCTTATGAAATTTTATCAGAAGTGTACATAAAATACTATAATTTTATGTACATTTATTACATTTTACTGTGTTATTTGTATTTCCATTCATTTTATTATTAATTTTGATATTTCATTTATGGAAAATGTCATAACTGAGATTAATATAAAAATAAGATCATATAAATTAAAGTTTAGCAGTAGTTAAATTTCATAAAAGATGATACTGTTACTTGTAGGTACCCTTCTCAGTTGAAATTGAAAACTCAAATTAACTTCTCCATACGTGTTTCGCAAAAAGTAAAGGGCTTAACAGCGGAGAACAATGCTGAACTCAAATAATGCAACTAAATTGTATTCTGGTTGGTCTTCCGTACTTGATAATTACTGTCCGACTATAAACACAAAATTACATTTCTTAATTACCATGGCTAATCTGATTGGTCCAAATTATACAATTTTCAAAGCGCTAGAAAATGACAATCTCACACGGACATTTTGAAAGGTTGATGTTGCTTTTAACTAATGTTAAAATATTTTTTAAAAATTCAGTTTAAAAATTTTTGAAAAATCTTTTTAAAATTAAAGAAATAAGAAATAATTGTATTAAAAATTCAATTTTCATTGAAAAATTTTTGCTTTCAGAAAATATTGTCCATATTCATAAAAAACAAATTAAAACAAATAAAAGCATTTGAAACTAAATAATATATTTGTTTTATTGAGTTTTGTATGTTACAATTCACAGCTGATTTTCAGGTACCGTTGGCCAAAAAAAAAAAAAAAAAAAAAAAAAAATGATTTGCATTCTTCAAAGCCTTGTGCTTTTAACTATTGTAATCACTAAAACCGATGGTCTCGAATTTCTAGAGTTTTTCATAAAATTAGTTATGGGGGTGTTAATAAATATAAAAAAAAATATTTCTGCCATGACTTTAATAAAAAAAAAAAACATATTTATAATAATTTCGATCATCTGTGAATAGTTTCTGAAAGTTTCATTAACATCTGACAATTATTTTTATTTTGCAAGATTTTCCAAATTAATGTGTGTAAATACAAAAAAACGCGCTAAAAATTATCTATGTTATTTACTACCCCTTGTTGCGACAAAGAGAAACAAGGTTTTTTAAATCAAAATTTAGAATATTCTAAAAAGATGGAAAATTTTTTTTAAAAATAATTAAAAAAAAAATTTAGTCTATCCTCTTCATAAAAACATAAGCATTTTGACGATAAAATTTTGTTTTTCATAAACTTTTGGCGTCTTTTTCATCAGACTATGCTCTATGTTTTAGCGATTCCGTGGAGTGACTTAGGTTAAAAAAACAGGGTTGTGTGTGTGTGTGTGGTTGTGTGTGTGTGTGTGTGTGTGTGTGTGTTCCTTTATATATGGGATCGGATTTCTTACATTTTTCAGTGATAAAACAAACATCCACTTTTTTTTGTGTGTGTGTATTTCTTATTGTCTTGCACACTTTTTCTTTATTTACATTCACATTTTAAAATTAGATTTACAAATAATAATTGTTTTATAATAAAATTTATTCACCAATCGATAGATTTAACGATTGTAAACAATATTTTTTGAATTTGGGTTTGACCAATTTAAAAAAAAGTCTTTGTTGTCTAATTAAACATGGAATCCGTCAACCGATTTAAATTAATCTTTGTCAATTTTTTTACGGCTTAGTTTTTATGATGGAACGATTTTTGATGGGATCTCTTACTGGAGATTCCAATGATTTTTGCGTCTCTATTAACTTCATAAATAAAAATATTATAACTTTTTCCAAGGGAAATTGCGTGTAGATGAATATAAAGAACCTGACTGGAACTGAAATTCGGCTCTTTGATTTCCAATTCGGAGATGTTATCCATTACATATCTAAGCTTATAGTACCTGCTATTTGCGTGCGGTCACCCATCTAGAGTCAACGTTGCTTAACTTCGGTGACATGGCCGTTCGCCCTCGGTAATTATAATATGCAAACTGCTGGTTATCGATTAGAACTTCTCACGAAACTAAAATAGATGGATTGCTTTAATGGAGATTTACTAAGCGTAGCTTAGATGTGGCACAAGGCCAAACGTATAGAGCACTCAGTCAGGACTGAACTCACTAGTCAGTCGCAATTGCTTTACCGAGACAAGCTTGCTCACCATTATACCACATCGAAGTTCCCTAACGATTTTCTAATCGCAGTTTAGATATGATACAAGGCCGAAAATGTAGACCACCCAGTGAGGATCGAACTCACTACTCAGTTGTAGACGGGTTGCTTTAACGATTTAAATATTTAAGGGTTTTCATTCCAGAACCGGACGTCAGTATTTTGAATGCTGATTTTCATAATAGGTACTGATGTAAGATAAAGATCTTCATTCTCTTTCGCCTCCACCCCGACCAAATCTCATTTGTCCATGCACTTAATAAACAGGACCTTTATAAGCTTCAAACAGGACTGAACTCGATAACTGTTAGTCAACTGATACCACTGCCGTCAGAGTGTCCCAATAAGACGATGTTTTGATATCATACCAATATTCTTTCTCTCTTTCTTCCTAGCCTAACTTATTTATTTTAATTGTTTTCTTTATTTTTATTCACAATACAACAGTAGACTTTAAATTAACATCTAATATACATACAATGCCTGTGCGACGCTACTAATAATATCTTAGTTGTCAAGCACCTGAAAAATGACCAAGCCTCATATATATATACATACTTGGGCTGGGGCACTTCGACGTGGCGTAATGGTTAGCAAGCTTGTCTCGATTAACACTGAATAGTGAGTTCGAAACTCACTGGATGCACCATACTTTCGGCCTTGTGCCACATTTAATCTACGCTTAGAAAATCACCAAGGGCGCATTAATGTGGTGTACTGGCTAGCAACCTTGTCTCGTTAGATCAATGACGATTAAATAATGAGTTCGATTCCTCACTGGATGCCCAATACTTTCAGTCTTGTGCCAGATCAAAGCTACGCTTAGAAAATCATTTAGAGCATTTCGATGTGGTGCAATGGTTAGCAAGCTTGTCTCGCTAGATTAATTACGACTGAATATGAATCCGATCCTGACTGGGGGCTCCATACATTCGGCCTTGTGTCGCATCTAAGTTACGCTTAGAAAATCACAATACAACAGATGATATATATATATATATATATATATATATATATATATATATATAACATTTATTGGTTAGAGATAGACCCGGAAACAGTTTTATTAAAAAGTGTTCAATACACATGTAAAGAAAAATAAAACTTTAACGTTTAGAGCTTCTAAATTTCAAATATTAAGCGATCCGCAAACCTTCCGAAAATCTATAGGCCAAAATCTATATCGTCTGAGGTTACGGAAAAGTTGAAAACAAGATATCGTGATTGGCCGATCTCCCAATATTTGATATATATAATTCGTAATTAACTTTATTGAGTTTTGGTTTCAGTTTTTTTTTATATAAATAGCTTCGATAATTTTTAGTTTGTGTTTATTCTTTTCGTGGAAAAGTATGGAGGTATTTTCGACAATGATTTTTCTGAGTTGCGAGTTTGGACAGATATGTTGTTGTAAGTGTTTAGAAATATTGGAAGTATTATTCAGGTGAAGACTTAGCCTCCGTGAAAGCGTTGTTGTCGTGTGTCCAACATAGATATTATTTGTATCGTTGGAGATGCAGTCTCCCAGAGGAAATTTAAATTTATAAACGAAGTTGGTTTTCTGCAACAAGCAAGTGTCATTACGAATGATTTTATTAGATATAGTGGATTTAGTTTAGTATATAATAAGTTTTATTTTTTTTTTACTAGGGCCTGTTGTGGATGTATTAGTTTTTATTAATTTTTTTTAGGATGTTTTCGTCTTGTTTATAATTAGCATGCATCTGGTTACGATATAAAAGGTTTGGGGTTAGTTTGGAGGGGTATTATGTTCTATATGTTTTGTATACAGGTCTCTGATGGAGCATCTTATTTGCTCATCAATGATGTAGTTAGGGAAGTTGTTATTGATGAGTGTTTTATATTTTTAAGTTCACTGTAGAAGATCTGTTTTGTGGATAAATTAGTTTTTTCACGGTTTATTAGGTTATAATAGCCATTTTATAATAATTTGCACATTTGCTTTTATAGTTAAGAGTACAAGAATTTATGCTGGTAGGTTTTTTATATGGGGAAATGGTGAAATTATTATTATTGATGTTAATCAGTATATCGAGTAAGGGAGTTTTGTTACTAGTATTAAGTTCATATGTAAATTTAAGGACGGGGTTGTCTTGGAACTGTTTTTGGAGTTTACATACTTCTTCCTTATTTTTGACTAATAAAAAGATATCGTCTACGTATCTAAGATAGATGGAGGGTTTTTTTAAACTTGCTAAAAATGTTATTTTTGAGATTGGACTTATAGGAATTGCTAAAGGTTGGGCCAGGAATTGAACCCGCTGAACTCCTCTACACACACAAATACGTGACATTCTCACTACCGGACTGCAGCTCAAATGGACAGGTCGTTAACACGTGCGTCAACCATAATTCCATTTCTTTTTTTCAGGCCATGATATTAACATATACCTTTTAGCGCTCAAGAAAATTTGAGGTAACAAAACCCCAGACACTTGTATCTTTTCACATCTATAAAAAAGAGAATGATTGTATACACTTTGCTCATTTTTTTCTTACCTTTCTGTCAGATTCAGATCCATATTTGATCTACATTTGACCCAAAATCATAATCTTACTCAGTATGTCTCTCGTGTCTCCAACACCACATCGCAATCAGATAATGAAATAATGAATAATATTCGTTTTGTTGTTTCCGCGTGTCTTGCTTTTTCTCACTTTTAAGAGTATTTTTGTATATATCTATCTTTTCTAGAAATATTTTCATGGTAACTACTCTGATCAGCTTTTTTTCCCATGGTGCCCTGAATACATGAATTTAAGCTTTCTACTAGATTGGCCAGTAGGTTATTGTTGTTACTGTTATTGTTGAAATAGCTAAATGCAACCGCCACTTCTACTCCAACAGTTTCGTTTCTCGCATTTTTCACCTGTGGAACTCCCTTCTGTTTACTTGCTTCCATGATAACTACAATCTTCAAAAATTTAGATGCAGCGTCAATCGCCATCTTCTGTCTTCTTGAATCCCATTCATCTTTTGTCATTTCCTCAATCCTCCCTATAATCAGTTTTTTATTTCCCTTTGACTCTCTGTAACCCCCTGCATATTAGTTGAATTCTTGGCTTGCTTGATATTTTAAATATATATATATATATATATATATATATATATATATATATATATAAAGAGAGAGAGAGAGAGAGAGAGAAAATAAGGTAATATTTATAGTAAAAATATTTTAACAGAAATATTTAAATTAAAATTTATTTACTTACAAGTGGCTTTTCAGATAACGTTTTATTTTTTACTTCAAACTGTTTTAGAAAGTAAAACAATTTAAAGTAAAAAAGAATAAAACATTTTTTCTGAAAATTCACTTGTAAGTAACACAATTTTAATTTAATTATTTCTCTGTAAAAATACATGTATTATAAATATTGCATATAGATAAATATAAATATTAGGTGTTTTTTACAAATCTTATTTTCTCTATACCACGTTTTTGTACAGAATTCTTTAACAATTTCATATATATATATATATATATATATATATATATATATATATATATATATATATATATGTATGTGTGTGTGTGTGTGTGTGTAAGGGGTTTATAATTAGTTACTCAGAATAATAACTGCCCTACTATATCTATCTGTAGGATCCTAAAGCTAAGCTCATTGAAGCAAAACTGCATACGGTAATAAATCATTAAGTAGTCAAAATATAATTTCAACTTTATTTTACAGGCAATTCATTTGTGGAATCTCAAAGACATTTCGGTAATCCTCCTTTTGCTCGACAATAGTGAACTGAATTTTTTCATGAACTTTGAATTAAAAAAAAACAAAAAAACAAACTTTAAACCAAAACATTGTGAAGATATCTAGTTGCGTGAATTGTGTGTGTCTGTGTGTGTAAGAGGACCAGAAACTGAATTTGTTTACCCTAGAATTTTGCTCTAAAACACAGCTCAACTATTTTCATAAGCGCATCTATTAAAATATACTCCCATGAATATCTTCTCAATTAAATTTACGTATTTTTCAAATCGAGTTCAATGATTTAAAGCATAAATATGCTTGAAATTGTAATGCTAATTATAAATTTAGTCGTTTCCTTATAAGGAAACATTCGACATTCATTGACCCAGCAGGCATTAAAGCTTTTCTCCACTACCTGGCCATCGAGTAAGGATCAAAGTGTAGTATCTGTTCTCATCTGAAACGGTAATGGTAATATTAGCCGTTTCCTTATGAAGAAATATACGGAATTCATTGATAAAGCAGCCAGTGCTACTTGAGTAACCATTTTCTCCACGCCCTGGCCATCAAGTAGGGTTCAAAGTGTAGTATCTGTTTTCTTCATCTGAAATGGTGATGGCAATATTAGCCGTTTCCTTATAAGGAAATATAAGGCACTTACTACATTTCGTCTTTCAATTGTGTCTCTGTCTTCGGACAGAGCGCAATTGAATATATTATTGAGAGGTGCCCGGTGTCGGGTAACAGCAGCCCGCGGCAGTACCTCCCTCATTGCACTAAAGAGGTTGGGAACCGGTAGTAATGTCGATGCCAGCGCAAACGATGCTTACCGGTACTGAGCTATATTTGCAACTGGCCCAGGAGCACGCGCTCGGGTTCTCCACATTAAACTGACCTTGTGTCACATCCTGCCAGTATGGGGCGGTAAGTAAATACTAAGTGTGGTATTTGTTCTCAGATGGTGTTTTTAATATTAGCCTTTTTCTTATAAGGGAACACTCTGCATTCTTTGGCCGATCAGTCAGTACCACTGTCAGTGGAAATTTTTAAAATCTTTCTATTAAAACAATCTTTTCAGGAAATGTTTTTGCTATTTCCAGTGTTACTGGGCGTTTCCTTTCTAACTTTTTGTTTGAAGTAGTGTGGAAAGTCATTATTTTAATTATGTCATTGTTCCCTCTTTGATTTACATCTACTATCGATTTTAGCTGTTGCTACTGTTGATAGTCCTCAAAGGATGTGCTTTCTGTTATTTGGTACAATTCTTAGTTTGTGATTCTGTAGCGCCAATCCATGAAGTTCGAAGAAGTATGGTCTACGTTAAGACCTATAGACCTTCATTTGCTCGAAGCCATTTTTAACCATTAATCTAAGAAAGTGGATGAATACAGCTGACAGTTTAAATATTTCTGAATAGCAACATCAGACAAGGCTATTTCAAAACATGTCTCCAGTTTTTAGGCTAATGTCTTGGTTCTGTAACAGTTTGCAATGTTGGGCGAAATACATTTGGTTAATTCAGCCAAACTAACGCTTCTACCTAAGTACTGTCCAGTCTCGAAGTTGCTCGGTGTTTCAATATGAGCTTGGATGTACGGGAATGCTATGGGTAACGGCTAGAAAGGAGCGCCGAGTTCGAATTCCAGTCGAATTCGTTACATTCATTTACGCGCAAATACCTTCTCTTCACACTCATCTATGGGTTAAATAGCAGGGTAGATAAAGTCCTGTAGCTTTGGTTGACAAGTAGACTACATCAGAAAGTAACGGCAGCGTATTCTTGGAAAGTCTATCATTAACCGAAAAGTGACATGTTCAGTAATACGGTTATCACACATGGCACATAAGGAAGGGCCACTTGTATGCTGAACGAGAAGCTTATTGGCAGTATCTTAATACATTTCTGTAACACTGTTCATGATAATGACTGCAATATATGCATTTTGAAAATAGCAAGCAGTTTTCTAATTGAATATTAGACATAAAATGCATCACGGTTTAATTTTCTCTTATTGAGAACCGATTTATTCAGACCGATAGAAAGAGGAGGATAATTTTTTTGATTCAAATTCAATCCATGCAAGGCATTAAAGCCACTAAGAATGAAAGGGTTACTGAGTGTGAAAGAATTACAAAGCAGAAACATTATTATGGAGTGAGAACAACAGAAGATTAGATAACGATTGACATTGCATTAAAATTTTTGAAGATCAAAGTTGTCTGGAAAGCATGGAACCGGAAGAGAGTTCCACAAGCGTGAAGTGCGAGGGGGGAAAATAGCATAGAACTTATAGTTACATCTAGATATTAGAATTGTCAACTGATGAGACCTAGTTGCCAATCTAGTAATGCGCTTAAATTCATAAAGTCTATTTACCATACTTCACAATTACCATGAAAGTATTTATAGAATAGGCATAAATTTTACGGTGGTAGGAAAGTGAATGAAGCCGAAATTCCAGGTCAGGACTAATAATATTGCTGATATTTCTTTGGGTTTTATCAAGAATCTAG
This sequence comes from Acanthosepion pharaonis, assembly GCA_903632075.3. Classification (NCBI taxonomy): domain Eukaryota; kingdom Metazoa; phylum Mollusca; class Cephalopoda; order Sepiida; family Sepiidae; genus Acanthosepion; species Acanthosepion pharaonis. The sequence continues at coordinate 33,383 of CAHIKZ030002941.1, forward strand.
AAATAGCAGGAGTACCAGACCATATGTGAGAGCAATACTCTATACATACAGATATATAGGATAGATTCTGGAGGGCAAATAGTCTAGCACAACACAGTGAACCAACTTTCTTAACAGCAGACCTAGCAATAGATTCAATAGTCTTTGCATTTCATGTCAACAGAGAAGGCGCAACAAGCCACTCACCTCCATGATTACATCGATTAAATCATCCTCATCATTGTTGTTTTGGATACGTACTTTTCGTCGTTTACTAGATGTCCCTTTTGCGTTTTTCAATGCTGCATCTTACTATGAATGTTCATAACACTTCCCTTCTCATCAACGTCACACCCAGTGTTTGCTCCTGTGCATTCTTGGAATATTTCTTACAACTTATTTACAGAACTTCTGTCTTTTTAGTGAGCCTGTTGGAGTACAGAAGCGCTTTCATTTTTTCGGTCATTCTTATGGGACTTCGAGTCCATTTCTTGGCCAAAACTGATTAATGATTCCCACAACCTATTCATGTCTGTGTTTGGTCTACTGATCGAGTGATCCGAACAGTGTAATGTGAAAGTTTTGTTACCCATTTTTGTTGCAGCTGTTGGAAGTATCCAAGTGACGTGGCTATTATTATTTGGTAAAGTTCTTTGTTTGAAGTTATGTAGCGCCATTCTATAGAGTTTGATACAAGATTATCGTCTTTAAAACTTATAGGATTGATTTGTTTGAAGCCATTTCTAATGATTGACCTGAACCAATGGTTGTATACTGATGATAGTTTCACATTTCTGACCGAGTTGGTTGCAATGCATGACATCCGTATGAGAGTCTAGATCTAATGAGGCTATTTAACAACATTACACGAGTTTTCAGGAAATTAAATTTCTCAAGTCCACTAAATGTTATAGATCTTTCTGATAATGATGGGAGTTTCCTTCCAATCTATTTTTTTTGCTCACGTGGAAAATTAACAGCTTGATTAAGTCATTATTTTCTCGTTACATGTGCTACACATTATTTTTGTTGCTGTTATTGGAAGTCTTCAAGTGATTCCCATAACATAATAATGTTTATGTTTGGTCTATCGAGATTTCTGAGCAGTATAGTGTGCAAATTACTTCAATGATTTTGTTCCCTGTCTTTTGACTTTATTATGTAAAGGTGATTGTGTTCTTCGTCTCCCTCTACTCTTGGTCAGAGATATCTGGTTTTAAACGAGATACAATGATTCAAACACCTCATCTAAAGCAATTCAGACAAGAATTAGGACCTGTCTTAATGCGTGACTTCTATGTTGTGCCCTTAGAAACAGCAGTTAATTAAACACGCGTGTTTCAGCTGATAGATTTGCATAAGCTCATGAAATATTACTGATAGCATAAATGCCTTTTTCGGTTTTTGCTTTCAGAAGATCTTTAACAGAAATTCATTTTACAACACAAATAGCTACTGCAACTTTACAAGACAAAAGCCAATCGTCATGTATTTCGGAAATGAATGAAAATATTTGAATATATCATAAATAGTAAAAGTAATGATAAAACTTAGTCGTTTCCATATAGGAAACATTGAGCATTAATGTTAGCTAACATTTAAATTTTTTTGACAAACTTGGACCTTCGTGCTCGCAAAAAAAGGAGTGTCAAAATGACGATTTTTCAGGTAACACGGCCATTCTTTTAACTATCTACACCCATCGGTAATATTTATCAGCGATAATCAGAATTAGACGGTTTTTCCCTTGACACCGCTATTATTTTAACTGTTTTCAGTCTTTGGCAATGTTTATCGTTTTAAAAAGCGGTGTTTAGAATTGTAATAAAACCTAAATATATGAAAATGAATTTACACATTTTTTTTGTTCTTGAGAATTTACAAAAAAATATCAAACACTATTTATTAGATTGTTTATTTAAAATAATAATTTTATATTTACGACATTCTAAAAACTAATACAACTAAAACTAATGCAATATCATTTATCAAGTTATAAATAAATAAATTTGAAAACAATTTTTATCCATAAATTTATAAACATATTTTAATAAAATAAGGATATCTTTATTATTTAAGATTTTATAAAATTCGAATCAATTGGTAATTACCCGATGATTTACCAACCATTCCAATAAACAATCTAATAAATAAATAGTGTTTTGTTATTTTTGTTCTCATTTCTCCGTTTATTTTTCGACCCCGAAGTTCCAAGATCGCCAAAATTTCCTCTTAAAACATTTTACCGTCATCAAAAGATTCCATCTGGCGGCCATAAAATAGAAACATTTGAGATCAATACATGATCACACTTTCCTCTTCTACGCGTGTGTCCCGAACATATTGTCCCACATAGACACAATCCATTCTCAGTAACCTGTGTAACACAAATTCCATATTTTTCTCCAACAGAAATCTGACTCTATTGAAGAAATTCACATCATACTGAATTCGGGCCATATGCTGTATATAAAGTTATCGCCTATGCTATTATTTTATCCATCTTTTAATGAACAGCTTTTTTTTTTACTGAGCTAAGCCGGTTTGCCGACTTGTCGTTTCTGTTCGTCACCATTTTCTAGGAAAAAATCTCTCCCCATCGTTTCCTTACGAATTCTACACTTGAAGAAGATGAAAATATGGCAACAACAAGAAGCTAAAAGAATGAGTTCATGTGGCGATAGTAATACTGAAAATAGCCATTTCCATACAATATACAATCATTGGCGGAATAGTTAAGAGTCCCAGTCAGTTGAAATTTATGAGAACTTTTATCCTAGAACAGTTTTTCAGAGAATTACACCTTTCTCGAGTCCATTAACTGCTATAGCTCTTTCAAATATTGATGAGTTTCTTTCCAAACCTTTTTTTTCTTTTGTAGTTGTGGAATGTTACCATTTTTATTTTATCCTTATTATATCTTTGACTTGCCACTGATTTTGGTTGTAGTTGGATGAATTCAAGCGATGTGGTTTAAATGAAAGGGAAAAGGAATTGGCATAACATTACATCGTTTTCTTCGTCAGTCTGTCTTATCTCCTCGCACCCCACTGTTACCAATACAGGGTGCGATGGATGAATTGTCGTCTAAATTACGTAAAATTGAAAATAACACTGACATCTCATTTTAATAGATATATTTACCAAAAATACACAACAATAACTAAAAATACTAAAGAGCTTAATTTATTCAATAAAATCGCCATTGACTTCGAACACGGCTTCCAGAAAACTTCGGGATCTTCTGCAACTCTTCTAGACAGCCTCCTTGTTTGTGAATGCTGCCACAATCCTTGTCTTCAGTTCATTTTTGGTGTTACAAGGAGTTTTGTTGGTCTCTCGCTCAAGTGTGCTCCACACATAATAATCAAGTTGCAGTCTGGGGAGTTAGGTGGCTAGATGTAAGGTGTGATGTGGTCGCAGAAATTGTCTGACAGACATGACTGTATATATTGAATTGAACTCACAAAATTTAAAAAAAAATTTTTCATTAACTTCTTAATACTTCAAAAATCGTTTAAAATTCTTTATATTCTTTATGCACGTAATGCAATGATAACGTTAATGAAAAAGTAAATTTACGAATCGAAATTTGAAAAGCACATAACAGTCGTTTGACCTCGAATATTTTTAAAATAATTTTAAAAAAAATTTTAATAAAAAAATTTCATAATTTCTACATATGGAAATGTATACATGACATAATCCTTAAAATTTTTTAAACAATTATCTAATTAATAAAAGACTTTAAACAATTATCTAATTAAGAAAGTATGAAATAAAAAATAGATATTACATAATTGCTGAATAAAAATGTTAATATTTAAAAGTACTAGTTAAAACGAAAAACCGCGTTCGCTTACTTTTGCAAAAATTGTCAATTTTGATCATCCATAGTAATCTGTCATCACCTCGTCACAATCGATTTCTTTGATAAATTCAGACACATCGTTAAGAAATGTTTGGATACAAATTTTTATGCTATAAGTAAGTACTATTTGTTTCATATCAGATTAATTTAACTTTAAATTTTCTAATTTTACTCAAATAACGTGTCAAAAATATATAAATTTATTTTAGGAAGAAGTTTAAATTCAAAATTTTGTTTTTGTTTACAAATTTCTTAAAATTTAAGAAAATAGCCGCTTTTAAGAAAATTAAACAAAAATCGAGGATATATTTGACACTCCAATCTATATAATTTCTATCTGAAAGACACCAGAATATGTTACTTACTGTAAGTAATAAATTTAATGCTTTAGCTTTCAATTAATAACAACATATTTAAACAAAACTTTGTTTTCGTTGATTTATGAGCCTCTTTTCATCGTGATATGCTGCTTTTTTACGTGACCTAACGGAGAAGAATTAAGGAAACCGAACTATGTAATATTTCGAATACGTCAGAGTACGCGTGCTAGAATGTATTGTGTCTTATTTTAATTACATTTAATAAAGAATTGTTCTTTAAACCTTTCACTCTGTCCGATATTTAAATTTAACTTTTAATTACTTATTTATTTTATTTTTAATCGCGTGTAACTACAGTGATTTTCCAAGCGTAGCTCAGATGTGGCACAAGGCCGAAAGTAGGGGGCACCTAGTGAGGATCGAACTTACTACTCAGTCGTAATTGTTCTAGCGAGACAAACTTGCTAACCATTACACCGCCTCAAGGGGCCCCGTGTGTAACTACAGTAGTTACTACCTGTTACTTCAGATTGTTTATGATTGGCCGACATCGAAAAACGGACGGGCACACGTACACTGCTCTTTATTTATATAGATGTAATAAATCAATTATATATATATATAAATATATATATATATATATATATATATATATATATATATATATATACCTTAGCTGAAACCTTGGTAGGTAGATGCTGGCTCACAGAGGGATTTTAGTCTTTTCTCTACGTAGTGTATTGAGCATTTTACGTTTTTACTTAATTTTACTCCGCATGTGTTTTTTGGGGGGGACTAGGCATTACGGTGTAGATCGATTATTTTCAATCAACACAAATGTTTTTATGTTTCTTCTTTTTTATTGAATTTTTTTGATTTTTGATGTTTCTTCTTTTTTATTGAATTTTTTTACTTTGATATCAGTTTGTCAAATATATTTTTATTTGATAATTGTATTTTCCGGGGTTTTCTTTCACACCGCTCGAGTATAGGTATCAAAATTATATGTATATATATATATATATATATATATATATATATATATATATATATAGATAGATAGATAGATAGATTGGACACTGAAGTCAACACTAAGAGTCAGCAGTCTGTTTCATGCTTGAACGCACTCTTCAGATTATGTGTGTTGTGGCTCGACTATTTATATATGCTGGTTAATGGTGCATTATGGGTAGTAAGGTCTATTTTATTACCTTAAAGGTTATTGGGTGAACAGTAATGGTTATACTTCAAATTATTCTAGAGTCTATTGTGTAGAAATAAGTGTGAATCTGAATGCTGTTATTTGAAGATATTTTAAAGTGTTATTTGTTAACTTTTTACTTGTTATTTAGTATTGATTACTTAATTATTTGTTATTGATTATTATTATTATTATTAAATTTACTTGTGTTTATACGTGCATTTCCAGTATTTTAATTAGTTTATTATTTACTTAATTTATTTATTCAGATTGTTGTTTGTTTTATTTAATTATTTTTCACATATGACCCGAGAATTGTGTTCATGCATGAAACGGACTGTCGCCGTTTGGTGTTGACTTCAGTGACCACTTTTATATTTACATATGCTCTATCTTTGATATTGAGAATTTTTATCCATAAATATAGCATACCTTAAAACTATATTTTTATCACACTCACACACAGACGACACATATATATATATATATATATATATATATATATATATATATATATATATATATATATATATGTGTGTGTGTGTGTGTAATGAGAACGAAAAGAATATAAATTCAAACGTTCATAGCATTAATTTAAAAGAGTGCTCAGTATCAAGAGCAGAGCAATTTATTATAAAGATGTTATATATAGACAAACAAGTACTCACGACAAAGATGCATTTTTGTTTCGATGCGAAAGCATCTCGACAGGTGAGGAACAAAGATTGTTATAAACAATTCTATTTAAAAATGCTACTTATGAATCTCCTGTTGTTTCTGGTTTTTAAAAAAGAAATATGCCTTTCATCTCATTCTTCTAATTAAGTTTTCAGTTTTTAAGACTAGTGTCTGAAAATACTCACGTTTGTTTGAGATGGGAATATTCTATAACGAAATACCGAAATCAATTTTGTCCATGTTTGTAGTTTAAATTTTCAGCAACAGTGCTCAACATTAATTGGAGCAAAATATTCAAATGTAACGAAAAGAAAATATATTCAAACCTTCATAGCATTAATTTAAAAGAGGGCTCAATAGCGAGAGTAGAGCAATATTTATTATTATAAAGATGTTACATCACGACTTCTTTGGATAAACAGATTACTGATAAGTTGAAAATCAGTTATAGAGTGGCTAAACTTTCTACTAAGGAAGCTTGTTCTACTTACAGATCATAAACCCGATTTTCTGAGTAAAAGAAGAATTATTAATCCAACTAAGTCTGAAATCGGTAGAATCAGTAAAACGATCCTTGAACAAGTGAACCTACAAATTAAAAAAACAGCTTGGTCTCATCCAATGGATTGGCACTAAAGACAAGAAAAGTAATTGTACAATTATTTATTATTTATCCAATTTGGTATTGTGGGTTTCTATCCATCTATATCTAAAGATCTATTTAAAATGAATTTGGAATTTGCCGAGTTTTATTCCGACATTTCTAAGGATGAAATCAATATCATCTTAAACTGTAGAAAATCAATCCTAATAATGAACAGTGGATAAAAAATTCGAATGAAGATTTTGACATATCTATGGGAAAAACACATGCAGAGTAAATTAAGTAAAAACGTAAAAGTTCTCAATACACTACGTAGAGAAAAGACTAAAAAACCTAATGAGCCAGCATCTACCTACCAAGGTTTCACCTAACGGATATATATATATATATATATATATATATATATATATATATATATGTATTATTGGATTCTGCGGAGTCTTCTGATTTAGTCGGATTATTTATTTTGTACAACCTTACTGTATATGAGGAAATTAATTTAAATAATATAGGGTTTTATAAAGACGATGATAGTAAATAATTCTACTAGAAGTAAAATGGATAAGCTAATGAAATTGATTCATAGAATATTTAAATCTTTACATCTTTAGGTTAAAATTAACTCTAATATTAACCAGGCTGATTTCTTAGACATAACTTTAAACTTAGCCCTTAATAATTTGCTTGTCCCATTTATATTAAGCATAACTCCAATCCTCTAACGTTTTTTATTCCACATATCCCATCATCTGTTGAACGTCGTATTAATTAGCACTCGTCTAGCAAAGAGTTATTCGATAAGTATAAAACTGTTTATAATAAAAAAAAATTTAATTTGATTGATAAACATTTTCCTAAGAATAGTCAATTAAGTCAAATCTTCAATCGTAACACACTGAAAATTAGCTATAGTTGTACTAGCAATTTGGATAAAATTATTAAATCACCAAAATAATAAAACACTGAAGCTTTATAAAGATAATAACTGTAATCCAAACACAAATTCTAATATAACCCGTGTAACTGACCTATGTAATTGTAGGAGTCCTGATCAATGTCCATTATCAAACAAATGCTTAACAGAATTCATTGTATATAATAGAATTATATATATATATATATATATATATATATATATATATATGTCCTATTTAATCAATCGAAAATCCTGGAAATATTAGATAATATGTTGGTTCCACTAGGAATGCCTTTAAAAACAATATTATAATCATAAGTCTTCTTTTACTAATGCTAGCAAGCTCAATATGACTTCATTTTCTAAATATTTCTGGAAATTGAAAGCAGAAAACAAAACGCCTAAAGTTAAAATAGAATATCCTCAAACAAGTCAGAACTTGTAAATCTTTGCATAAACCTTGCTTTTTATGCCTATAAGAAAAATATGTATTATTAAGCTTTTGAATAGTAGGTAATTATTAAACCAAAGATTTGAAGTTACCGTTTTTGTAGGCATGTTAAAGATCTTTTATGGTGTTTCTCCTTATGTCATTTAAAAAAAAAATTGAATAAAGAAAGTGACGATTCATAAGTAGCATTTTTAAATAGAATCATTTATAATCATCTTTGTTCCTCATCTGTCGAGATGCATTCGCATTGAAACAAAAATGCATCTTTGTCGTGAGTACTTGTTTGTCCGTATGTAACATCTTTATAATATATGTATACACACACACACACACACATATATATATATATGTTGGCGTACAAGGCGACCTTTTAACCTTAAAAATCCCCCGAAAAATAAGGAGACGTCTTATACTCCAGGTATAAAATGTAAACCTTAAATCCTGTGGTTTATGGTAAATTATTAACATGGGAGATTTTTCACGGTAAACACAAATGTTTCCTGGAGGATTGACAACATTGGATATCTGCCTCAACAAGCCGTTTAAAGATTGCATTTGAGAACAGTGGAACAAATAGATGGTTAGCGGGAAAAGTCATTCAGGCTATCGTAATAGCCTAACGAAAACGAAGCATCTACTCATGAGGTATTGTAGATTGTGGTAGTTAATTGACAAATCTTTTTTCATTAAAATTTGAGTAAAAAAGAAAGTATATACACTTGGGGAGTCGTCTTCTATGGCGAGTATAGCCCGAAACATACATTTTAACTTAAATATTTGGCGGTCTACTTATACATCCAGTCACCTTATACGGTATATGGTGTTCTTACATAAATTCTTTTTGTTACATAAACTCTTTCTCTTTATTTCAATATTTATTATTTATGAATAACTCTGATGAATTATTCAACAACGTATTCCTCTTCATTGTTTATGACTTTCTGCCAACGATCCAATAACTGTTCAATGTCTTGACGAGAGAAACCACGAGCTTTTGACTTGAAAAATTCATTAAGCCACATTTTAAGTTCCACATCGTTATTAAACGAAATATCTCAAAAGCGAGAGAAAAAAGTGGTTGTCTGAAGCGGGCAAATCAAGAAAATATGGTGTGTGTAGTAGAACTTATTAACCGAGTTCTCTAATGGCATGTTTGGTCATGTTAACCATATGGGTGTAAGCGTTGTCATGTTGAATAGTCACACGATATCGCGCGTCAGGTATTTTCACCGGCATTGCTTGAATTTGAGACTGTCCATTTGTTCAATATACATCTTAGCATTGAACATTTGGTTGTTTTGAAGACTTTTATCTCCATACAAATGCCTCGAGTAGCTTTGTGACCTTGATTAAAAACAAAATGATGATGATGTCGAACATGTTCATTCTTGTCTACTGGTTTTTTAATCTGAAATAAAATGTCAATAACATTAGGCGACAGTTTCACAGAATGGCCAGAGTTACAAAGAAGCAAAAAAATGCTATGAAAGATTATTCTTCCAGGTCATTCACAGAACATCAGAAAAACAAGCAACGAATATATGTAACAACATAATATATATAACAAATATGGTGCCAGTTTGTTTACATTGCGCAGATCAGTACGAAAATTCCAGTGATTGCGCAGCTCAGTGTTGCCAACATCGTGGGAAAATTTTGTGTGAATTGATTGGACGGTTTTTGAAATATTAGAAAAAAAGTTATCTCGATAATAATTTGGCACGCAGTGTATATATATATATATATATATATATATATATATATATATATATATATATAAAAGTAAAAATAATATCCTATTATAATTGTGCTTGTGCCTCCTTTCATTAATTCGCAAGACCGTTACGCCCTGCCAATACCTTATATTCCGTTCTGATCGAGAGGAAAGAAGGGAAAAGACATTACTTGGTTTCAGTGAGAAAAAGAATGAAAAAATGAACTATAGAATTGGGGAAGAGAAACTCAGAACAGAAACTTAGACAAAATGCTAAATTTCTACAGAAATTTCTTTGTTGTAGAACTTGCCATGAGCTTATTCAATAATTAACTAAGAATTGAGATTCATCAGAAAATACAAATTGGAAAACCGTGAAATTTTCACAGGTATTTCCAGTTTAGTATTAATGCTCTAATTTTTAATACTTAATATTTGATTTACAAGCATGTCTTCCCTAAAAGTGTTATTTTCCTGTAATATACTAGTCAACACTTTTAGGCCGAGATACACTATTTAATTGTTAAATTATAAGCCATCTATATAACGACTTACTAAGCGTACCTTAGATGTGGCACAAAGCCAAGAGTATAGAGCACCCAGGGAGGATCGAACTCACTACTCAGACAAGACAAGTTTATTAAACCATTACACCACGTCGAAGAGCTCGGTTAAACTTTGTTGAGAAGCGTGAAAGATGGGACATAGGAAAGTGGAAGAAAGTTTTGTTGTCTGATGAGAGACAATTTAACCTAGAAGACGTTCCAGATGGCTTCCAATGTTACTGGTACAATAAGGATATTTTCTATACGACACAATGGAGGACGTTCTATCAGAATCTGGGGTACTATCGTCTTCCAAGGAACCATAGAGCTTCAAGTTATACAACGGTGTCAAACCGAGGCTAAGTTATATTGGCATATTGGAGACGGTGTCCTTTTTGATTGAAGGCCTTCGCTTGTGCGGAAATGATTGAATCTATCAGCGGGACATCACTGCAATCTATAATGTCCACAGGACAAAGGTCTTTTTCATGGCGAATAAACGTGATTCTTTTAGGCCGTCCAACGTGTTCACCCGATCAGAATCCCGTTGAAAATGTTTGGGGTGGATGGAAAGGGAAAATCTATAGAAATGGACGTCAATTCCACACAGAGCATGATCTTTGTGAAAACATCTTCACTATTTGGAATAACATTCAAGCCAGCTTTCTGCAAATGCTTAGATCGACCATGCTATAGCGAATTTTTGAAGTTATTCACAATGTCGGCCGTGTAACTCACAAATGAGACGTCTTGCTAGACTTTTCCTACACTGTTTCGAACTTATTTTAGGTTTGGTTTTTAACTTTTGAACAGCGTGTATTTAGCCTAATTTTTCAGTATTCAAATTTTTCCTATTAAATACTAAAAATGTTTTCAATTTGTATTTTCCTTTTCTTGTTTTCATTTTTGGAGCTTTACTCTAACAACGCAAAAGGTATTTTTTTCTTTATTTTCTTTGGCGTTAAGATTTTGACCAGCAATGTATGATGTCTACAAACTTCTTATTGAAGCCATTATAAAACGTAAAAGAATACAAAACGTGCGGGTAGTTAGAATAGTGTGTACCAAAATAAGCCACCTTGCATCATACCTGCAGCATTACATGACAATGTATATTGGATGACAAAGGATTTATATCCAGGTGCAGGTCACCAACTGACAACGTGCAGGAATGTCAATTTTTTTTTCTTTTTAAAATTAAATGTGCCACTGAGATTTCTTCTTGTGTAAAAGCTGCCATCGATATTTTGTATCTTCCCAGAAATCCCAGGTGAAACCACAATCTTCCTATTGATTAATATCCATAGCCCACAGGAATTACTGATAATTCAGATCAATGATAATTCAGATCACAACAGACGCGACTTTGTGCTTGTTCGTAATAACTGTAAAAGTATCCTCAAAGAGGCTAAAATTTTGTTTGCTGACAGAATGAGGCACGGTATAGCCTCTGCCAAGTTTAGTTCATTTGACTACCGGCCTTCTGTGTGTTAAATAAATGTCTTCTGTCCATGCTAGCTTCACCCAGTTTGAGGTATCACCATATTCTGCTGATGAAGCAGAATGTTTTGCTTGTTGATTCTCTTCCAATTCTTCTCTTGACTCATCTGGAGTATCTTTGCTGGACTTTCCACTTAAAAACTGAGTCTCTATTGTGTGATATTCATATAAATCCGTTCATGGCTTCTATCATCTGTAAACCGAATCCTCACAAAACATGTGAACTTGATGTTATCCCTGCAATAGTCCTTAAGAAATATGCTCCTGTTTTCTCTAAACTCCATAATAAATTTATTGCTGCGTCTTGCTTTCCTGCTTATTGGAATTCTTCTTTTGCAGTTCCTAGTCTTTAAGAACTCGGGTGAACCATCTGATCCTTCTATCGACCTTCTACCACTTTTTGTCAGAGTACTAGAGGCTCTAATCAACTCTGAATTTGTTAATTATCTCATATTCCAGAGTTTTCTTTCAGATAAGCAATATGGATTTTGTTACTCTAGGTCAACAGCTGATGTATTAACAGTTATTGCTATTAAGCTTTAGATAAGAATAATGAAGCTCGGGCTGTTGCTTTGGATATCTTGAAGGCATTTGATAGGGTCTGGCATAACGGTCTCCACAGCTTGAAAGGTTATAGTATTTTTGGAAGAATTTTTATCTGTTTCAGTCTTCCTTATGAAATCGCGAAATGTAAGTTGTCATGAAAGACCACTCCTCTAGATCTTTTTGCATTAATTCAGATATCCCCCAGAGCCATATCCTTGGACCTAAGTTCTTAATTTTCATCGACGACGTTCTTGATGTCATCACTTCTCAACTGGTTATCTATGCTGATGGCACGACTATTTACTCCCGTCTTAATAGTCTGATCAGTTTGATAAAATCAAATTGACAGTTGATCTCAAAAATAACCTAATATCTGTTTTTAACTGGGGAAACAAATGGCTTGTTAATTTTAATGCCTTCTCTTTTAAATATCTTAGAGAACCTTTTTTTCCCTTCTATCAGCATCGTTGATGCTAACCTCCAGGAGAATGACTCCTTACGCCTTCTCAGGATGTAATTTTCCACTGACATGAAGTGGAAAAATTATATTGACTCAATCGTTATCTTTGCTGCTACGAAAGATACTTTGTGTTCGACAGAATCTATCTTACATATTTATAGGTTCTCCATTTGTCCATGTATTGAATATTTCTGCTACATCATGTTTGGTGCTCCTGATATGTATTTAGAGTTTCTTGATCAAATATAGTGGACACTCATATTTGAAATATACGTTGCATTTTAAACAGTGTTTATAACATTTATCGGCCTGCACATTCGAGAAATTCTAATAAAGAAAATGTGCACTCCAACGGGGATCGAACCGACATCCTCCTTTTGTTTGATCTTACGAGTTTTAGCGCTCGAGCAGTACAGCACGGACACTATTCGTAACATAACTGTTGACAAAACAGATGCATTAGCATCACCAATATGCAAAAAAAAAAAAGGCTAAAAATAATGGAAGCCTTATTAATAAAAACAAAAAAACAACACTCAATAATATCAACTATGAACATGCACACAATATCTTGACCGTGTTTTGAACATGAAAACATTATATAATTACATACATGCAACAAACTATTTCTTATTTAACAGTTAAAATATTTCATCCTTGAAAATGGCAAAATGTATAGACGAAAGCGCTCGGATAAAAAGAACGTTCGGACGGTTTTTATATAATTTATCATCTGAAAAGAAAATTATTAGATCTTATGAGAAATTGCATAAAAAAATAAATCAAAGCACCTTGTCTGTCCTACTCAATTATATATATATATATATATATAATTATTGCTCTACTCTAGGTATTGAGCACTCTTTTGAATTAATGCTGTTAACGTTAGAATTTATATATTATTTTCGTCCTCATTATATTCGTATACATACATACAGATATATATATATATATATATATATATATATATATATATATATATATATATATATATATGATATCAGACATGTTTGGTTAAATAATATGGACAGCGTATCAATTTTTTTATTTAACTTTTCAAATTACCGAAGTAGGTGTTTTGGTTTTATCAGTAAATAAACAGTTTACAAGTAATTTTTTTATGTGTATGCGTGTGTCTTTTTAAACACTCTTCAGTATACGGTCACCTATCGAGAAAGATACCTTATTTAACAGTGGCTGCTTTCTCTTTTGTTACGACACCCTTCAAAATTTGAAGTCTTTCTTTACACTGTTAACTATATAAAATGTTGATGTTATCTACTAAAATTTGTTTTGTTTATTTTTGTCATAAAGATATATATATATATATATATATATATATATATATATATATATATATATATATATATATATACACAGAATGCGATGGGTAAAATGTCGCAAATTTGTATTTTTAATTTCGTCTGTGATAAAAAAGAGCCCCATGACGCAATTCACTCCGCCAGAAATTTGGAAACGGCATGTTGTGCTGCTTGGCATTCGCTCCAGAAACTCCAATATGAACATTTCAGAGTGTTTGGATGTGAATATGAGGACAGTGCAGAGGATTCAGAAAGAATTGGATGAGTCTAATGCTGATTACTAAGTTGTTTGGAGTGATTATTAGTGAAGGAGACGTTATGTCATCATTCATCTTCCCAGACTCAATACGGAGGTCTACATCAAGTAACTTGAGGAGGTAGTGCTGTATTGGGTCAACAGGGTGGCTGTTGGAAGACCCTATAATTGGCAACATGCCTCTACACCATGCCACACAAATAGGAGAACCTAGTCATGACTGTCAGACAATTTCCGCGGCCACATCACCCCTTAAATCTAGCCACCTAAATCCCAAGACTGCAACCCCCTTGTTTATTGTGTGTGGGGCGCAGTTGTGCGAGAGACCAACAAAACTCCTTGTAAGACTAAAGAAGAACTGAAAGATTATGCCAGCATTCACCAACTTAAACAAGGACACTGCCCAGAAGAGTTGCAGGAGATTCCGAAGTTGTCTGGAGTGTGTGGTTGAAGCCAATGGTGATTTTATTGAATAAATTTACTCTTTAATATTTCAAGATGTTTTTGTGTAAGTTTGGTAAATATATTTGTTACAATGAGATGTCAGTGTTATTTTCTTTTTGCATAATTCAAATGACAATATATATATATATATATATATATATATATATATATATATATATATATATATATATATATATATATATTATATATATGTAGACACAGGATCACACCACAAGCAGACCTATTTCTAACGAGCAATGGGTGTAATGCTGTGTGACAGGAAATCTGTCCTCGGTTTTTCATATGACCTTGCCTGGCCATTTAACCGCAGACAACCACCTTGATAACAATGACAACTAAAACGAGGGGCAGCATCTTGTCATCCAAAAAAAAAAAAAAAAAAAAATATTCCAACCAAACAGTTAACTGAAAGTTCATTTGGTACAGCAAAAAAAAAAAAAAATTAAATAAAATTGGCTTAAAGTGCTTTCAAATTATAGATTCCAATAATAGTCAAATCAGAATTACTTATGTTAATACTGAGTGTTAAAAACGAAAAAAAGAAGTTGATATTTCAACTGAAATTGAACCTCTACTGATTATTTTGCTTTAAGTGATGTATAAGAAAGATGCTCTGTTCATTTTATGACATGTCACCTCTTGTTGCTTTATTTTTTAATTTATTTTTTTAATCATTTCACCCCAAGAAAAGTTGGAATGCCACTAGAACGCAGGGGATTACAGGGAGTGAAACTGAGAAAAAAAAGACTGAGTATGGGGAGGATTGAGGAAAGGACAAAAGATGAATGGGATTCAAGAAGACAGAAGATGGCGATTGACATTGCATTTAAATTTTTGAAGATTGTAGGGAAGCAAGTAAACGGAAAGGAGTTCCACAGGTGGGAAGTGCAAGAAAAGAAACTGTTAGAGTAAAAGTGGCAGTTGCATTTATCTATTTCAGTAATAAAAGGGTGGGACCTAGATGCCAATCTAGTAGCACACTTAAATTTATGTAGCTGGTCAGAGCAATCGCCATGAAAATATTTGTAGAAAAATAACCATTCTTAAAATGATGAAATCAGTTTTGGACCCTTCTTCCTCAGTGGTGTGTAACTCAACAATTCAACTGATGATAGCAGGTAGGCACAAAGAAAACCGGTGTCGCACGTCCAACCTTCTCACGAGCCGAAAACCTTCTGATTTGAAACAGCAGAAACGAGCCTGCTTTTATACAGCTGCGGACCGACCACGATTTGCATGCGAATCACGAGGCAACGAGATTTCACGTTAACTGACCGAGACCGCTCGGAATAAAACGCGGGTGCCGCCATTTTGGTTTTCTTTTTTACAGTTGGAAGGATCAGAGTTTACATACTGCGCAGATTCGAACGCGTTTCCGAGGTAGGCCATTTTCACAATTTTCTCCACACTCCCCCCTGATCTCATGATCACAAACAGGGCAGGGAGGTGGCGATCGTCGCCGTCGAGTCCCTCTCCGAAGGGGGGATAACACAAGCTTCATCCTCGTGCGTGTTCTCGTCTGTGGTTTGAGTGTCGGTAAACACTGTGTCCGCCGGGAGGCTGCTGTTATCAGAATCGCTGCCCTGCAGGTCTAACTCAAAGGCAGATTGAACGCTCACTACTCCCAGACTCGGAATCGCTTTCATCGCTCGGTAGCGGTAGTGATTGCGTCACCGGTCGCAAGTCTTTAATGTGACGAGGCACCCCATCAACTCTCACAGATTGCGGGCTGATAACCTCCGTAACACGTCCAGTGCCGTACTTTGTCGTACACTTGCCGCGTGGGTTTTTGACCCAAACGATGTCTCCTTTTTTTCAATCTCCTCCAGTCACTTCTAGTTCAGGCAGCGGGTTGGCTTCGATGCCTTTCACGCGGACATGATATTTGTGCAGTGCATCAGCCGGCGCCGTGGATGGTGAAATGTTATCCTTCGGGGCGACATTATACCAGTAAACCGCTTCCGATACTGTACAGCCCTTCCTGGCTGCGATGGTCTTGATGGTTCTGTGGTTCCGCTCCACGATGCCGTTTCCACTTGGCGAGTAGGCACATCGAAACCGCAGATGCACGTCCCAAGTGTCCGCAAATTCTTTAAAATCTTTACTGGTGAACGCAGTATCGTTATCCGTCAGTATTTCCATGGGTGGGCCTCGCTCCAGGAAAACATTCTCCAACAGTCGAATGACGGTGCTCGCGTCTTGTCTGCGCAGCGGCCGCCATACCGCAAACCTGGAGGGACCGCAATCAATGAGTGTTAAAAAATTCTCACCATTGTAGTGAGTTATGTCCATTGCCAGTCTGCTCCAGTTGCTCTTCACGCTCAGTTCTCCTCTTTCCCAGTGAACGGGTGCCGGATCGATCGACTGACAGGTTGTGCAGGCCTTCACAACGGATTTAACGCTTTCTCTGGACACCTGCGGGTCGACTAACCTGGCGAAGTACAGAGTTCGTTTCACGCCCGGATGTCCGCATTGACGATGCGTATTGGCAACCTGGTCCTCATCCAGTCGTCTCCCTGCCACTGCACAGCTCTCGAGTGCCGGTTCTCCTCTCTTGAGCAGTTCTAGCCACCTGTGCGGTACTCTGGTGAGGCGATCTGCACGGTTCTGACAGGACTGCACGAGTGTCACGTCTACGGTCAATCCATATTCGTCCACCAACGATCGCAAAATGCCCAGCCGTCGCCTGACCAGCATCTCACCAGCCGCCCTTGTGTTCACCCGTGCCTTCCCGGTCAAGGTGTCTGAAATCCACCGGTGCACACACGCCGAATCAGTGACCAAGTGCAACGTTGTCGCCTCCCACTGGAGAGCCAGATTCACTCCTTTAAGCGCCGCATCGAGTTCAGCCAAATTAATGTGCCTGGCATCATTAGTCGGACGCAGCCAGCACGCATCTTCGATGACATTTCCGTTTACTTCCAATGCCACTCCTGTCGCCACGGAACTCGCATCCACCCAGACTGTGATCTCGTCACCACTCATGCACCAGTCTCCTCCGACGGGATCCAGTTCCCGCACTCTACTTAACATCTCTGCTAGTATGCGACAGAGAGAGGGATCTTTGATGTTATCATCCCATCCATTGGTTGCTGCGGTTGCCAGGCGCTTGACGAATGCAACTGCCACCCTGAGCCATCCACACACTGGGAAGTGTCCAACAAGTTTCCCACACAACGAAAATACGCGCCGCCGGGTCAACACATCAGGGGCTTCCGGAATTTGACTTCCTCGTTTCCATCGGAGGGTGCCATTTTCTTCCCAGACCTGCAAGCCAAGAACTCTTGCTCCATCTCTCAGTCGCACCGGATCCTTGCACACCAAACCGTAATCCGAAAAGTGTTGTCTTACACGCGATGCAGAGGCCAAACTTTCATTAATGAAGATATCATCAACGTATGCTGATGTGGCACTTTCAATTGTGCGGTCTTGCGATGCGATGGCGTCTATAACGGATTTCATGATGAGTGGCGCTACATTTAGCCCAAATCCTAGCCGCGTAAGACAGAAGCGTTGGCCTTTGAAAATAACCGTTTGAAATGGCCACAGCGCTTCGTCGATGTGAATCTGAAGATATGCGTTCCGCAGATCCAGAAGCGACACATTGACTCCCTGCCGCCGCCACGTTCTCAACTTATGTGCGCACACTTCTGCATCGGCAGTGAAAGCATCCACAAAGTCGTTCAATTCGCGGTAATCGAGTACCGGACGCACCTTCTGTTTCTGCTCCTGCACGACTGCCATCAAGGGAATCAGACCCTTTGGGGGTCCCAGTCTTTCCTGGGGGTACGGAATCAGCCAGCCGTTCACAATCCACTGCTGAAGCTCTTTCTCGTATTTTCCTCTGATGCTGTCTGGAACTTTGTACTCAGCGACCTTGTTGCGAAGCTGAACTGGCGGGTCTTTTTTGGGCCCATTTCCACCTGGCGGTCCACACTCTCGTCGGAATTGAAGGAGACGTCGAAATCCGGCTCACTAACGCAAAGGGCTGCACACACCTTTCTTCTTTCACCCAGTTCCACATTTCCGGCTGGCGTGATCATCATGCCTCCTAACGCTCAGATCGCATCAATCCCAAGTAGCAGGTCGTACCCGAGGGGCCTTTGACGTGCCACCAAGACGTCGACTTTGGCATGACTCCCTCCGTCTGTTAGGACTGACACAGTCCCGACACCACAACAGGCCCGGGACACCCCGTCAATCGTCCGAATCTCGATTTGTTGACTGTTCCATGTCACGCATCGATCCGCACTAACGATCGATCGGGAACATCCAGTGTCAACGAGCACCGAACATCGTTTACCCTCAACGTACACGTTGACAACAGGCAATGCCGCATTTACTGACCGAGAGGGGGCAAGGGTTGCGACAGCACCTTGTCCCCGGACTCGTTTCCCGAGCAATCCTGTGCTACATGGCCTAATTCTTTGCAGCGATAGCAGCGTAATCGTGCTCGGTTCCGTCTGCTGCTCCCTCCTACGTCACTTCGGCTCCGGCAGTCCCTAGAGAAATGGTTAGGTCCACCGCACTTGTAGCACTTTGGGCCCTCCCTCGGTTTCTCAGGCGTTCTCACGGCTGCCGCGATCTGTTCAGTGTCCTTCAAGATGTTTCGGGCCCTGGCTAGCAATTCGTCAATTCCCAGTGTGTCCAATCTTGAAGACGCTCGCAGGAGCCGACTGGTGTCGTCGGGAATCCCTGCCAGGAAGGCGCACCCCAGTATGCGGTCCGTTGCTCCGCCAAACGGTACTGCCAGCCTTCGCAAATCAGCCAGGTAAACATCCACGGTCTCACCTGGCTCGAGCCGTCGTCCGACGAACTGTTTCCAAGCGATGAATGGATCTATTCCAAAGGCCGTATACAGGGCGTCCTTGATCTCTTCTAGGTCAGCATCGTCCCCGAGTTGTTGATATACTGCGTAGGCTCCTCCCGTGAGTCTCAGTGGGATGACTAGTGCAGGTTCCTTTATTTTGGACACCCTGCAAACACGTTCGGCCTTTTCAAACCATTCGACGATAGTCGGGCCCGTGGGGGAGCCGTCGAATTCTGGGATCAACTTTAGATCGAACTTGTCCATTGCCGAAATAGCTTGTGGTGTGTAACTCAACAATTCAACTGATGATAGCAGGTAGGCACAAAGAAAAACCGGTGTCGCACGTCCAACCTTCTCACGAGCCGAAAACCTTCTGATTTGAAACAGCAGAAACGAGCCTGCTTTTATACAGCTGCGGACCGACCACGATTTGCATGCGAATCACGAGGCAACGAGATTTCACGTTAACTGACCGAGACCGCTCGGCATAAAACGCGGGCGCCGCCATTTTGGTTTTCTTTTTTACAGTTGGAAGGACCAGAGTTTACATACTGCGCAGATTCGAACGCGTTTCCGAGGTAGGCCATTTTCACAATTTTAGCCTACAATCACTTGTCTTGTGTCAAATTTTCCAAGCCCTCTTTCCTCATTATGTGCCCTAGAAATTTCAATTGTCTATTTCTGATTTTAAATATAAGTGCCTTTTTGTTTCCATTTTCTCTAAAATATTGTTGTTTCACACATGTTCAGTCCATGGTATTCTCAGTATACTTCTGTAGAACCACATTTCTGTTGCTTCAAGTCACTTCTTCACCTGTGAGGTGATTGTCCAGTATTTACTGCTCTAGAGGAGGACATAACAGTTCAGTTCTCTTTCATTTGTTTCTAATGAAATTTTCTTGTTTCTTAATACTTTACTTAGTTTTTGGAAGGCAACTTTTGCTATCCCTATGTGCCTTTGGAATTCACTGTTGTACTTTCTATACTGTTTAACACTTCCCAGATGTTTAAATTTTGTTCTTCCTACATTTTGATATCTCTAGTTTATAATTTGCATATTTATCTGTTCCAATAGGAACAAACATGTAATATATCTTCTTGCAATTGATGTTTAATCCTTTTTTCTTGCTTTCCTTCATTACCATCTGTAGGAATTCTTGTAGTTTCCCTTCTGTGTCTGCTGTGTTACCTTCATATCTTATCTTGTTAAGATTGTAATTTTAATTTTGAATCTTGGTAGGACTATAGTCATTTACACAACATTTGCATCCAATTTTATAACATCTGAAACAAAAATACACCTGAATTGCAATATCTACCAGAGACATAGATTATCTTTAGATGTATACATGAAGCTTTGTGGGGTTAAAGGTTTAGAAAAAAAAAAAAAATTGACTATCTCTCCGAGTTCCTGTTTTGCCATCCATTTACACAAGCTCAATTGGTAAGTTACTTAATGTTTTCCTCTGCCCTTTTCATCTTCATTATATTTAACAAATGTGTCAAATTCTCCAAGCCCTCTTTCCTCATTTAGTGTCCCAGAAATTTCAACAATCTCTGATTCTAAGTATAAATGGCCTTTTGTTTCCATTTCCTGAATTTTCCCTCTTGTACATGATTTGTCCATGGTATTCGCAGCATTCTTCTGTAAATCCATATTTCTGTTGCCTCCTCTTCAACTGTGAGGAAATTGTCCTGTATTTCCTGCCATACAGGAGAACTGATATTACACAGCAACTCAGTACTCTTCTTTGTTTTTAACAAAATTTTCCTGTTTCTTAATACTTTGTTTTGTTTTTGGAAAGCATCTTTCACTATTCAAATGTGCCTTTAGATTTCTGTGTCACATTTACTATCATCTACTGTAACATATCCCACATAGTTCAATTTATATACTTGTCTGACTCTGGCATCTCCAATTCGTAGCTTGTATCTTGAGCTGTTCCTCTTGCTAAAAACTGTATATTCAGTCTCCTTACAATTAATAGTGAGTTCTTTCTACTTACTTACCATTACTACATTGCCTATGATGCCCTGTAGTTTATTAATAATATAGTGGAGTTGTAGATAATCTATAGATATATGTGTAATGAAAGTGCTTGGAAGAAAGATTTATTCTCCCATTTATGTTTTCTCTCATTATGGTCATTGTTACAACCATAATATAACAATACACCATAGCTCACAGAGACCGGATGAAGGAAATAGCTGAAAGGAAAAAGGAATGACAAACATGCTTTGTTCTCTCAGAGACTTTTATAATACTAAGACATTCACAAAAAATATATATATATATATATACATACAAGTGTCCCACATGGAAAACTATATATCATATATATCTACACATGAATGCTATTTTAGGACTCCAGATTTAAATGGACCTGATTCATTTATGTCCAAAAGGAAATGGTATCATGTGCTTTTAAGCTACTGAGGGAAGCAAATTTAGTCTCATCCGGGGCCTTTTGGCCCAGGCTAGAAAAAAGTAACCCTCATGTGTGGTTGTTGCCTATGAACTGAAAAAAAAATGACTGCTATATGGAGTGATATTACAAAGTGGCTGTCATATGACAGTGACTTATATCCCCAAAGGGAGATAAACGCCTTTTTTATTCTGGATGTGCATGAAATAAGCTTTGAAATAAAGGTCTGTAAAAAATTGATTGATTGATTTGTTTTCTATGGCTTATCAACACTTTGCAGGTTATTTAAATGTTTTTTTTTATATTGTAAGAATTTGGTGGGGGAGATAATAATGATGTAGTGATACAAGTCTTACTAATTAACCCATAGCTGGAGGAAGTGAGGTGGATTCATACCTTTCCCAAGAGTATTTGCAATGTAAGTGAATATATATATTGAGTTTATTTTTCTATATCTGGGAAATGTATATTCCCAAAAGGAAATGGCACCATGGACTTGTAAACTGTAGCATTTGCTGGAGGAGGCAGGTTTAGAAACCCATGTGACTTATCTCCACCAAAGGGAGATAATTGCCTTCTGTATCCCTGCAGCATGAATATCAGGCAGGGGCAGTGGTAGAAAATGACAGTGACAAGATATGAAATTTTTCTTCCCAGAGAGAGCATGTCATTGAAGTATGAAAACCTGATATTATTGTTATAGATAAAGAGAGTAGCAAGTGCCAAACGGCTGACTTCTCCGTTCTATGTGATACAAAAAAAAAACTCTAAAGAAAAAATTGAAAAATACCAAGGTTAGGATAGGGAGTTGAAAAACTGTGGAACATGATTGTTGAGAAAAAGTAATTCCTGTAGTAATGGGTGCACTTGGAAGACTACCTAGAAATTTGAAATATCACTTAGGGAGAATTGGAGAATGAAGATTGTAGAGCTCCAGAAAACTGCCATCATTTACTCTGTGAGGATTAGCCAAAGAGTTCTTGAGTTGTGAGGAGTCTTGTTCACACCATGCTACATCAATGTGTGACAGCAACATAATAATAATAACAATGATAATAATAATAATATAGTTTGAATGAATGAATAAAGGAAAAAATGTCACTTACCTTGACACCAGCAGAGAAACTGAGTAAATGAAAGAGAAGAGTTTTTATAGATGACCAGAGCATTGTGGGTAGCAAATATCTATATAAGGGTGGATTCAATGGGATTCAATGTCTTTTTTGGTTAAATTGATTTTGGAATATTAGGCAGGCATAAGCAATGTGATGGCCAGAATTAGAGAGAGAGAGAGAGTTAGAGAGAGAGAGAGAGTTAAAGAGAGAGAGAGAGAAACAGAAACAGTAGGAAAAAGAGATACTCTAAGTTGATCAAGAATTGTGAGGAAAATGAAATAAACCAATAAATAAAATAATAATAACAAATACAAAAAAAAATAACAAATTCATTTTCCCATGATGCAAGTTATAAAGAATCTGGAAATGGTTTCTGGTCACATGTGCAATTTTATGACCTCATTCTGGAAAGAACAAAATCTTTCTCCTTTTGGCTTCAAGATTTGAACCATGCAGTAGAGAAAACTAAAATTCTTCAGTTGGAATGCTAATTCCAACTGAAGAATTTTAGTTTTCTCTAGTTCAATGAACATTTTTCCATTTACCAACAACATCATCAGACATATTTTAGCAGCTCTACTCATGAAGTAGAAGTTCAGTCTTCCTAACTCAGTGTGAGGCTGACTTGAGCTTGACCAGCTTTACCTGTTCATAGCTTTACTTACCATAAATTATTTCTTGCTCAAAAAGGAAAATGGATATACTTGGTCTTCCAAAGTCAACATGAGGCTGTCTTTAGTTCAACCATTCTTACCTGTTCATATCCTTACTTCCCATAAATCATTTCAGAACCAAACAGAAAATGGACATACTCAAATGACCTTTTAATTTTGTTTTAATACATTCAACATGAAAGGAATAAACTTTTTTTGTATGCTTCTTCTATCTTCTTTGTTTACATATTGAACACCCACCTTCACCTAAAAAATACACACAAAACCCACAACCTTGTTAACATCTACAGCAGGGGTCATCAAATGACAGTCCGCTGGCCAGATTCGACCAGTGATATCAGTTAATCCAGTGTGCTGCTGCACTGTGCCACAAATGAGCTAAAATATAATCATTTATACAGAATTATCAATAGATTGTAGTTAAACTTTCCATGTAGAAAAAAATAAAATAAATGTAAGTAAAAATGCCAAAATTTGACAGTAATATAAGTTTTAGGAAAATCAGTGAAATCAAAAATTCAGCAACTTTTTGTGACTTTTGATATCCAAGCACTTTTTGTGTAATGAAATTTCTAAGGAAAGTGATTTCGAGCCTACTGCAGCAATCATGTTTTAACTTACATTGCTGTGTTTAAACAGCTTAGAAGAGTCCTGTATATAAAAAGGATTAACTTCAGCAAATTATGTCATATATTTTGCCTGAACTCATTATAAAATCTAAAGTATGTAAAGTCAGCATGTGTAACAAAGTTGACTGATGAACATTTGAAAGCAATTCTATTGTTTCGATGCAGCAATTCCAAAGCAAATATTGATTATATCTTAAAAGGTAAACATCAGTTTCACAAATCTCACTAAAATTTTTTTGTTGCTTAGTTTGTGAGATTTGGATATGTATGCACTTGGTGTGATATAAATATTTTATTGCTAATGTTGCCTTCATTGATAAATGCTTTGGTAAATAAATATGTCTGTTGTTTTTATTTTTGTGTATTCAGTGTATTATATTGAACAAAGTGGTTATCTGATCTACACTTGTCATTCTCTCAGTTATCTGGCCCTGTGTGGGAAAAAGTTTGGTGACCCCTGAGTCAAACCTCAGAGCCCACATACTGTTTTCGCTCTTGCTCGTTTCTGTGACAGGAATTGTTGAGTTCGAAAAGTTCTTCATACTTGTTCACCACAGTAAACCACAAAAGCTATTTTCAGCAAGGTTGAAGGGAAAGTAAAATTAGGCCCAGATATGATTTAAAACCACTTAACAATGGGAAAGATGTATTTACCCAGCTTCAGAACATCCTCGATTTCACAAGCTTCATTCTAGTTTTCTTAGAAGCAGATAAACTTTCTTTGTACATAGAAATGAGGACATGATAGACATCAGATCAAATCAGGCAGTTACAGAAGTGCCCTTTGAACTATATGAGAAACATAGAATGTGAGATGGACTGGAGAATCAGTTGATGTTTATGCCAATGTCATCAAAATGTTGACAGAGTTGGCATGATAGACAGGGAAAATACTTGATCAAATAGGAAAATTAGCTTTTGTAACTGGCTTCCTAAATACCATACCCATGGCAGTACAACTAATACCTGGCATTGAGAAGATAGAAGTTGGTGAATTGATTGGATATTAGCGAGTAAAAGACTGCAGGAACCAGAACTGTAGCAATAGTTTTGTGAAGCAAAAAATGAACAAGAGAAAGTAAAGATAAATGGTAGTGGGGAGCCATAATTGTGGACCTCAAGTTTATCAATTTGCAATTACATATCATAGAGAAATTATGGTGTGTTTTTGTTTGGTTTGTTTAATGGTATATCAACTACTTATGGCTCATTTAATGCTGAGATTTAATTTTCTTGGGTTGTTTTGAAGTAATAAAAATATGTTATTTACCTTTCCCAATTGAATACATGGTAGATGATACACAGCTTTTGTATGTATATATGTCTGTGTAGACATAATTTCTAGAGGCACTGATGTGTTTTATGTCATAGTTTTGTTGAATACAGTTTGATTTAAGAAATTGTAGGATACTATATAGATTAATGACATAAAAGAGGTTTTTTTTATGTTGGCTGGCTTTGTTTAGTGGCATAGCAAACTCTATAGGTTATTCAATGCTGAAAGCTAAATATTTTGAATGCAACTGTATTCCTGCAACTACAGATAAAATGTATTCTTGGTCATTTTACTATAAATAGGTATTGTTGGTAATTTTTTTATTGAAAATTGTATTGTTGGTATTTTTACTATAAAAATGTATTTTTATAATTTCATAGAGTTTTGCTTTTGTTTGGGGGTGTACTATTTCCCCATAGGTAGGACCTTAACTTGGATCAGGGTGGACCTGGGAACAACAGCAATTAAAAGGTGGTTCCACACTCCTCATAACCTCCAATTTCTTGATCAGAAGCTTTGCTGCTGGATGTAGTTTATCATCCTAACCAGGACTAAAAAATTATAATAGTACAAATTTGTAGAATATAAGGGTAAAATGTACTGTTTAACTAGGTTTGGGTTTGGGCTCAATATTTGCTTCAAACATTATTGCAGCAGTCCTAAGAACTTTGTGGAAGAACAACAAAGTAAAACAGGCCACAAACTTCTATATTGATGACATCATGATTGATTTGATTAAAGTGTCAGCAGAAGAAATGGTAGATCATCTTAAAACATTTCTGATTAGTAATGAAACCTCCTGAGTTCTTAGATAGGGGAGCAGTGATGGGACCCCAGCTAAAAAGAAATAAAACAGAAAACTGGTGTTTATGAGGGGGTAATAATGTGCCAGAGGGTAAAAGAAGATGTAAGTAGATGGGAATTATTCTCAATCTGTTGGAAATTGGTGGGACACTATCCCATTGTGGAATGCTTATGAAGAACAGTGTAGAGTTATGCAAAAAGGAGGGCAAGTGGAATAAGCTAAGAATATAAAGTAGACAATAGGACATTTGGTATAAGGCATATAAAGTAGACAATAGGACAATTGGCATGAGAGGCATATAAAGTAGACACTAGGACAATTGGCGTGAGGCATATAAAGTAGACAATAGGACAGTTGGTGTGAGAGGCATATAAGTAGACAATAGGACAACTGGTGTGAGAGGCATATAAAGTAGACACTAGGACAATGGAAATGAGAGGCATATAAAGTAGACAATAGAACTATTGGCGTGAGAGGCATATAAAGTAGGCAATAGGACAATTGATGTGAGAGGCTAATAAAGTAGACAATAGGTGTGAGGCTTATAAAGTAGACAAAAGGACAATTGGGGTGAGACGCATATAAAGTAGACACTAGTACAATGGAAATGAGAGGCATATAAAGTAGACAAT
Organism: Acanthosepion pharaonis; assembly: GCA_903632075.3. Classification (NCBI taxonomy): domain Eukaryota; kingdom Metazoa; phylum Mollusca; class Cephalopoda; order Sepiida; family Sepiidae; genus Acanthosepion; species Acanthosepion pharaonis. The sequence goes on from CAHIKZ030002941.1 coordinate 60,578, forward strand.
AGGACAATTGGCGTGAGAGGCATAAAAAGTAGACAATAGGACAATTTGTGTGAGAGACATATAAAGTAGACAATAGGTCAATTGGTGTAAGAGGCATATAAAGTAGACAATAGGGCAATTGATGTGAGAGGAATATAAAGTAGGACAATTGGCGTGAGGCATATAAAGTAGACAATAGAACTATTGGCGTGAGAGGCATATAAAGTAGGCAATAGGGCAAATGATGTGAGAGGCTTATAAAGTAGACAATAGGACAATTGGTGTGAGAGGCATATAAAGTAGACAATAGGAAAATTGGCGTGAGAGGCATATAAAGTAGACAATATGACAATTGGCGTGAGAGGCATATAAAGTAGACAATAGTACAATAGGAGTGAGAGGAATATAATGTAGGCAATAGGACAATCGGTGTGAGAGGCATAAAAAGTAGACAATAGGAAAATTGTTGTGAGAGGTATATAAAGTAGACAATATGACAATTGGCGTGAGAGGCATATAAAGTAAACAATAGGGCAATTGGCGTGAGGCATATAAAGTAGACAATAGGACAATCGGAGTGAGAGGCATATAATGTAGACAATAGGACAATTGGTGTGATAGACATATAAAGTAGACAATAGGAGAATTGGGGTGAGAGGCATAAAAGTAGATAATAGAACAATTGGCGTGAGAGGCATATAAAGTAGACAATAGGACAATTGGCGTGAGGCATATAAAGTAGACAATGGGACAATTGGTGTGAGGCATATAAAGTCGACAATTGGACAATTGATGTGAGAGGCATATAAAGTAGACAATAGGACAATTGGTGTGAGAGGCATATAAGGTAGACAATAGGACAATTGGTGTGACGCATATAAAGTAGACAATAGGACAATTGGTGTGAGAGGCCTATAAAGTAGACAATAGTTAAATTGGCTTGTGGCATATAAAGTAGACACTAGGACAATTGGCGTGAGGCATATAAAGTAGACAATAGAACTATTGGTGTGAGAGGCATATAAAGTAGGCAATAGTACAATTGGTTTGAGAGGCATATAAACTAGACAATAGGACAAGTATCGTGAGAGGCATATAAAGTAGACAATAGGACAATAGGAGTGAGAGGACTATAAAGTAGACAATAGGACAATAGGAGTGAGAGGCATATAATGTAGACAATAGGACAATTGGTGTGAGACGCATATAATGTAAACAATAGGACAATTGGTGAGTGGCCTAATAATTAAACAATTGGACAATTGCTGTGTGGCATATAAAGTAGACAATAGGATAATTGGTGTGAGAGGCATATAAAGTAGACAATAGGCGTGAGGCTTATAAAGTAGACAATAGGACAATCGATGTGAGAGACATAAAAGTAGACAAAAGGACAATTGGGGTGAGAGGCATATAAAGTAGACAATAGCACAATGGGAATGAGAGGCATATAAATTAGACAATAGGACAATTGGTGTGAGAGGCCTATAAAGTAGACAATAGGACACATGGCGTGAGTCATATAAAGTAGACAATAGGACAATAGGAGTGAGAGGCATATAATGTAGACAATAGCACAATTGGTGTGAGACGCATATAATGTAGACAATAGGACAATTGGTATGAGAGGCCTATAAAGTAGACAATAGGACAATTGGTGTGAGGCATATAAAGTAGACAATAGGACAATTGATGTTAGAGGCATATAAAGTAGACAATAGGACAATTGGAATGATAGGCGTGTAAAATAGAGAATAAGACAATTGGTTTGAGAGGCCTATAAAGTTGACAATAGGACAATTGGCATGTGGCGCATATAAAGCAGACAATAGGACTATCGATGTGAGAGACATATAAAGTAGACAATAGGACAATTGGGGTGAGAGGCATATAAAGTAGACAATAGGACAATTGGTGTGAGAGGCATATAAAGTAGACAATAGGACAATTGGTGTGAGAGGCATATAAAGTAGACAATAGGATAATTGCTGTGAGAGGCATATAAAGTAGACAATATGACAATTGGCATGAGAGGCATATAAAGTAGACAATAGGACAATTGGCGTGAGAGGCATATAAATTAGACAATAGGACAATTGGTGTGAGAGACATATAAAGTAGACAATAGGACAATGGGAATGAGAGGCATATAATTAGACAATAGGACAAATGGGTTTGAGAGGCATAAGAAGTAGACAATAGGACAATTGGTGTGAGAGGCATATAAAGTAGACAATAGGACAATTGGTGTGAGAGGCATATAAAGTAGCCAATAGGACAATTGGCTCATTTAACCAATCCTATTGGCTACTATATGGCTTATAAAGTAGGCGATAGGACAATTGGCGTGAGGCACATAAAGTAGACAATAGGACAATTGGCATGAAAGGCACATAAAGTAGATAATAGGACAATTGGTGTGTGAGGCATATAAAGTAGACAATAGGACAATTGGCGTGAGGCATATAAATAGACAATAGAACTATTGGCGTGAGAGGCTTATAAAGTAGACAATAGGACAATTGATGTGAGAGGCATATAAAAATTCTGATGTAAAAAGAACAACCTATTTTGTCTAAATCAAGTAGATGTAATGTTGTACAATTGCAAGCAGCAATGCAACAACGATATCCATTGAGAAAGATGGTATTGTGGCTTAAGGTGAGACATGGTTGAGAAAAGATATTTATAAGCATATCATGTTGCAGAATAAGATTCTGTGTTGTAGGCTATTAATTTGGCACTGAAATGGGGACTGATTAACATTAATCCTAGAAATAATTGCATTGACAAAGAGATTATGTTAAATGTGTGTAAATGCTTCCAATAAATATTCCAATAACATCAACTATGAAAACTGTCAGAATGTGCTGACCATATTTGGAAAATAAAAATCATTCCTATAACTTCAGATACATACAAAAAAAATGCACACATTCATTTAAAAATAAAAAATCATCTCATATATATATATATATATATATGTGTGTGTGTGTGTGTGTGTATGCTGGCTTAAAAACCATCTGATAGGGTGGCATTTAAGCTACCTCTTGAGGAGTGCTCTTGATTGTGCATTCATTACAATAGGTAGGGACAGGTAGATGTCATAGTCAAAAACTACAGAAGAACACAAAATTGTTCACTGCATTTAAATATTGCACCTTTTAAAAGTTCAATGATAATTCTTCTGCTGCCACTTAATTTAAAGACAACTTGATGCACGTAGGTCCTTACTTTCTGTACAAGCAATTATTTTTATTTCATGGGTGACTTTCACTGGATTTCACAATTAATTTTGATTATTCCCAAATTTATTTCCAAGTTAAAAAAATTGTTATACTACAAAAAATTTATTGCAAAAAATCATGTAAAAAAATCACAAAAAACAATCACAGTAATAAAAACTTGAGAATCTAAAATTTCAGGAAATTGGAACTGTACACAATGTTATATAACAAAGCTATAAAGTATATATATTAATAAATATACATATATGGTATGGGATAAATATATATATATATATATATATATATATATATATATATATATATTCCTCATAAAAAGTAAGCTCAAATATTAATGCAATATTTAAATGCTGCAATCAATTTTGAGTTCTTTTGTAGTTTATTGTTGCCTATCGTATCTAGTCCTTCCTACCTATTGGGATGAAGACCCAATCAAGAGCCATCCACAGGAGCTAGCTTACATGCTGCCCAACTGGCTTTTAAAGTAGTATATATATGATGATAGACTCTCCTATTATTTTCATCGTATAAGTGTCTTTCAATTCACTTGTTATGTTTTGTATAAAACAACAATCCTGCACAGGATTTGCAAAAGAATCCACATGAGGGACATGCAGAAGTTTTGAGCGTCATATGGGTTGATGTATTAGCCCAAGATTTAGTGTTAATTCTCTCAGATGGTTGAGTCGATTCTTTTCAAAATTTGTTATACCTTGGTGGCAGGTGTTTCTCCAGTTTGCTCAGTTTTCAACAGCAAGTTCAAATTCTTCAATAGGGATGTTTGCAGCAATTAAATTGTATTTAAGTTTATCCTTGAAGCGTAACAAGGATGGCCTACATTACACTTACCATGAAAAAGTTGGCTATACATGAGGATTTTTAGCATCCGATCATCACTCATTTTGATGACATGACCAGCCCACTGAACTGAGATTGCATCAGAAAGGATTCAATACAACTGATATTTGATATAACTGCATATTGAATGAAGACAGCATTTAAGTATATATATATATATATATATATATATATATATATACACTAAAGAACAATGTTGGTGCGATCAACAGACAATTTGCCAGATGACCTAACACCTTGGGCAAGAAAAAAATTCTGAAGAAGAAAAGAAAAGAAAGAGCAAAATAAATATATATATATATATATATATATATATATACTAGTAATAGTCAGTTGGAAAAAAACCTTGGATAGCACAACTTGTAAATGTATCAAAATAAATTGGTACCTGATGAAAAAAACTGGAAAAAAAAGAAAGAACTAGAAATCCTTCTGCAGGGAAATCTTGTGCATAGTCAGTCATAAATTGAAAGAGACATGATCACCCAAGCATGTATCACATATGGCACATCACTTCTTTTTAGACTAAACTTATTGTTATCAGCTAAGACAAATCAACTACCTATCTCTTAAGCTTTCTTGTTGCAATTTGTGAGCAGCTTATATAATAAAGAGGAAAATTCAAAACTACTACAATAATAATAATAATGATAATAATAATGATCGTTTGTATGTGTCCAGTTCTGAAGGAGGCAGAGGATTAGTTCAACCAGAACTCTCTTACAAAACCACAACAATCAGTTTTCAAAGATACCTGGAAACTACAGATCTGTATGAAAGTACATGAAATAAGAAAATTTATTCAATAATAAAAGGAAGCCAACAAATTCAAAAGGGAATTTCAAATGGGCAATTTTTATCTTTCACTTGTATGTATGTGTATACCCCACATAAAACACAAACTATGTGTCACATCATCCCTTAGAGGGAAGGTCAGGTAAATAAAACCATACATACCAAGTGAACTATACAAGAAAAAAGAATTCAAAAAATATGAGTGCTACCTCAAAGACATGTGGCTTACGGCCAACCATACGATCATCAAAGTTAAGCAATGTTGAGCCTGGTCAGTACCTAGATGGGTGACTGTTGGGAATACCAAATGCTGTAAGTTTAGATGTGTGGGTGGTATAATGGATAATGGCTCAGATTTGTTAATCAGAGAGCAGAGTTCCAATTCCCGTTGCATTTGTTATCACTTAAATGCAAAAAATCCTGGCTGCACTTTAAATCCACCTCTTCTATCCCAACTATGGGTTAATTAGTTGGAATTGTATCAGTAAAATGATTATTATAGAAAAAAAACTATGTAAAATCTAAAAATATTTCCTGGCTTTAAATAACCTGCGAAAGGTTGATAAGCCATAAAAAACAAATGAAGTTTTAGTTAGCATATAAATTATGCCCTGTTAATATTTCATAAATAATGCACTATTCCATTCTTGATCATGAGGGAAAGACGTATCAGAGACTGTTTTTGCAATTCACATTGAAATGCTTGTTACCATATTGCATACATTTGGCTGTGTTGCATGTGTCTGGTGTACCCTTATTAGACTGGGTGTCATGACAGATATAGTGGGTGTTGTATATTTGTATCCCAGGGTCACTTTAATAGCATGCTAGTCTCTCACTCAATAATAATAAAAATATTATTAATTACAATAATGTATTTATTAAGAATCAGTTTGTTAAAATTTAGGTACTACTTAAATATAGTGGTCCATTCACAAAAAAGATAGGAAAACTTGGGAAAGGGAATAGTTTTTGTAGATTAGCATTCTTTGATCTTCTTTTTGTTATTGATTTAGAAGGGAAATGATCATGGCTCTCCACAATTTCTTTTTTTTTTGTATCTCTTAAAAATTTGTTTTTTTTTGTTATCTCTCTTAATCCTTGTTCTGCCATCCATTTACATAAGCTCACTAATTAGGTCACACATTGCTTTCCTGTCCCTCTTGCCTTCAATCTGTGAGTATCAAGCTTTCCAAGCCCTCTTTCCTCATTGTGTGCCCTATAAATTTTAACCATCTCTTTCTGATGTTGATTATAAGTGCCTTTTTGTTTCTATTTTCTTGAAAACTTCATTTTTGCCCACATGTTCAGTCTATGGTATCCTCAACATCCTTCTGTAGAACAACATTTCTGTTGTTTCAAGTCTCTTCTCCATTTCTGAGGAGATTGTCCAGTATTTACTGCTATATAGGACTGATATTACATAATAGTTCATTATGCTTTTCTTTGTTTCTGATGAACTTTCCTGTTTTTTAATACTTTGCTTAGCTTTTGGAAGGCATATTTCACTCTCCCAATGCACTTTCAGGTTTTAGTGTCTTCTGTTAAAACACTTCCCAGATATTTAAATTGTTGCACTTGCTTGATTTTGGTATTTCCAATTTGTAGTTGGCTTTTCCTTTTGCTGACAACCATGCATTCTGTCTTCTTGCATTTGAGGTTTAGTCTTTTCTTCTTGCTTTTCTTTAATACTTTCTGTAGGAGTTCTTGCAGTTCTTGGTGTGTTCTCTTATCAAAATTGTGTCATCTACATATCTTATGTTGTTAAGATTGTGACAGTAAATAATGAATCTTGGTAGGAGTTCTAGTTTTCTCAGAATCACCTCACTGTATAGGTTGAATAAGTCTTATGAAAAAACAAATCCTTGTCTTACACCCCTTTCAATGTACAGGTCAAATACATATATACAGTGTCAAATTGAACCCTGACTTTTACAGTTATTGGCCTTAGTTATGTTGTCTACATTTTCAATTGTTTTTCATGAACATATTTCCAAGAATTCAATATCGAATTTTAATCATATACAAAATATAAAATAGTTAAATGCAAACAGACAGGTACTGAGTGCAGTGGCAGATGGGGTCTAAAATATTGGATGCCAGGAAACAAAGGAAACAACTACAATGCTTTGTTAGATTATAGTCAAGGAAGACAAGTAGAATTCCCAGAATGCACTAGAAAGACAATTTTGGTGTGGAAATACGAAGTCTCTATCTCTTGCCAACTGTTCAACAAGTGTTTTCTTAAATGAGCTCACAAGAAAGATGTCTCATCATTCAGATAAGCCTAAAACCATTTCTTTCTTTGCATTAATCCATATATATATATATATATATATATATATATATATATATTGATTGGTATGTACCAATTGTATTTTTAGTCAAAAATTAATCATTAAATAGATGTTATATCTTGTTGCATGTGCACCAAAAACTGCCTATATTTTATTTCATGTTTTCATGTTAAATTAAATATAAATATTAATTTAACATGTTGTGGATGGATGATATAATCTCAGATAAAAATACTGATTCCTCAAGCTATCCTCTCCCTTTATAAGAACCAGATGAGGCCGAAAATAGAGTACACTTGCCATATTTGAGAAGGAGCTGTCCAGACCTCACTTTCCAGTCTTGATAGAGTTCAAATGCATGTCTGAGTCCATGTTGGAGAAGAATTATTTTCCACACTCCAAGCTCTGTCTCTCACAGGCGGGATGTGGTGAGTCTCTTGCTGCTCTGTCGCTACTACCATGGAAAGTGCTCAGATGAGCTGCATCTCCTGATTCCACCAGGTCTGATCTTCATAGCTAGGACCCACCATACTAATTACATAGTAGCAAACTACTCATCTTCCCTTTGTATTCCATCGGCGAGAAGTAAGTTTCATTCAAGCAGCTTTTTCCTGTGAACCACTGCCCTATGGTGTAGACTCCTTTGGGCAGGGGTGGACAACTTTTTTGAGAATGTGTGCCAAAACTGGCCAAATCTCTGACACAAAATCTTTGCACATGTCAACAAAAATTTTTTAAGAACATATTATTTGATATGCCTTTAGTATGTGAAGAACTTTTTTAAATGATAAAAAAACCACCCCAGAGCAGTAAAGACACGGTAAGAAATTATGTGAATCATGTAAAATTGACTGAAAAAAAAATTCTAACAGGTTTTTATGAAAAAGTTTTTTTGTGATATTTTTTATTAGCCTGTAAGTATAAATGTAACTGACATACATAATCACACAATTTAAAGACACTATCAACTAGTATTAGCTTCCCTTCCTATCCATATAAACTACACCTTATCATAACTTTCTACCTCAAGTGGCCCCTGAGTCTTGTACAGAGTGAACCTTACTGTAAAAAAAAAAATAAATAAATAAAACAAGAACAATGCCTCATCTCATTTGCACTGCTACAATAAACTCACTTAGTCGTAGTCAAGTTTGCTATTACTTCACACAACAAGTGGAACAGAGAAGAGGCTGTAAAAAGCTTAACTTTTAGTTCTGTTTAATTGGTTTATATCTAAATGATGTATTAATCAGCTATTTAAATAAAGAGAACAAATGAAAAAAAGATCAGTTTTCAGGAGCCAATGTTTCAATAAATAAATGATAAAATATGATTTCAAAATCTTATTGAACATCATTATTTATAATTACAACAAGCTTATAGCTTCTTTTACATTTTCACATTTTTAATGATAAAAATAAAATTTTACATGATCACTGTAATCATATCATAATGTAATAGTGATGAACTACATTCCCTGGTCCCACCAGTTCAAATCTTCACAGCAAGGACATGCTATGTCATTTACATAGTAGCAAACCACCCACATTCCTTTTGTATTCCATTGGTGAGGAGTAAATGCCACTTGAGCAACTTCTTCCCATGAACCGCTGCTCTGTGGAACTGACTCCCGAGAGGATGCTTCCTGGATCACTACAAGGGTTAACTGTTATCTTCCATTCCTGTATGCATATTTATGCCTCTACCTCATGTAGCCCCTTGGTCTTGTACAGAGTGAACCTTACTGTAAAAAAAAAAACAAAAAACAAAAGTCCCAGGCTCTCATTTAACAGTTTAACTGGTGTAATTGATGATGTCTGAGACTTTCGGGAATTCTCTCCCTTTAACAATGTCATCAAATTCTATAGGCCTTACGTCTCTATTATTTGCGTTTCGGTTTAATACTGAACATTTATAAGCGAACTTAAATGTAACAAATTGTAGTTAGAATATCATTTTTTGAAATGCAAGGAAAGTTCAATTTACATCGGCGGGCATATGAGTGAAAAACTTATTTTTATTCTTTCTTTTTTACTTTTATTTTTGTTTTTAAGGATTTTTAGAATTAAAAAAAGCGTTCATTTTTAAAGGATTTACCAGTAATTTTTTAAAATATCACTATAACTTAAAAACGATATCTCTATGGTTATTTCAAATTGCCATGATTGTGCACAAACACAAAGTCGATGATCAACATATTTTGATATTGTTTTTCTGTCCACCCACTCCAACTAACACCTCAGGTATAAAGAAGGAACCGAGATTGATTTCATTTCTTGTAGGGATAAATGAATGACTTAAAAAATAATTACAAAAACATTGTGTGTGTGTGTGTGTGACCTTTGTGTAAAACTTATAACGAAGTTAGAGAAACAAAGTCATTTAAACTAAACATCTTCTAACTTGATTTTAAAGTGCAGTTGGAAGAATAATACTAATAGTTGTGTTATATATGCCTTCCTTGTATGTTAATAATAAATAATGTATTTATTTACGCGATGAGTCAGGTTCGTTAATCACTCGAACTGTTTCTAAATCCTACAGCCAGTGAAGAAACGAGTAATTGGGCAAAAGAACTCAAAAGGAAGTAAGCTACATTCTTGTTTAAAACAAGGATTGGTTTTGTAATCTTTCTAAACTACAAAAAATGCATCAAAAACTCGTATCAATGAGTGAAATCACTTTTTAAAAATCATCCTTTCAATTCATTCATGTTTATTGGTTATTGTTAAGTTGGTAGCAACTTTATTTTAAAGACATTTTTTTAAAGAATTGTTTTCAATTAACAGATAAATAAATAGATTGTTAATGTGCCACAAATGACAAATTTATTATTTTCCTGTTTATTATTGGATTTGTTATAAAAAAAAAATCACGATTATTCGATTTGTTAAAAAAAAAAGGAAAAAAGAATAATATAAAAGAAAATCGTTATGAAGTTTGAGTGAGATTTATTTTGATGAATTTTGTTTGGTTCAAAAATCAAAAACTCATCAAACAAAAAAATTGATTACACTCAAACTTGGTTGCTGACAAGTGCTTTAGTTTGTCAATCAATACATTTCTTTTGAAATTGTTTCTTCATTTGTTTTTGGTTTTAGTTTGTTGTTATTGCCAGGTAATAATAATTTTTCCTACCATCATTTGGAATGTCACAACAAATATCTTTAAAATGCTTTTCTTTTTTCCCTAAACTTACTTTAAGTTGTCATTCATCATCAATGGTGGCCGACTTTGTTTCGTTCGATTTCTGATTTCTCAAATAATGACACAATCCATTTTTAAAACCCCGTGATGCCTACGGGTGTCATGACTTTGCTTGCAGGGAGCTTAGACTTCATGAGCAGCGCATAGCTGTTTTCGTAAAAAACTCAAAATTTTAAAGAAAAAGTTGGATGCTTCAGATATCTTTCTTTCCCACCCTTTCTTTCCTTTACATAATTTCAACCATATAAACTTCTGACCAATCAATGAACAAGTTTATAAGAATGATGCGAAACTCTAATTGAAGAAGAAGAAAAAGGAGGAGGAGAAGAAGAAGAAGAGTGAGAGTGTGATAACTATTAAAGTGAGAGTTATACCGACCGACAAAACAGTGTGAACACTTAAAAGGTAGTTGGAGGAGAAGGGATCGATCGTCCGTGCTATATAAAACATTTGTACCGGGGTTGTTGGTAGCAGTTCATCCTGTATAGGAAGCGAGCTCGCTCATTCCCAGAAAGTAGTATACAGTCAGGCTGAAAGTTTGTTTGTTTTTTTTGCGTTCTTGCGAAGACACCTGAAGGTAATGAGTTTTTAGTTAGACTTACTATTAAAAAAAAAAAATGATTCTTTTTTTTTTTTTTCTATAATTCCCTAAACTATTATTCACTTTTACATTTTTGTATAATTCGGTACAGCATTTCTTTTTGAAGTTTTATTTATTTTATTTCTTTATTTTGTTTTTTTTTTTTTTTTTTTTAAGAAAAAATGAATTTCATCAACGATAATATGAAAGTTAAAAAAAAAGTTTTCGTTGAAGAAATGGAATTTCTCTTTAAAAGAAACTAAGATTAAAGTTTTAGCCTAAAACGAATAATAAAACCTTAAATTAAAAGTCCCTATTTTTTATTATTGAATTTTCAAAGTTGAAACGTGACCATTACGAAACAAAGTTCGAGTTTTTTTTTTTTTTTTTTTTTCTCCCCTTTGAAACTCGTGATCATTGAACTTTACCTGATATAAAACTTCATTTTATTTACCTTTTTTTTTTTTTTTTTTTTTCTCTAATTGAACTAGATGTCTGGTTAATATTTTTTAAATTTTGGCTGTAAGAAACTTTTACTTTCATGCTCAACATAAGTTACCTTTTTTTTTCTTTAAAACATACACACACGATTTCGCATGTCTTAAAAAAAAAAGGTGTGAAGCTTAAGAGTCGTCTTCTGTCTCAAAATTTATGACTAACAATCTCTTCTGATTGTGGCCTAAGCAACCACCGAGACGGAAGCATTCAGCCATGATAAATATTTTTTTGGGGGTTTAAAAAAAACAAAACAAAACATTCATGATTTGCTTTACTAAAAAAAAAAAAAAGTGACAAGAACATGTCTCCTGAAAGATCTGTTATATAACAATGACCAATGTTAACGTTTCAAGCTTACTTCGCTTGTTTTTTCTTCATTAGTATCTCTATTTTCATCTGAATGTAGGTCGATAGTCGCTTTTTCTTCTTCCAATATTATTTTTCTTGCAAAACTTGTCTCTCTAACAAATGGATAATGATTTATTTCGAATATACATTCTTAACACGTGGTGTAATTTAATTTCTAAAATGGGATCCTTTTTTCGACGCTAAACTCTAATTAAAATAACCATGACTTTTTAGTTAGACTAGAGAGAGGTACTTAAGTTGGAGATTCACTTTTGTTTAGTAAAAAAAAAACAAAACAAAAGAAAATTGGAGGGTAAATCGTTTTGTTTTCCATTTTCAACAACAAAAAAAAAAAACTCACATGAATAGAAAATGTTTGTTTTTTTTTTTTTTTTTTTTTTTTTTTTTTAATGTACGTAAATTTATTTATTCTAACTTTAATAATTAGAAAAGGCTTCTATTTTCATAGGTAATACCTGATATTTGAATGTTTTTTTTTTTATTTGTTTTTTTGCTTTTTTTTTTTTTTTTTTTTTTTGTTTTAAAGGGCTTTATGACCCAGACGATGTTCATGCTGTCTCTTTGACACGTGTACAACTCGTGCTATTGCCACATGATAAGATGATGATAGCCATCTTTAAAAGTTTTGGTTTTTATCCCTATCTTTGACGCCCTCCTCCCTATCGGGGTGCAGTTTTATAGAACTGGAAGGATTAACTTTTTGTTTGTAACGTCTATGAAGAAAGAAAAAAAAATGACCGTGAACCATGTGGCGATTTACCTAACGCGTTTTTCAAAACGGGTCCTGTTTTTGAGGATTTTTTTTTTTTTTTTGTGAAAAAATGGAAACAATTAATTTTTCCTAAATTAGTAAGACAAACCTTAAAATTAAACTTTATCTGCAGAAAATAAACTAATATGCGTTTCGCTTTTACTTTTCATTGAAAATCCACACGCACACTGTGGACCTGGAAACTCTACAACATTTAATTGTCGATGATTGTCAGTTTTTTATGCTTTAATGCCATCTAATTCATGCCAAGACTGCTTCCAATACTTGTAGGTGATTCAAAACTAAATGAAATAAAAACTACGAGAACTAAGGCTTTTATTTTGACGTAATTCCAAGTTGCTAGACTAAAAAAAATATGCTTTCCAATAAGCAAACAAAAATACTTTAAAATTCTAAACCGAATTTAAATTGATTGGAACGTAAAATCACTAAAATCGTCTATATTGACAAATCTAAGTTTTACGGAACCGAAACTGACTTAGTTTCGGAATTAAATCAAATAACTTTTAGTTGGATGTTCAAGTTTTCGCTAAAAAAGTGGCATATCCTGATGAAAAAAGGCCCCAAACTTAATAAAAACGTTTTATCACGAAAAACTTAAGAATAGAGATAAAAGTATTTATTTTTGAAGTTTTTATTCCTTTTTAGCACGCTTGAATTTGGTTGAAAAATTTTTTTTTATCATATCTAAAAAGAAAAGTGATAATATTGATAAAATAAAGTAGAACAGTTGCCCCTCTTTTTCGCTCATTAAAAATTGATCATAAATTAGAAAGCCTATTACAATCGGTTACTGATGCGGTATATTTTGAAATAATTTTGATTTCAAAAAGTGTAAAAATCTCAGACAAATCAATGGATTCCCATTTATTTAAAAAAAAATGTTAGTTATTCCCCCTGATTGAGTGACGCACTTGTCAAAACTTTTCGAAATTTTTTTTTTTTTTTTTAAAATAATCACTCTTTTTCAGTGAGACATACTGCAAATTTTTTTTTTTTTTTTTTTTTTTTTTTTAATTCAAACATAGACAGAAAACTAAAAAGGGGTCTTTGAGGAAAATTCTAAAAAAAAAAACAGCTGTTTAAAACGCTTGTTTTTTGTCATATGAAAGACGTGGCAAAAAAACAAGTCGTCTGTTCAGTGTTGTCATCACCCGGGTCAGTAGGTGTTAAAACAAAACACTTTAGCAAACCTGAACTGACTTTAACTTTAGTGGGGACTAGGAACTTTCAAAAAAAAACAGCTGTGCTGAGAAAACTTAATTTAAAAAAAAAAAAAAAAAAAATGAACAATTTTATGTGTAGGTAACAATATTGTTACAAAGCTTTTCTTACAAAATTTGAACTATAAATGGTTTTTTTTTTTTTTTTTTTTTTTTTTTTGCCAAGAATTCTCCCTCAAACGTAAGGTAATAAACTGGTTCACTTAAAGCTAGAACGATTTATCACTTTTGCCCTACCGTCCGATAAATTCCCCTGACGTAAGTTGACTGATTAACGTACATCAGTTAACACCCCCCTCAATTAGGCTCCAAAAAACAAGCACCACAGTTGGAAATGTCTTCAATTTTTTGGTGAAAAAGTAATGTTTCTTTCAAATTACATTAAGTATACTTTAAATTTTCTAATTTTCCTAAAATAACTTTTGCAAATAGTATAATTGAATTTTACAAGATTCTTAAATGGGGAAACTTTACTTTTGTTTAAAACTGATAATGATGGATACCTCCACTTTTTCAGCATAAATTTTCGATACCCAAGTTTAAAATGAATTTAAAATGAAAACATTCTTGAAGATTTCATTTTAGCTTTAATTGAAAGTTTAATGATTAAATTAATTTCCATTGGCATTAAGTAAACAACTCTGGTCTATTTTCAGATAGAAACTATACATTTGAAGTTAACTCCACGAAAATGTAAACAAAGATTAGCATGATGAAAAAAAACGCTGAACTTGACGAAAACAAAATTTTATCGTTTAATGTTCATATTATTAAAGAGGAAAGATAAAAGTATTTTTTTTTTCATTTTTTAATTGTTCCTAGCACGTCTGAAATTTTCGTTAAAAATATTGTTTTTCTATGTCAAAAAAAAATGGACAGATAATCCATTTTCAATCATTTTTTTCCATTTTATAAAAAAGATGAAAATCTGACTTTGATATTCTTTTAAAAATCAATTATCATTTTTCAAAACTGATTTTAATAAAAACAAATTATACTATTTATTTAAAATATTTTGAACCAAGCTTAACTTAGTTTCTGCGCCGAAAAAATGTAATTTGAAAATAAAACAAAGCAGGTCATAACCTTTCGCGTCTTTTGACAGGTGACGAAAGACACATTCATGACGTTTAGATAACTTACGGGAGGATAATTCTTTCTACGGATGGAAGGAAGTGAAATTATTTAAGTGAACAAATTATTTACCTAGTTACATTTAAGGAAAGCTTTCAGCGCTCTAATTTTTTTAATTTTTTTTTTTTTTTTGTACTTAGCTTTCATCTTTACGTTTACGATGCTTTATGGAAAATAAAGAAATTAAAAATTAAGACTGTTAAGAGTGAGATTAAATTTCATAAGAAAAAGGTATCTAATTAATTTAAACTAAAGTTAAGCAGTAGTTAAATTTCATATGATACTGTTACTTGTAGGTACCCTTCTCAGTTGAAATTAAACTCAAATTAACTTCTCGGTACGGGTTTTGCAAAAGTAAAGGCCTTAACAGCGGAGAACAATGCTCAACTCAAATAATGCAACTAAATTGTATTCTGGTTGGTCTTTCATACTTGATAATTACTGCCCGACTATAAACACAAAAATTACATTTCTTAATTACTATGGCTAATCTGATTGGTCCAAATTATACAATTTTCAAAGCGCTAGACAATCTCACACGGACACTTTGAAAGGTTGATGTTGCTTTTAACTAATGTTAAAATATTTTTAAAAATTCAATGTAAAAATTTTTTAAAAATCTATTTAAAATTAAAGAAATAAGAAATTGTATTAAAAATTCAATTTTCATTAAAAATTTTTTGCTTTCAGAAAATATTGTCCATATTCATAAAAACAAATAAAAGCATTTGAAATTAAATAATATATTTGTTTTATTGAGTTTTGTATGTTACAATTCACAGCTGATTTTCAGGTATGTTGGCTAAAAATTAAAAAAAAAAAAAAAAAATTTGCATTCTTCAAAGCCTTGTGCTTTTATTGTAATCACTAAACCCAATAGTATCAAATTTATAGTTTTTCATAAAATCAGTTATGGGGGGGGGTGTTAATAAATATATAAAAAAATATTTCTGCCATGACTTTGATAAAGAAACATAATAATTTTGATCATCTGTGAATAGTTTCTGAAAGTTTCATTAACATCTGACAATTATTTTTGCAAGATTTTCCAAATTAATGCGTGTAATACAAAAGATGCGCTAAAAATTATCTGTTATTTATTACCCCCTTGTTGCAACAAAAAGAAACAAGGTTTTTAATTCAATTTTTAGAATATTCTAAAAAAGATGGAAAAATTTAAAAATAATTAAAAAAAAAAAAAAAAAAAAATTGGTCTATCCTTTGCATAAAAATAGGGTTGTCCCAGGTAACGCTAAAAAAGTGGTATACCCTGGAGAAAAAGTCCCCAAATTGATAAAAAAATTTTAACATGTAAATGATTAAAATTAAAGAGGGAAGACCAAGGTATTAATTTTTAAGAAATTTTCATTTGCAGCATAATTTAAATCTAGTTTGAAAATCTTTTTTTTGTCAAAAATTAGGTAATATTAGCATTAGTTTTTTATTTTTTTCACTATTTTCAGTTGAAAAATACACATTGATTTGGAAAATCTTGCAAAAAAATCAAGTACTTGTTGGATTTTTATGAAACTTTCAGAACTTATTCACAAATGAATGAAATTATTTTAGAAATGTTTGTCTTTTTGAAAGTCATGGTATAAATTTTTTTTTTTTTTTTGATACAGCCCCCGAACTTAATTTTATGAAAACTTCAAAAATTTTTTTGCAACCGGAATTTTTTTTTTATTAAATGCACAAGACTCTGAAGATTCTAAATCATCGAAGTTTTTTTTTTTTAAAACATGTGTAGAATTGTCCAAACTTTTACCTCAATTGTAAACATACAAAACCCAATAAAACTAAGACAATATTTAATTAAAAAAAAAGCTTTTTATGACTTTTCTGAATAACATATACTAAAGGTAATTCTTATCTGAAAAAAAAAAAAAAAATTTGAAGAAAAATGATTTTTTACAATATATTTTTTTTTTTTTTTTTTTTAAATTTTAAATACAAATGACAAGTCAAATTTTAAAATATATTTTAAAATTAAGTTTCTTTATGCAACCTTATGGAAATGACATTTTGTTCTCTGCTTTTTGAAGATCATAATTTTGAAAGCTTATTAAAATCTGACAACCAGTGATATTTTTAAATTTTTTTAATATTCCAAAATTGTATTTAAAATTGTCTCCAACGAAAGTATGGATGCACAGCTTTGAAATAGTCACATGAGGTAGACTTGTTTCTCTTGATAGCAAGTTATTTTTACTTCAGAAATTTTTCCTCAGATGTAAGGTTAAAAAGATTTGAAAGTGAATTTTTTTTAATTTACTAACCAGGTTCATTTAAAATTAGAACAAATTACATCACTTCTGTGCTACCGTACGATAAATTCCCTTGACGTAAGTTGTCAATATATTGACTGCCATCAATTAACACCCTTCAATCATGCACTCGTGCGAGTACCACGGTTGGAAATATCTCTATTAAAAAACTTTCTGCTAAAAAAGTAATGTTTCTTGCAAATTACATAAAGTGTACTTTAATCATTCTAAATTTCCTAAGATAACAAAAAAAAGTGTAACTGATTTTTAAAAAATTTTAATTGATTTTTGAACTACGTGTTTTTTTTTTTTTTTTTTTTTTTTATATTCAAGAAAAACGAATTTTTAAAAAGTTTATAGGAAGGATTAAAAAAATCTGAAAAAATATTCAAAAAATACTTTGGTCTTCTCTGTTTAATTTTAACATAAACATTTACACGTTAAAATTTTTTTATCCATGTTGGGGACCTTTTTTTTCTCCAGGGTATACCACTTTTTTAGCGTTACCTGGGACAAGCCTACATAAAAACAAGCATTTTGACTATAAAATTTTTTCATCAGATGATGCTTTTTTTTTATTTTATTTTATTTTTTTTTTATTTATTTAGCGATTTCGTGGCGTTACCTACATTTGAATGTCAAATTTAATTTTGATTAAATTTTCTTAAAAACGGCCATTTTCTTAATTTTAAGAAATTTGGAAACAAATTTATTGATTTCAAAAATACTTTAAATTTCTGACACATTTTAGTAAAATTAGAAAATTTAATGTTAAATTAAATGATTTAAAAAATATTACTTATAGCATAAAGTAATATACAACCAATTATCAACGGTTGGTATTTTTATCCAATATTTGATGTGTTGATTGACAAGTGATGACAGCTACAACGGATGACCATAATTGAAAATTATTAGGAATCTGAGTGAAGGTTTTTTTAGTTTGTTTTTGTTTTACTGTTGTGTTTATTTATTAGAATAAAAGGGACAAAACTCTTATAATAATGGCAATTTCAGTCTACTGAACGTATTAAGTAAAAAAAAAAAAAAAACATAAAAAATTAAAAAAAATTAGCACAACTAAGGTTAAACTTTGCAATTTTGAACTCGTAAATTTTGTTTCCACTTAATTACATCACCTCAAGGAAATAGCCTAATACAGAGCTTTACACGATTTTTAAACTATAATTATAAATTATAATTTAATTATTCATCAGAAAATATTTATTTCTTCAGACAGTGACCGTAATATTACTTTTTTTACAAAAGCAATTAAAAGCTTTTCTAATAAAGTAATATCAGTTTTATTGGATTCCGAATTCTTCAATTCGGAGCAGATTTTCAGTTCGCTCAAATTTGAGAAAGTGATTTACCATCTTCAATGACTCGTACTTTAAACAATCTTTTCAGGAAATAGGTTTTGGATGAAATTTCATGACAATAAGTGGGGTGTAACATTTAAAAAAAAAAATTTTATCAAAATTTTCGAAATATTTAAAAAAATAATTTCATTCATTTGTGAATGTCCTGAAAATTTTCATTAAAATCGGACAATTACTTGATTTTTACAAGAATTTCCAAATCAATTTGTTTTCAATGGAAAAAAAGCGCAAAAAACAATGTTATTTTAACGTCACCGATGACATAAAACAAGTCTTTAACCAAAATTTTGAAAGTGTTAGAAAATATTAAACTTAAAAATAATTAAAAGATACTTTGGTCTTTCATCTTAACATAAGCATTTTTGCGATAAAACTTTATTTTCGTTAAGTTTGTGGCATTTTTCATTACACTATGCTGTTTTCCCGTGAAAAAGCAGACGTACCTAGATCTTACCGTTTTGATTAATAAAAAAAAAAAAAATTTTTTAGCTAAAATTTCGGACATGTGAGAAAGGATTAAAAAAAAATTGAGAAAATACTCAAAAAAAAACTTTGGTCTTTCATCTAAATAATGACACAAACATCTAGACAATGCAAAAAAATTTTTTAAAAAGTTTGGGTTGTTTTTTTTTGTTTTTTGTTGTTTTTTTTTTAAGCAATAATGAACATCCCTACATCTAGTTTAAAAATATCCTGGTAAAGCAAGTCTTAAACACTCTGGATGTATGTTCACAAGGTTTGAAGAAGGGTTGTCTTCACAAAGGCCCATCAACAACTGTCCGTGGTGATAACAGCAATATTGATGTGCATTTCATTTATTAAAACCAAATACATGGTAATTGCAAACATTTATTCTAAGGAATAGATCATTACTTCAGTTGAACAACTCTGAAAAATATTAAACAGCCAGGCATATCGGCAACAACTTCTGAAATCCAAACTATACATGACAATATTGACTTCAAATACTCAACAGGAAAATTTTCCTAATGAAAACATTCAGTGAGTATATCACCAGTCACTTATCAAGGAGGAACTGACTTCCTCATTGAAATCAAAACAACCCTCAAGGATATCTATCTGCGAATTAAAAATGTCTCGGCAACTTTCTCACTATTTTACAATAACATGACAATGATCCTTGAAAAATAGGTCAACAGAATAGCCAAAACTACTTGGAACAATCATTTTGACAATTTCTTCACACAGCAAATCCCAAAAAATCTTGCATGCAGTGACAGTAAAATTATTTTGAATGAAAGCTGTATTAGTGGTTACAAGTGAAATATAAAGTTTTTTTTTTTTTTTGTTCTAAAGAGAATTTTGCACAAAGGGAAGTCCTTTGTCTATCTTAATAGCCTTCCACAGTTTTTCTACAGCCATCCGAGATGAATTTACTTGATTAGCTATTTACATTCTAATTTCAAATAGTCACTAAATATTGTAAATTGTTTAAAATCTGTTCAGCTGGCTTGTCAAATCTGCTTCTGATATTTAATGTCAATTTTGCACCATTTTAGAAACATTTCCAAGCTGGAAAGAACCATGAAAATTTCAGTTTTAGTACTTGAATTTTTCCAAGTTTTAATTCTTCAGTTAATGATTGAAATAAGCTCATGGTGAGTTCTGTGACAATAAAATCTGTAGGAATTCCTCATCACATTAAATATTTGAGCTTAACAAGATATTGCAATAAGTATTATGAATGCTTTTTTCTTTTTTTTTTTTTATGTAAAGGAGTACAAATAAAATTAAACTTTTTCATTTTCTCACTGAGACCAAGTATTTTTTCACCTTTCTACAGTGATCAAAATGGAGTAGTCCATTATTGGTAGAGCATAACGATCAAGCTAGTTAAGTATGTAAGATGTTTATACAATAGTGTATTGAACAATAAATGTAATAAACTTAAATCTGCTCCATATTCTGTGCATTCAGTTTGCATCGTGTAAATGCAATACAGGTAACTTTTTTAAATTTATTTTTATTTTGACTTTGAAGAAATAGAAAACTTAACTTTATCTTTCATTTAAAAAAAAAAAAAAAATCCAGTTCAATGCAGGAATCTTAATGACTTCAGAGTGCACATTTTGACTTGCATGCTTCTTGTTATCCAGGGTTTGCTGCCAGACAGAATCTGAATTAGCTCTTACAACATATTTGTCCTTTCAGACAGATCAAAAAATATTTCTAAAAAAAAATTAATGGTTTTGTTTTTTTTTTCTCTCCTGAATACAATGTAATTTCACTTTTGAACCCCCCCCACAAAAAAAATATTGTTGCTCAGCCAAAGACATGGTTGTCCAGACTGAGGGTATTGTATTATTCCAGTGTATTTATTTTGACTGTCAAATTGTGATAGATGTTAACATTTTAAATGTATGCAGTCACATATGCATGCACATTACATCCAAAGATTGTGGCAGATAATTGATTCTTCTATAATATAAACTACATTTCTCAAAATTACTGAGTTGTTAAGTAAAATAACATTGAAATTGGAGGAAAGAATCTAAAACCAAACCTAGACTTAATTTTCACAAATCATTGATGCTGGATTCTTAATCAAATCTGATGTTCACTTTTTTTTTTTTTTAGTTACGCAATGGCTCAGAACCGCACATACCCCGCAGAAACCAATAAAGGCGTGTTAAATCAATATTTAACTTTGCCGCAAGAGAAGGAGTCTGTAATGTGTGAATATGTTTGGATTGATGGCACGGGAGAAGGTGTTCGGAGTAAGTGCGAACTCTGAACTATATACCAAAAAGAAGCCAAAAGTGTATTTATATATATAATATATATGTATTTATATATATATATATATATATATATATATATATATATATATATATATATATATATATATATATATGTGTGCGTCTCTATCACCGTTTGGAGTGATCAGGTGTCATGACAAGTATAGAAGAGATATCTTCCAGAAATTTTTTTTTTTTTTTTTTTTTTTTTCCTCCAAAGAATCAATTGCTGTGGCAACAGTTGGTTGCATACTAATTCTGATGACCTGATTTACTCGATGGGAATAGAATCCTTTTGCAAAAGGACTTAAAATTGTTTGCTGTTGACCCAAGGTGATAAATAATTGTTGCCACTTAGGATCTAAGCTCACAATTGACTTAGGATCTAAGCTCACAATTGACTTAGGATCTAAGCTCACAATTGACTTAGGATCTAAGCTCACAATTGACTTAGGATCTAAGCTCACAATTGACTTAGGATCTAAGCTCACAATTGACTTAGGATCTAAGCTGACTTAGGACAAAGCTCACAATTGACTTAGGATCTACAATTGCCTTTAGGATTCAATTGACTTAGGATCTAAACCTTGATTATTAGAAACTTAAAAAAATATGCATTTCAATCTAGGAAGCTTTATCCTTATGTAATTGTCCTTACCCCTTCCTTAGTTTTGTATGACTGTTACGCCTTGCCAATACCTCAAATATCTTCTGTTTTGTGTAGACGGAGAAAAGACACTTGTTTTCAACAAGTCAGTCCAATTTGATCTTAGCTAAAATGCTGAGGAGCAATAGTGACTGCAATATGGATACTATTTCTTAGATGCAATGTCTAACTGAAACTGGTAACTGCCAAAAATTGTTACCATAAATAAAATGTCATCTGTTGGATTATTTTTAAATTCTTAAAAGGAATGTTCATAAGATGGGATTTGACTTATTTACAATGAATATTTGATTACTTAAGTATTTATGGAATGGAGAGCTGCTGAAAAAATTGTATATGTGGCTTGGTCATTTCAAATTCTGGTTACTTTAGTTTCATTAACTAGTGCTACTGTCCCTGGAAAAGGCATGAACCCATCTTTTCCAGAAATGTTAAATAGTAAGGTGGACTGAGCTCTTCAGCCTTGGTTGGCAATTGACAAAAATAAATTAAAAATGATCTCTGAGCATCTGCTGTGGAAATGGTGATAAGGTAGCAAGTCTTGCAATATTGTCTATTAATTACTCGTATTTTTTATTTTTAAAATTGTAAAGTTTAACACGTCTTAGATGTTTGACATTGCTAAAATCTTGTACATTCACCTGAGATTCTTCTGCACTAATCTATTTTTTTTTTTTTCTTTTTCTTTTTGTCAAAGTAACACTTGCCAGTTTTTGAATTCAATTGACAACTAAAATTTGTCTTCAAGTTAACAGAAGTCATTTTTATTTTTAAACCAGATTGTCCCGTGTGGAATTTTGATGGTTCTAGTACTGGTCAGGCGGAAGGCTCCAATTCTGATATGTATTTATATCCTGTAAGAGTCTTCAATGATCCTTTTCGTCGTGGCAACAACAAATTAGTTCTCTGCGATGTTTATAAATATAACTTGAAACCTGCTGGTAAGTACTGATTTTATCTGTTCATGGCCGCTAAAGCAGTTTAAAAAAAAAAAAAAAAAAAAAAATGAAATTAATGGTATAAAAATGGCTGTTAATATTGTACAGACTGTGATTGATGAATTGTCTAAATTATGCAGAAATGAAAATCACTGACATCTCATTTTAATAGATATTTTATGTAATTTTGGTAAATGTATCTCTACTTACTAAATTCAGTAAAATCTACATCGTCCAGATGACTTCAGAATCTCCTGCAACTCTTCTGGACGGTTTCCTTCAAGTTGGTAAATGCTGCCATAATCCTTGCCTTCAGTTCATCTTTGATTTTTACGAGAAGTTTTGGTCTCTCACTCAACTACACCCACATAATAATCAAGGGGGTTGCAGTCTGGGGAATTAGGTGACCAGATGTAAGGGGTGAGGTGGTCACAGAAATTATCTGATAGCCATGATTGGGTTGTCCTGCACTTGTGGCATGGTACAGAAACCTGTTGCCAAACATGGTCTTCCAGCAGCCACCCTCTTGACCCGGGCTAGCACTACCTCTTCAAGACACTTTATGCCCCGTGGAAAGATGAATGGGGGCATAATGTTGCCATCTCTCCAAACACCTTTGTAATCACCATTTAGACTCTATCCAAATCCTCTGCAGTGTCCTCAGATTGACACCCAAACACCTTGAAGTGTTGATACTGGAGCTTCCGGCATGAATGCCAAGCAGTACAGCCATTTCTAAATTCCTAGCAGAGTGAATTGCATCATGGTACTCTTATCACAGATGGTGCCCAACTGACCCTACTATACTGTGCAGTTGACAAAATCAAAAACAAATGCACATATGCAATTTTAAAAATATAAAATGGTGACAATTTACTCATCGCACCCTGTTCATTTTTTAAAAAAAAAAAAAGAGCAGAAATAAAATGTCTAATGTGTAATTATTTACACCTGATGAAGGCTAAAGAGCAAGACAGCTGAAATATGATGACAAAGATGAGGACAATAGTCTGAATATAAATGATTAGATAGGCTCTTGTATTGTTTGATACATACTCCCTAATCTTTTGAAAAGAAGCCAAAGTTTATTCCTTGTTTTCAGTTTGGAAGAAACTAGAAACCCAATTCTAAAGTCAACTTTAACTCTATACTGCTTGGCCTGAACTGAATTTTTTTTTTTCTGATTAAGTCTTGACCTTCAAGTCTCGAATTTGAGCTGATGACCTTTTCTGTTATGCCCTTTCTTGCACTAATACAGCAGTGTCAGTGTGTTAATACCCAGTGGCCCTTGGGTTTTGTATTGGATGAACACCATGGTGTTCTATATTAACAGGCCTCTGCGTAGCGCTGATACCTCGATAGACTGGAGGCTGGCTGACAATTAGATCGTTTCAGTTTGAGCGAACTGCTGCGTACTGTGTACTCTTGTTGTTGGCTCGAGAAATTCAAAGGAATCTTAATTTTACCTTTTGGTTGGAACATCATTTAACTTATTTATTTGAAGTAAGTATATTTGATTATTTTAGTTTGAGTCCATACATTATTTAAATTGTAAAAAGTAAACTTTTTAACTTTTTTTTTTTTTTTGTGCTTAAATTTATTTACAGAAAAGATTTAAAAAGCCTTAACATTTTTAAATTAGTTTAATTCATTTTTGGCATTTTCCCTCT
This sequence comes from Acanthosepion pharaonis, assembly GCA_903632075.3. Lineage (NCBI taxonomy): Eukaryota > Metazoa > Mollusca > Cephalopoda > Sepiida > Sepiidae > Acanthosepion > Acanthosepion pharaonis. The sequence goes on from CAHIKZ030002941.1 coordinate 85,218, forward strand.
TAAAGTTTGTTCAACATTTTTTGATTAAAGATTAAAGAATTATTTATTGATAAAATGCAATTCTTTTTGAGAAATTTGTTATTTTAAGAAGCAAAATGAAACATTTAACAAATTTGAACAGAATTTAATTTAGTTTCTTCAAAGATGTAAAGAAAACTATTTTTATTATAAAATGAATTAAAAAAATTTTTTTTTTTTTTTTTTTTCATAAATTTAATGTCATTACTTAATTTGATATTTTTGATATCACTAAAAAAAACATTGTTAGTATGAGTGAAAACATAATGTCAACGAAATTAAAGTTTAATTTTCTCAAGTTTTTAACCATGATAAATTAGCATAAGTCAACATTTTTCTATTCAAAATTTAAGTTTGAATAATAAATTTGAATAAAATTTTAATAGAGAAAGGTTCATTAACATTTCTCTATTAAAACTTTATCCAACATTTCCATTAAAAGTAAAAACAAACAAAATGAACGAATTTCTTTGCGCTTTTGTTTCCGAAGTTAAAGAATAAATGATTATTTTTACTACATTAGTTACCAATTGGTGAACTGTATTTTTTTTACTTAAAAAAAAATAATAAATTTATTACATGCAGTTAATGTCAATTTTTTTTTTTTTTTTTTTTTTTTTTACGCCCTTTTGACTACAAAATGAGATAAAATTATACAAATTTGAAAGTCTGCTTAACAACAAAGACTTTATATGTCCAGTTGTAGCATTTTTGGACGAAAATATTTTAACTGTTCAATTATCAAAATCTATTGATGGTATTCCTCTTATGTTGATAAATTTCATAAAGTGGTTGAGTTCATTTTCTTCTAAAATTTCTGAAAATCCTACATTTTTCAATCGGCCTCCAGTTCTGGTTCTCAGTTGCACCATGACTTGGTCTGGAGTATAGAACACCATGGTGAACACATAAAAAAAATAAAGGGCATTTAGGACTCTTTTTGGCCAACATTGTAGTTTGATTTTTTTTTTTTTTTTTTTTTTTAAATGGAAAGGACAATCCTACTGGGTAGTAATGAAGAAAAAAAATGGATGAGGGTAAATAAAAGGCTTTCATAAAAATTGGCAAAAATATTAGCTAATAATGGATGCAGAGACTGCCTGTTGAAACCCCCTCAACTTGGGCATACATGGTATTTATTAAAACTAATTTCACCCCCCCCCTCCACTCTCTTGCTGAATGCAAAAACTCCAAAAACAAACACCAGTGGAAAATAAATCTGGCTAGCTGAAGCAATTCAGCCAACCATTTAGCCAGTTGTACAGAAATTACCATAGACAAAACATGTCTAAGGGGAAAGTTATCATTATGTACTTTGGGTAAGCCATATATACATGGATGTTTGGACCCTACAGGTCTGATACAAGTGCAACCTCATTTTAGAAATGAGGTTGTACTTGTATATAGAAGTTAACTGTCTCTGTACTCCTGCCTTTCTTTTGTTGGTCTCATTACAGGACCAATTTTACAAAATTTCAAGTAATTTGGTAAAAAAAAAAAAAACCCCCAAAAACTTCATTTTATCAATATAGTCTTTGCTATTCAGAATAAACACCCCTGAGCCTTTATCAGGTGTAATAATGTGAATGTCACTTTTTGTTTTAATGACCTTATAGTCTGGTAGTGGGCATTGTCAAGTGAAAGAATTTGAGAGCGATGAATACTCGTAAAATAATTTGAATAATCTTGTTTTACAAAGAGAGCTTGTCTTGAGAGCTAAGTCTATGCAAGTTCAACTGAGAACAAAAGTTCACTCATGAAAATTCCCTCCTTACTTTAGAGGGAAGAATGCAAAAATCTAATCTATTTTTCTAAATGTCCTCTTTAATTTGCTGATTTGTTTGCTAAATAGCATGGAAAAATAATTGGTGCTTAATTTCAGCTAAGGATGAACAATGCAAACATTAGGAAGAATCGAATTTACTTAGCTCATGCTTTATAAATGCATGTTTGGCCAGAAAACAGGACCCTATTTTAATCTTGAGCAACCTGTCTTAATGAAGGAACAACATTGCGTGATGAACAAGGCTGGAGAAACACCCTTTTGGCAACCCTTTAACCTTATGCCAGAATTGACTAGTTTGATTCACTTTGTCAATAACACTTGTGGTAGTTGCAGTGAAAAAATTTTTTTTTTTTTTTTTTTTTTTTTTTTGAAATCTAAAGAATCTTCAATGTCATTTGTCCCAACCCGGCATCTTGGCTTCACTTCACCACTACCAAAATGTAGCTTCCCATGTATTTTCTCTCTAAATATTTCAATGGTATTTGTTCTGATGATCTCTCCTCTTTGGTCTCTAGACTTTATAAATTTAAGTGCAGTATTAGATTGGTAGCAAGACCTCATCATTTTACAGTCAAAATTGCTAGATGTAACCTAAATTCTATGGTAAGTTTTGTCTAGTGCACATTTTGCTTGTGGAACTCTTCTGGTTTCTCAGTCAAATTTGATCTTCAAAAATTTAAACACAATGTCGGTTGTTTTTAATTATTGTCCTTTTTTTTTTATTGCCTTCTGTCTTTTTAATAGTTTATTTTTCTCAGGTTTTCTAACACTAACACCTTGCATCTTGGTGGCTTTATTGCTTTTATTTCATTGAGTGAAATGATTTAAAAAAAGAAAAAATACTGTTTGGCTATCCAAGATCATTTGCCATTTTTGGAACCAAGGTAGCAGAATGAACAAAAAAGTGATGCTTGATTTGTTTTTATGTGGGCTAAAAGCAAAGATAACTTTATGCTGACAAAAAAGTTGTATGACAACTTTTTCATTTATGGATCCTTTAAACAAAGATTTTCACTCCACAATCTTCATGACTCACACTGGCCTGTTCAGCTGCTATAGCTCATGGGAATCACTTCTTCCAGTGTACCAGTAGGATAGTCCAGTCACAACAGGTACCTAGTTGTGTATGTTTACAGTAATTGTAAATGTGTCCTCAGGTTTTTTGCTGATAGAATGAGGTACCATACAGCCTCCAATGAGTTTTTGGTTCATGTGTCTTATTGTGGCTCTGTGATAATGTTAAATAAGTCTTTTATTCCTCCTCTCTTCACTCTGAGGTGGTAACACCTTCTGCTGATAAAGCAAATGTTTTGCTTGTAAATTCTCTTCAAATTCTGCTCTTGAGTCTTTTGGGGATATATTTACCTGACTTACCACTTAGAACTGAGTCCCTATTAAGTAATATTCATATAAGTCTTTGATTTCTGCTATAATCTCTAAACTGGATCCCCACACTTTTTTTTTTTTTTTTTTTTTTCTTCTTGCTTGTAGAAATCTTTCGGCTTCTTGCTTCCCAGTCACCTTTTGATCTTCAAAAATTTAAATGCAATTTCAATCATCTACTGTCTTAATTCTTGTTCTTTTATTGTTCTCCATCCTTAATTTTTTTTTTCTCATTCTTTAACACTCAATAACACCTTGCATTTTGGTGGCTTTATTACCTTGCTTGGTGTGAAATGATTACAAAAATGATTCGGTGAATTTCCTTAATTTTGTCAGTACCAAATTAAGATTTCCTTGTTTATTTTCAGAAACCAACAACAGATTTTCTTGTGCTAAAGTCATGGAACTTGTTGCAAACCATCATCCTTGGTTTGGAATTGAACAAGAATATACACTCCAAGATTTTGATGGGTATCCTTTTGGCTGGCCTAAGAATGGTTATCCAGGACCCCAAGGTAATTCTTTTCTATTTCTATGGGTATGCTGTAATTTTATTAAGGGATAAATAAAATTTTATAGAATGTCCTCCTTTTGTGAAGGAAGTGTTTTTTTTTTTTTTTTTTTTTTACTACCTAGCACAATGAATTGGACATTGGCTGTGGTTTGACTTGGAGAGGGATAGTTTCTGCCTGGTTTGCTTGTCTAAGACATCTTGCATATGAAAGAATACCTTCCAGCTATCAATGTTTATTTTCTAAGTGTAGCTCAGGTGTGGCACAAGGCCAAAATATGGGACATCTATTGAAGGTTGAACTCTGCTTGATCATAAGTCTAGCAAGACACGCTTGCTAACCATTACACCACATCAAATTGCCCCCTTTCAAACCAGATATGTTGGGAAACTGGTCAGAGGCTCAGCTGTGCAGTGGCCTTATCACAGTCGGTCAGTGGACTGATGGTTTTGTGGACTCTATTTTTCTTTGTTTAAGCAGAACACCAATTTTTTTTTTTTTTTTTTTTTTTTTTTTTTTTTAACCAATAAAATGTAAAAACTGCAGAGAACTTTCTTTATGCAGAAGAGAATAATCCTTTTTATTTAGATCAATTTTGATTATATAAAAACAGCTGCTTTTGCCAAATCTGTTTATGTATGCAAGATAAGTATAAACCCTGACTACTCATTTCTCTTGGCTATTGATTAAAATGGACATTTCTCTTATTACTCAAATGTTTATCATGTAGACTGGAATGAATATCATTTAGCTGATATTTTCTTAAAAATGTGGATTTGTGTAGCAGGCAATCACACAAAGCTAGAATATTGGAGCATACAATAGTCAAAAGTTGCTAACAACCCTAATCTGCTAGGATCTCAAAGTGCTTTAATTTACACAATCGGAGTGTTGAGCATCCAATAGGGTGGTTGATATTTTGTCATGTTCCTCCAGATAATGGCTCTCCACAACTTCCAATCAACTGTTTCTTGGAAGTTTTTCTAGCTTTGCTAAGCAGCAAAACCTCACCTGTTTTATCATTCAAACTACTTTGTCTGCCCTCTTTGTCTAAAGAATTTCAGTTTTCTTTTCCTGATTTGGAGTATAAGTACTTACTGCTGCCATTTTTCTATAAGGCTTGTTTACTCTGTCCTTTTAATTCTCCATATCCTTCTGTAAAACCATTTTTGCTGCCTAATTACAATTTAATATTGGTTCCATCATTGATACCATTTTTGTGGAGAGGGCAGTTTTTTTTTTTTTTTTTTTTTTAAGCTGAAGTCTTAACCTAATTACAAATGTGATTTATTCTTGAATAGGACATGCCTTATGATGAAATACGACACTGAGGCAATTGCTGAAAACTGGACCTTTCTCTTAAACTGTTTAAATGCTGTAACTGCTGACAAGGTCTTAACATATCAAAATGAGCCACAGTAACAGTTCTGCAAGAAGACAATGCCAAGAAATGACTATATGTTCTTTTAAAGTTGGGTTTAAATCATGGAACCCATTTTTCCATCTCTTTTTCTCTGAATGCTGAATATTTAAAGGAAATGGCTGACACTATTATCTGATTTCCTACTTGTAGGATGACCTTATGTCTGTACAGTAGCTTTTATTTTTTAATAACTGAGACAATTTCTCTTCTGGGTAATTTTAAAACTTAATTTCTGCTTTAAAAGGATATTAGTAATATTGGTAAATGAATATTCTCTCTAGTTATTATGAAAACTTTGAAAATCTCAAATTTCACAATCACAACTTGTCTAACCTTGTTTCTTCAGGGCCTTACTACTGTGGTGTTGGGGCCAACAGAGTTTATGGACGTGACATTGTAGAAGCCCACTACAGAGCTTGCCTTTATGCTGGTGTCAAAATCAGTGGATGTAATGCAGAGGTCATGCCAGCTCAGGTCAGGATTTGATTTTTTTTTTTTTTTTTTTTTTTTTTTTTTTAAATACTACACAAAAGCAAACATCCAAAAAAAAGTAAGTCATTTTAATTAGTTTTGTGTCAAGAGAATTATAAATAAATTATCCACTTCTTAGGGAGACAAGTTAGCAAAAATAAAATTGGAAAAAAAATTCAGATGAAGAGATGCTGATGAATAAGACAAAAAAAAGCTAAATAAGCTTAAACGCTAACCTTTATTGAAAAATACCAGATTTTTCAGGAGACATCTTGCTAGTCACTTTTTTTTTTTTTTTTAAAGATAGTTGTCATGGCTGAATGCTTCTGTCTTAATGGTTGCTTAAACTAAGTCACAACCAGAAAAGGTTTTTAGTCATAAACTTTGGGACAGAAGACCCTCTACTTTTTAAGCCTTTTTCTTAACATGCGAAATCGTTTTACGTCATCTTGTATTGGGAAATGTCTTTATAGTTGTGGCCCCATCAGTTGGTCATCTGCCTATGTCTTGTTATTCAGTCACATTGCTGACAGTTTGTGTTGCAACTCTTTTTAATCAGTATTCTTCTACCTATTTTTTCATTGGCAAGTGTAAGATCTCTAATCTACAAGAAAAATGGTTGGTAGGTAATGTGGAAGTCACTTGAAAAGCAAATATGCCATGGAAACAGTCGCTTTAAGATTTTATGGTAAATATCTTGAATTGGGTTTCTCAAGTACAAAACATTTTATTTTAGACAGAAAATAATACATATTTCTTTTGCACCTTTTGGCTCACTGTATGTAGGAGTGGGGGTGCTGAAATATCCTTTGCCCAATCCAGAATGCCTCTTAGTTTGGGTCAAGAACCTTTTCGGTATTGCCTTTTTGTTGTATTGTAATCTAAACAGTCGAATAATGAACTTTCTTTTTGCTTTTCAGTGGGAGTTTCAAGTTGGACCCTGTGAAGGGATTGAAATGGGTGATCACTTGTGGATTTCCCGTTATATCTTGCACCGAGTAGCAGAAGACTTTGGTCTTGTTGTTACACTTGATCCAAAACCAATGACTGGCGATTGGAATGGTGCTGGTGCTCATACAAACTTCAGCACAATTGAAATGAGACAAGATGATGGCCTTCAGTAAGTAGCGTGATTCAATTAACTGACAATGTTCTTGTAGCTTTAAAACTAGTTTCGGTTATTTTGCCAATTGAGTGTGATGAAAGATTCCCCACCTGCACATAAGGAGCTAATCTGTGCCATGTCCATTTTGAGTGTGGCTGATTATGGCTCTTTTCTCTTTCCTGGCTCTTAATAAGGTTTGTCTCTAATCCTGGTTCTGACATTCATTTTCTTTCTGTAAGTTGCTTGCTGCTTTATTCGGTCCTTCCTGCCTTCAGTATGTCCTGTGAGTGTCAGATTCTTCAGACATGCTTTCTTCATGTGTCCTAGATTTTTTTTTCATTCTATCCTTTTTGTTTCTGTCTTAAAGTATCCTACATGATCAGTCTAGCATCCTCTCTGTAGAACCATGAGGTCTCTTAATCTGTGAATAGATCAGAATTTACTGCTATATTGGGAGTTCGATATTACAGATAAATATTTTCTTTGTTTATAAGTTTTCCTGTTTAATACTTTGCTTAGCTTTTGGAAAGGATCTTTTTCTACTCCAATGTACATTCATATTTTATTGTTCCATTTTTCTTTAGTCTAAGTTTCCAGATATTTAAATTTTTACACTTACTCGATTTTTGGTACCTTTTTACTTAGTATCTGTTTCCTCAATCTGACAATCATGTATTCTTCCTTAGAATTGCTAGCTAGTCTTTTCTTCTTGCTTTCTCTTCCCTTCTGTGTTTATTTTCAACTTTGTCTTCTGTGTATATTGAAATGTTAATATTGTCCACCAATAATAAATCTTGCTAAGATTTCCTGTTCTTTCAGGATTGCCTCACGTTAATGATTCTGGTAAGGCACATCCTTGCTTTTTTATTTTTGTTTACAAAGAACTTGTGCTTAAAGATGAAAGCATCAATTTCATATTTAATCATACAAGTGATTTATCATGAAAATCATATTTATAGAGAAGGATGTGTATTATGTAATATAGGTAATTTATGTAGAGGCTGTTGCTTTTATGAATGTCGGATCAGTGTCTGGACTGGTTATTGATATGATACTGTTATTCTGGCATTTAATCTTTTTTTTTTTTTTTTTTTTTTTAAGTAGGCCACTTCTGAAACCACACTCTTTATCGAGCATCGGTATAATTTTTTTAGTAAGTGGTAATGGATAAACTCCTTAGATGCTATCAGTGGTGTGCTGAGGTCTTGGTCTAGGGTCGCGCAACAACTTGACTCTGCACCCCCTACCACAATCGGTGGGCAACGAGCCAGGATGGCTTTTAAATTTTTATAAACTTAATTTCATATTCAAAAATTTTTCCCCCCCTCAGTTGAGTGCTCCAAAAATGAACACAGGCAAGACTAACACACTTCTCTCACATAAGCCTCCTCTTTTATCACCACTTCAGACACTGTTCTGTTAACCCCCCCCCCCCAAATCTAAGCATTTTTCCTTGCCTTTTACAATTGAATTTTTAGAGAGAATCCCATTCACTGCAACAGATTGTTGCAGACTTTGAACATCAGTTTGAAGTTCATGCTATGACACTGAAGTTTGTACTTGGTTATAAAAATCAGGATGTTGTCCCAAAATGGCAGCATAGTTAGAAAGCAGTTATGCAGTTGTCATATACTTGCCATATCATCTAACAAATTAGCTGTCATCAAACTTTTTAAAATCTGAACAGTATTGCACCTAGCACTCCATCTTGTATCAAGAGACAGCTTTATATCTGTCCCTATTGTTTCCTACCTTTCCTACCTCATTGAGGTACAAATAATAGTTGTCAATTTGCAAAGATTGGTTTGATGTTTCTGTTTCTTGACACCAAACACTTTCCAAGCCATTGTTGCAGCATTGTCATGTCTGTCCATGACAGTTGTTCAAATTGAGACCATCTCGTTCCAATTTTGTGGTGATTTGGCATCTTTTTCATGAATTTTAATAAAATCAATGAACACTTCCTTGACTACAGCAGTTTTAGATTCATTGTCAACATTGACAAACCTGAGAATTTCAGACATTTGTTCATTGTGAGAAACACCAGTTGTCAAACATTAATCCCATATTATCTCTTTCTCTTGACTCTGTAGGCCAAACTGGCATACTTGCCCAGTAGCACAATGAAATCATTCTGGATCTTGCGAGACACAAATATTGCAGAATGTGGGTGCAATGTGACAATCCAAGTGATGCTGTAACAGGGGGTCATACTTGCTAAGTAGCTTAATGTGCAAGAAAATTACTGGGATTATTACTTGGTATCTACAAAATGCCAGATATTGAGTTGCCAAGAACTTGATAGAATCTGCAAAACACATGAGCAGAACCTTCCACAATTGCTTATCTTCCTTCATATGCTTCAGTATGTCAATTCTAGATCCTTCTGATCTCTCAATGTCTTTCCATGCAAGAAATGGTGCATGGTGATGACTGCCCTGTTCATATTCTGGTATTTTTTCATTGCATTTTTCTATTTTCAAAATCCACAAGATTTTTTTGAATACCATGTTTTGGTTGACCGGCTATTGTAAACAGCAAAAACTGCATCATTTCTAATATGAGTACAACAATCAATTATGTGGAATCTTGTAGTTTTCTTTGAGACCAGTAACTTGTGAAGCCGTGGTTGACACCAAGGCTTTATGCCCATTTCACTTCTCATTGCTGCTTTGACATGTCGGCTCTCAATAACTTCCCAACCTCTTGTCCGTTTCGAAGGGCTGTCCTTGTTTTGAAAAGCTTTAGCATTCATCTTCACTATTTGTAATTAAGATCAGAAATTTGTGGTTTATCGCAATTTACATAAAACTTAAGCAACCTGCATCTTTCTTGGTTAATACTGCATATTTAGTTTCATTATATTGTGAATGTTGCTGTTGGTGCTGGCAGCACTGGTGCAGATGATTATTACTCCAATGACCCTGGTGTCTGTAGTCAGAGCAAGTGACAAGCTGGGGAAATGACACAATTGTCACTATCTCCATCTGGATATGGCATTTTTTAGAAACTTCATAACTTGTGATTTCTTCTGTACCATATTTTCTTTTATTGACGATGTTGCTCCATTCTTAAAATTTTTATCTGAAAGGAAATGGGAATTATAGTGGTCTCCTTCGCATGAGGTGAGTTTGTCTTGTATGTGTTTAACTGAATGGCAGCACCATGGAACCTTATAACATGGTTAATTACCAGCAAATATTGGAATAAACAAAAGGTGGCCAATATCGGAATCTGTCCTAACAGTTACAGGAATGGAATTATAACAATTTGCTGCTTTCATTCTTTGGACAAAGGCATTTACTCACAGTCAGTGAGTTAAATAGGGAAGACTGGCCTTGTTAATTCAAAAATTAACACTACAAGTAACCACTTCATAATCTTAAGAGTTCTGACAATTTAGATGTTTAAGAAATTGGAACTAGAGAATAACCCTTCTTTTCCAGAGGGGAAGTTTGTTGGTTAATGTATGTATCTTTTGTCACGATTTGTCATCCTGATATGAGACTAAACATAAAATTTGTTTTTGCAGACACATTGAAAAAGCCATTGAGAAAATGAGCCTTCATCATGAGGAGCACATCAAGGCTTACGACCCCAACAAAGGCAAAGATAATGAGAGACGGCTGACAGGTCTTCACGAGACCTCTTCGATTCATGATTTTTCAGCTGGTGTGGCAAACCGTGGTGCTAGTATCCGTATTCCAAGACAAGTCGCTGAAGACGGCAAAGGTTATCTTGAGGACAGACGGCCATCGTCAAATTGTGATCCCTATGCTGTTACGGAAATTATTTGCAAGACTGTCCTTTTGGCTTAAAAGGCCAGCTGACTTGATTTTTGGATGGATGGGTGAATGATTTCATGCCTCTTCGTACAAGAATGGATTGAAAGGGTTGTTTGTGCTTTTTTTTTTTACCCCCCTCCTGTTTTATACTTAACTTCTCTGGTAGCCATCTGCCTTCAGGTATAAATGGAATTACTTGTTAGGGAATCTTGCAAAGTTTCTGAATTTAATGGGGATCTGGACTTATTGAAATTTAAAAAAGTAAATAAATTTATGTATATTGGTTGTATTACTACTTTAAAAAAAAAAGTCTTTGATTCTTTAAATATGCTTTCTAAAGGTCTTCCATGTTTGGGTGTACAAATAATAGATCCATGGGTAGACATTATTCCCCCCCTCCCTCTCTCTCTCTCAAATTCACTGAGTGATTTGCTTTTATTTTTTTTTTTCTTTCTTAATAAAGCTGTCACTTTACTCACTACACACACACACACACACACACACACACACACTTTACATATAAAAAATTTCATAAATCCATTTTCATTTTTTCCTTTTTACTGAAATTAAAGTGTTTTTAAATTTTAGTCTGTGTTTTGTATTCAATCTTAGTTGTTAAAGAAGTTTTCTTTAGGGTGTCAGGCCAAAAATCCAATCTACATAACTCCCAGAATTCTGCAACATTGTTAATGAATGTACAATATAAGCAAAACCTTTCTGTCCAGGGGTCTAGCTGTTCAATAAGGGTAGGTAATCTTGCTACTTGTTTGAATTTTCTGCCATTGCTTGCACATTCTCTTTATATATATATATATATATATATATATAAAATGGCAAGTTCCTTCTGTAAAGGTCAGCAGTAGCAGGGGCTAAGGAATGCAGCCTTTCTGGAAACTTTCCATCACAGTAAAGATACAGCAGCGATAGGCTCTCAACAGTTCATCAATGAGTGAATTCATCACCCAAAAGGCTGTGTAGATGCTTTTGAACCCTATCAAGGCAAGTACTGGGTAGTAATACTTCATTTTTAGTTTGATCTGGCTCTTGTAAAGATTGTATAGCAGTGGAGTCCTTTCCCCAGTGTCTTTAGCAATAGATCTAATGAAGATTCACTTGATCTGTGGAGAGCTAAAGTCTTGACTACCAACACAAGAAACCTCCTTAAGAGAAAGCCCACACATCATGATAGATGAAAAAAAAAATATTTAATAAACAAACAAAACGTTCTGTAAACTTCTCAGAATTTAATGAGAAGGGGGGGAGTCAATAATTTAACTATATGATGACACTAGAGTGTTTTCTCTTCAGTATCATTGGACTTCATTGCTCTCTACCAAGCAAAATGACTACCAAGCAAAATGTGTCTGGCTTATATGGACAAATCAAGATAACCATGATTAAAGCCTTTACCTAGCCAGGCTCCAGAAAATGATAATTCACAATGCCCATCACTCATATTTCCTTATCTCCATATTGTTGTAAATTAACAAACTGACCTTACTAGGGAAGGATTCCGTGTCGAAAATTCAAAATGATGGCTATGAAAGTGGAAAAAGTGACATTTGGTTTCTATATTTAATTTCACCCTTGTACTAACCCTTTTCAAGCAAACACTGTGACCCCCCCCCCCCAGATGGGGTTTATGTTCCAGTACCACCCTGCCACCAACTCTGTTCTGCACTGATATGAAAATACATTAATTTTATCGGCTACTCAGCATAATTTCTTAATTCCTTCCAATGTCTGGTTAATGGTTTAAGCCAGAATTGCATTTACCAAGCCATATTTTAATTTTCTATTTCAGGTTTGTTATCCTGTTACAAGGTTTGTGACAAACACTTTGGATAATGTTCAGTTCTGCTTTTGTTACTTTACTTGTGCTCCAATTCCCATTTTGATTCCATACTCATAATTACTTTTAACTCCTAAGTTAAAAGATCAACTTCAAATTTTTCACTTGGTTTGGGTTTGAAAACTACTTAGGATGAGATTAATTTTTAGCTGAGTGCTCAAAAAACCAGATGTCCTTTTCCTGTGACAATCTGCAATTTTCTATAATCATTATTTTGGATTTCTAATGAATCCATCACCAGTAAGAAGCAAGCTCGTTAATTTATGAGAAGATGGAGAAATGAAATGAGTTATTCCTTGAATTTTCATTTACCCGTCTGGGTAAAATGAAGTCATTAATAAAGAGCATTTTTTTAATTGTCAAAAGCTGAAATTAAAATTTGGCTAGTGTTAAAAAAAAAAAATTAGAGTATTTGTTTATTTCTTTTCATTCCTGTTTTTAGACATTAACCACTTCATGCATTAGAAACTATGATGGCTTTACCACTAGCAGGAGTTAATTGCAGTACAAAGTAATTGAGGAAGAGATATCCAACTTGTGTCCCAAGCATATCTTCAAACAAGTGACAATGTTTGAACTGGTTAATTTCTAATTAGGCATGTGATGTTTGATTGTAAACTAATACTGTACATTTATGCACTAAGATTTTAATTTGAAAAACAGCTTTTTAAAATTTCAAGTTGAGCTTTATTTATGTTGCACAAAATAGTAAATATTTAATATCCAATCCAATTTATCAGGAAACTCACTTTCAACAAAATCAACATATTGCATTATGTACTGTCACAGGGTACTTGGATCACTCTCTCACACTGTCTATAACAATGCATAATCATCAGCACTGTAAACGGACTTAAACTTTAGTACTCTAGGTGACTTTTTGCCAAGCAAAATGTTAATACTATGCAATTTGAATTTCTTGGTTGTGTAGTCATATCCTTCTATGGCAACACCTAAAACAATCTTGACTGAAGTTGAGAGCCAGGCTATTACAATTTCAAATATATAGGACTAATATTAAAAAAGCATGTGTTCCGCAACTTTGCTGATTTCAAAAAAACATTTGATCGTGTATGACATGATCTTTGACAAATCCTTAGGGAATTCAATGTAGATAACAGAATTATCCAAGTCATCCAGGCCCTATATAAGGATATCACCAGCACAGTTTTTCTGGGAAAACAAATGGGAGGATTCTTCTGGACAACTGTTGGCAGAAGACAGGGATGTGTACTTTCACCCACATTGTTCAACCTGTTTCTAGAGACAATCCGCTAAGAAACCCTAAAAGACCATGGTCCTTCAATATCTATTGGTGGTAGACTCGTCTGTAACCTACTTTTTGTAGACGACATTGACATCATAGCAGGTAGTAACAGTGAGCTCCAGGACTTGACCAACAAACTTGAAAGAGCAAAAGCCTATGGAATGGACATCAGCTCGGAGCTGATGTCCATTCCATAGGCTTTTGCTCAATGGTCAGTAGCACAAACGGTAACACCCCTGTCAAAATTACCATGAACAGGGATTCACTAGAGAAAGTGACCAGTTTTAAATACTTAGGAGCCATTTTGTCTAAAGATGGTACTGGATTGCGGCCGCGATGGACAAATCGGCAAAAATATAGAGGAGCTTTCAAACGAAGTACAGACTACAAATCACTGATAGTCTTCATTCTCTTATAGGGATGTGAAATGTGGACATTGTTGGTAGAAGCATAGGATACAAGCATTTGAAAACAAATGCATGAGAAAATACCTTGGAATCTTCTATTAGGAAAATAAAACCAAAGGGTTTATGGGGGAAAAGGGTTGAGTCTTGTGGGTCAACAGGTAACTCTTGCCACTGTCAAATGGAGAAAAATGGCGTGATTTGGACACGTTACAAGGCACGACAACCTGTACAAGATCATCATGCAAGACATCATTGAAGGTGGACGTAGCATAGGGCGCCAATGCAAAAACTGGTTGGAAAATGTCAACCAATGGATGAGTATGACTCTACCAGAATTGCTGATGGCTGCCGTAGTGCAGGAGATTTAGTGTAGCTTCGGCTCCCCCCCCTTATGATTACAAAAGTCAAGGGGATGGTGATAACATAAAACACTATTTTGAGGGGATTCCTTATACAGTAAAAGTGGAAGATTTATTTAAAGATGATGTAGATTGCTAAATGTTAGGGATCTAGGTGTCTGAGTGTATAAAGCGTGTTATTTTGGCACTTTACTATAAAAATCTCATGAAATTTTTCAAGATTTTTTTTTTTCATCTTATCGGAAACTACTTTTTAGACATAACTCTTTAACAGTAGCAAATGTATTAAATGTTAAACTAATTAATTATGCATTTATGCAGTCTGTTCTCAAAATATCCATTAAGCAAATGAATGCACAAACATGTGGCATTCAGAAAGGCTGACTTTAGTCTGTCCAAACATGGTTTGCATTGTTAATGTGGGCATTAAAAATGTAGTATGATGTATTTAGTGTGACTTCACAATGTTTTTTTTGCTGTATGCAATGCATTTGACTTGGCTAAGTCGGACACTATTCTAAACTCACTCTTTGGGACATATAACTTCGAAAATTTGAAGATGTTGAATCATCCTGAAGTTTCTGCAGCTGTTGATACTTTGACTGCTCTTCCACGGATGACTAGTATTTCGTGCATGTATCTTTAACAGGAAAGTATGAATGCCACGGGACATGATATCAGCAGCGGTTTTTTCATGGAAAAAAAAAAACAGTTGATTTGTAACGCCAGAAGAAGAGACGTCAACCACCAAACTGCACCCGACAGTAAGTCCTCCATTCGGAAGTTTGAAAGTTTTGAGGAGACTGAGACCACCTCTTAATTGCTGTTGTTCCCGGGTCCACCTTGACCCGGGGTGATAGCACCTGTTCAGGTCCCAGCTATGAGCAAATAGTGAACCTTCAAACAAAAACAAAACACTATGAAAGTATAAAAATATATTTTTATAGTGATAATAGCAGCAACATTTTTATATAATATCCTACAATTTCTTAAACGACAAAACTGCTGTCATTTACTCACCATAGAGAAACGTCCTTGCCTCCTATCAGCATGGTTGATGCTCAACTCCACAAGAGCGCCTCATTGAGCCATCTTGGCCTCACGTTCTCCACTGACCTAAGGTGAAACAACTACATTAGAATCAATTGCTGCATCTACCAGAATCAAAGTTGGCTCTCTGCGTCGTGCCAGAAGGTTTTTCTCATCTGTCCAACTTATACATCTACAAATCTGTCATTCGTCCATGCCTGAAATACTGTTGTCATATATGGTTTGGTGCCCCCTTGCTGCTTATCTTAAAGACGAATATGCAATGTGATCGGTCCTGACTTGTCTCAACTCCAGTCACTTTCTCCCCGACGTAAAATGTGGCTTCCCTCTGTCTTTTCCATAAATATTTCTCATGACATTTGGTCTGACGGGCTATTTTCACTGGTGCCCCCGACTACATGCTACTAGGATGGCATCTCAGTCCCACCCTTTTACTGTCGAAACTGTTTAATGTAAACGCCTTTTCTACTTCAACAACTTCTCCCACACTTTACGACAGTAGAACTCACTCTTACTTGCTTCCCTGATAACTATAATCAAAAATTTAAATGTAATGTCCTCCTGGCCCTTGTAGGTCTTAAAGTCTTTTTGTTATTTCTCCCAGACGCCGGTCTAAAACAAAGTCGTATGTAAAAATGATGTTGTCTATGAATTCTAATACCCACTGGGAGATTGCATCTCCAATATTAATAATAATAATAAAAAAAAAAAAACATTAAATACTTACATAGGGCTTACATGCACCACACTCTCTTGCAGATTGTCGCAAATCAGTGCAATCCGTGTACAGATCGACAAGCACATCACAAACGACCAAAATACAGCTATGAACACATATTAATGGACAATACCAAAATATTCTACAACACTCAATGCAAAGAAAGACTCAAAACGATAGAGGCTATTATTATACATTAAATAAAATATGATTCACGATAGGAGAAGGTATATTGAAGTACATATATAATTAATATGCGCCTATATTATATTAGTATATTATTATTATATTATTTTAGTATAAGAAAAACTACAAACAAAAAGATTAAAAAAAATAAATAGCATTATTTTTTGGCAGCCTCGTTACAAATAGTCGTTACACATGACGTCACATTAGACTATTTCAAACTTTCAGTTTCCTAAAAAATACCAGGATGTAAACCAAGGAATTCTAACTCTCACACAGACATTACACTGGTTCTTGATATTGACTGCGATTATCGAAATTACTTGAACAAAACAATAACAAAATATGGACTTCGGACAGTTTAATCACAACTTCGAGCCCAATACTCTACACTATAATTTACTCGAAGATTGGAAAGATATAAAAAAGATTAAAACAAACAGACCTTATCGGTTTTTTGCAATCAAACTTGTTTGGATATGTGTCTCAGCCATTGTTTTAATTTCGTAGATAATAACATAAGAAAGAAATGTTCTCTTTTCTGAAGACCCCTACCAATCCATCTTAATCTGATACAGTATGAACTATGAATAACCTTTTCTCAAAATCGTCAGATTTTCTGTATTTTTATTTTTATTATTTAATTCTAAAATATGAATGGAGTATTTCTCACGTGTTGATATTTTATCTTCTGTCTGATTTGTTTCTTTTTTTGGTTTCACTAGTTAAATATGAATCGACCTCAAGTTTGATTGCAAAAAACCGATAAGGTCTGTTTGTTTTAATCTTTTTTATATCTTTCCAATCTTCGAATAAATTATAGTGTAGAGTATTGTGACAGTGTAATTAATGAAATAATTGAACACCTTTGTTGCAATCATTACAGAAAAAGATTATATGTATTCTTGATAATAAGCGTAGAATATCGGTGGGATTATTACCTTTTTAATGGCCACAAAACAAGAGATAAGATAATTAAAAAAAAAATGTTAGTCAATCAAATGGCATTGAATGCTCGACAATCTCCTCACAGAGGAAGAAGAGACATGAAGCAACAGAAATTTGGTTCTACAGAAGGATGTTGAGAATACCATGGAATACACGTCAGCAACGGCGAAGTTTTAAAGAAAATGGAAACGAAAAGGACACTTATACTTAACCCCAGAAAGAAACAGCTTTAGTTTCTAGGGCACATAAGAAAGAGGATTTGGAAAATTTGACACTCACAGAACAGGCAAGAGGGGCAGAGAAAAACAGCGCATAACCGACTTAATTTGATTGTGTTAATAGTTGACAGAGCAGGGTTTAGGAGATATAACAAGAAGATGAATTTTACTAAGAGCAACAAAAGATAGGAAGTGGTGGAGAGTCATAATCGTTCATGTCCTGAAGGCATATGGAACATAAACCTTTTCTCATGGTTAGATTTTTTGTATCTGCATTTTTATCATATAAACCGTGTGCTTAGCACGCGTCTATATTTTATTCTCTATATTTGATTTGATTTCTTGTTTTACTTCAGTAGTAGTCGCGTCGGGATTTTCCCCCCTCTCTCCTTATTCCCTTTCTCCTCTCTGGTGGTAATGATGGCGGAGATGGCTGTGAAGGCCCAGTCTACTCCTGAAGAGCCGTGAGCAGGAGTCACAGAGGAGTGCTGGTGGTGAACGCGGCTGGACGAGTCGGGCCCTCCTGACAGTACGTCGCATATCCTTTTCGTGTTGACTGTTGGACTCGAAAGTCGCGGTCACCCGCCCCGGATGATTCTACGCCAGAAAGGTCGAGTTGCAGTAACGGTTTCCCAGGTCGATGTTGGCCTGTGTCAGGGATGTCTTCAACTGATCATTGAAGCATAGTTTTGAGTCTTCGCGTAGCCTCTTGTCAATGTTGAATGCTCCAAATAGGATGATACGTGGGTGTTGCTTACGTCACATTCTGGACATGTGACCCGCCCACCGGAGGCGATATTGAATAATGTCACCTAGTACAGGGACCTTGACAAAAGGATCAAAGTGGCTCATATTGCGTACGGAACGCTCCATAGTGAGTCTTTAGTAATCCCAGCCTCACAATAAAAACCACTCCACCCTTCTGTACGCTTACGAGACCTGAACTTTGTATCGTCAGGGCATCAAACGTCTGGAGCGGTTTCAGCAAACGAAGCTCCAAATAATTCTTTACGGCAGTTGGGAGAACCGCAGTACCAACAAGGTCCTCTCTTGGATATTTCTACCCAGCATCGAGAGTACCAAAAAAGAAAACCGCAGTACCAACAAGGTCCTCTCTTGGATATTTCTACCCAGCATCGAGAGTACCAAAAAAGAAAAAAGAAAAACAATTGCTTCAGTAGAATCAACCACTGACATTTATCGTCACACTGTAATTTATGAAATAGTTAAACACGTTTATTGCAATCGTTACCCAAAAAAGATTATATGTATTCCTGATAAAAAGCGCGGGACTTCGGTGGGCTTATATTTTAATGCCAACAAAACTAAAGCGTAACATTCTTTTGAATGTTGTGATAGGCATATGAAAGAAAATCAATTTAAAAAAAAATTAACTTCCAAAATTATTCTTCAGCTGTTTTATCCATTATATCTAGGAGTCAAGCTTATAGACGATAAAGAAAAATAATTCACGCGATATATCAACCGGCCACTGATTCGATAAAAAATCATTATATAAGTTTTTCTTTATCAAAGAGTGATTTGTCATTCTCCATTGGTTAATGAATCAATCTTACACACTGTTACTATTGTAGGGAGCTCATTTCTTCTCCTTATTATTTTTGTTTTAAAGTGGGCTGGGTAAATATCGGTTAAAAAGTGTTAAGGAGTTTCATTAGATAGTAGGTCAGTGTGTCGAAGGGTCAAATGTCGAAAAACAAAATGTCGAACGGACAAAGTGCCGAACAGAAAAAAAAGAGTCGAACTGATTAAATGATGAATGGACATAAAGGCAAATAGGTCAAAAGAAAATAAAAAAATATATATACAATTGTAAATCAAAGACTAAAAGGCGTTTTTGATAGATACGACACCAGAATGTGAATTAGAATATCTCAAAGTCATCGCCCA
The DNA here is from genome assembly GCA_903632075.3 of Acanthosepion pharaonis. Lineage (NCBI taxonomy): Eukaryota > Metazoa > Mollusca > Cephalopoda > Sepiida > Sepiidae > Acanthosepion > Acanthosepion pharaonis. The sequence continues at coordinate 104,617 of CAHIKZ030002941.1, forward strand.
CAATCTTTAATTATATTTTGCTGCAGTTTTAATTTCCTCATAAATAAAAACAATATTTTTATTTTCACCACAATTGTAGTTTCTCTATAATATTTCTACCAAATTACTCTCGTATCTGTATAAATTTTCTGCAGCGTCCAGTAATTCTTTTATTGTCGCTCGAATTCATTAAAAAAAAAAATGAAAATACAAAAATTATACAGAAAACAGATCAATGAAGAGACCTAAAGAATATAACATTATGAAAACAACAAAATTACGAGTTCAAATAATTGATGTCCTGGGTGTATCCCGCTTGTCTTTCTGTGAACTTCTGCTACCAACCGCTACATGACGTTGACAAAGCAGTGTACAAAGAACGGATCGCAAAAACCTCTCTCTCTTTTTTTCTTTTTTAGCCCCAGGATGCCTTCCGAAAGCCAAAGAAATAAACAAAGTAATAACAGATAGGAAAATTTCGTTTGAAACAAAGAAAAGAATGTTGAATTATTATGTAATATCACACCTCCTCTATAGCAATGAATTATGGACAATCTCCCGAGGAGACTCGAGGCGACAGAGATATGATTCTAAAGAAGGATGCTGAGAATACCATGGACGATGAATGTAAGCAAACAGGAAGTTTTAAGAAGAATGGTGACAAAAAGACACTTATATTTCGAATAATAAAGTGACAGTTGAAATCCCCAGGACTTATAATGAGGAAAGTGGGATTGGAGAGTCTGACAGTCACAGGGCATATTGAAAGCAAGAATTCTTAAGGCAAACATTTTTTTAAAATTTGAAGGCAAACATTCTTAACACTTACAAAGGATAGGAAGTTGTGGAAAGTCATGGTCACCCACATCCTGAAGGGACACAGCTTATGAAAAAAAAAAAAAATTTAAGAAAGGCTACTTTGATAGAAATACATATTTGTTCATATGGAATAATAATAATTCCAACATGTTTCCAAAATTGTTCATGCCAGTGAAAGGGCCTCATTTGTTATAAGTGAACAATTAAAAATCATTTTGATAGTTGTTGAAACAAAATGCCTATTTTCAGCATTTGTATTCTATCCATGTACCGAGGTGATGCTTGAAGTCTTGCCAGAAAGGAAACTGCAGAAATTCTAAGATGAAGTAACAAAAAAAGCGAGGAAAAAGGACTACCAATTGTTAGAAGAAAAAATGTAGAAAGATGGACAACTCAAGATGCAAGTTAGATAGAGAATCAAACAAGCACAGAAATTTAACTATCTGTTAAGTATTATAACAGAAAATAAAAAATGTGACACCGAAATCCGAAGGCGCATTCGAATAGCGAAAGGTGTCTTCCAAAATCTATTAAGAGACAAGAATTTCGTGAGAAACAAAGAAAACGGCATTGAAGTACTATATAATATCAATCCTTCTATATGGTAGTGAAAATGAGACAGATGAGGAGTATACATGAAGTAACAAAAATTGAGTTCTACAGAAGGATGATGAGAATGCCGTGGACAGATCACGTCGGCAACGAGGAGATTTTAAGGAAGATTGAAAACAAAATGGATAATTGTACTTAGAATAAAAAAGGACAGCTGAAATTTAATTGGAAACATAACGAGGAAAGAGAGCTTGAAGATTTTCAAGATTTTCAATTCATAAGAGGATGAAGTTATTGATCTAGATTAAAGAAGCACAGTTGAGGCAAGAAACCCATACTACCCCCAATAAAAAAAAGACGTCAACGACCTGATCAGAGATCTTGGACTCACAATGTTCAATGCAAAGATTTTGACGTCGAGACAAGCAGTAGAATTTGTTAAATGAAAGTGAGCAAGTCACATGTCAAAGAAAGCGTCACTAGCGCTTTACCAAGTTTTTTATCCGTCAATATGGACTTTGCTTGTGCCGCAATGTGACCGGTCCTTTTCAAGAAATTGGAATCGCCTGTAACCCTAGCGAATGTCGTCTCTTCATTGACAGCTCATCAAGGAGCCTCAAAGCCGACTGTGCTGTTTCATGACTGGAACATGTATCCATCTCTCCTGGCTCAGCGTCAAGATCATGCTAGCTGCCTTGAGATATGAAGAGTACGGTTAGGAGGTTATCGCAGACTTCAAAATGGGGAGCTTCCTGATGAATCTCCAAGGCGTGTTCACCAAGTTTCTTTGGGACAGCAGCGGCCTACTACTACAGGCGGTACTGGCCACAGCGGACCGAGTTGAGTGTGAAAAGCAACAGTGCCAAATAAGATCCATTGTTAGACTCCGGAAAGTAAAGTTTCATCAACTGCTCTTAAAATTGGGCCTTATGAAACAATTAGTCACAGCTCTAGTTAATGAGTCTACAGCCTTCAAGTACCTTCAAAACTTCTTCCCTAAGCCAGTGTCTTCCTTGGACGACAAATAAAAAAGATCAAAGAGTGTAAAGAATCCTCCAAGAAGCTCACTAAAACGGAGAAGGCAACGTAGAACAGCTTTGTTGCAGTTGTTCGGAGATTCTTGGGGAATGACAAGCCCGAAAACTATGTGGGGTTTGTTGAGACCCTGGTGAAAAACCACGGCAAAATGGGCTGCAGGATGACCCTCAAAGTCTGTCTCCTTGACGCTCATCAGACGAGCAAGGTGAGCGCACCTACCAGGACTTTGAACGCTGCAACTAAGGACCGTATAACTAAAACATGATGAGGGACTATATTTGAGTGTTGATTCGTAAAAGTCATTTACAGTATAAGAGAAATCGCGAAAAAATAATCACTTCTAAATTTTTTGTGGTATCTCTAGTGTAGAATAAATAATTGCTATTTTTTTAAATATATATCGTTTTGTTCCTATTTTACTTGAACAAGAATGTCCGCATTTTTCCAATAGGAATCACTAAATTTTAGATATAACATTGGTCACAAAAGCAAAATTTGAAGGAAATATCAGGCATTTTTTATACTTTCTAGGGGAAAGCAAATATACTGAGTCATCAGATAAATGGCTATAAAGACGTGTTGACTACCATAAGGAAGAAGAAGTGGTATGGCCATATAACCGGATCACGGGGCCTCTTCAAGATAATCCTCCAATGAAGAGATGTGCAAAAGAGTGAGTCATCAGATAAATGGCAACAAAAACGGATTGACAACCATAACAGAGAGGAAGCTGAAGTGGTATGGCCACGTAATCAGATGATGAAAACACTCCAAGACCATCCTATAATGAAGATGTGTGCAGAAGAGTGAGTCATCAGATAAACGGCCCTAAAGATGTGTTGACCGCCACCACGAAGAAGAAGCCGAAGTGGTGTGGTCACGTAATCAGAGCATGAAAACTCTCCAAGACCATTCTAGAAGGAAGAGGTGTGAAGAATAGCGAGTCATCAGATAAATGGCCATAAGGACGAGTTGATCCCCCCGCATAAAAGAAGAGGAAGCTGAAGTGATATGACCATTCTATAAGGAACAAGAGGAAAAAGAAGAGGACACCAAATTAACAAATCGCTCCCGCTAAAATAACCGTTAGAACTAATAAAAATAAGCAAAAACAAGTAAAAATAATCAATTCAAATAAATGAATAAATAATAAACAAATTAAAAATTGCCCCCCCCCACCAAATAACAGAATAGACTACGGCAATCAATCTAAAAATTGGACGAATAAATAGCTTTAATTATCTTCCCAGGCCAAAACAAATAAGCGACCTAAGCAAATCCCCACTAATTTTTTTTATTACATTAGTAAAACATCGAAAACCGAAAAGAATAAATGTATAAAATAAAAAATGAAAATAAAAAGAAAAACAGGTAAAATGAATTAACATAAATAAATAAATAAGCCAAAATAAACGCCAGAATGGATTACCACATACATATATATATATATATATATATATATATATATATATATATATATATATATATATATATATGACCATACGTATAAGTAGTCAAGAAAAAATCCAACATTCGCGATTTGACGATAGCGTTCTAGAATGAAACAGCCTGTCGCATCTGATGTTCACTTTTATATATACTCACTATCTCTAAGATACTGAGCACTTTATCCCATAAATATAGCACATATTTCTTCATATATATATATATATATATATATATATATATATATATATATATATATATAAATATATGATTGGTATATACGGAATAAATTCCAATAACCAACAATTACTATTCTTAAAAGAGGTGTTGAAACAAAATGGCTAATTTTGTAGTGATTTAATTTTTAATAAATAATTATATATATATATATATATATATATTACTATAAACGTTATTTGTAGTGGTGCACGTGTTTGAATAAACATTTTATTGTGTACAGGCTCTCGAGAAAGCATTTGAGCAACATGCTCCATAAGTTTTCTATGGAGTTGAGGTCAGGAGATTGCGTCATAACACTCACCTGCTTCTCATCAAAGTATTCTCATCATAGATACCTTCATCACTTTTGATTTGTGACAGCGAGCATTATCCTGTATAAAAATGACCTTGGTGGGGTCGATTTGCACCCTTTCAGCAGAAGGGAGCAGACAAGACTAAAATTCTCTTGTACTGCTCGCTCTTGAGGGTCTTTTCAATAGGTTTCAAGAAACCAGTTCCATGAAAAGAAAAGCATCCCCAGAACATTATACTGAACGGATGCTTGACAGTACTTACTGCTAAATTCAAAGAGCTTTCAAAGCTTCTTCTTAGGATTTTAGATCGCTTATCCTTTGAATTTAGCTCAACTTTCGTTTCATCGAGAGAAGAGAACATTTAGTAAAAAAAAAATCAGGTGAGTCACTTTTATCGAACAGCACTGTATATCTGAATATTTTCTAATAATATAATAATAATAATAAACAATAATAAAAATCATGATAAATCTATTATTTATATAAAGACTTAAAACTGCTATGCAAGTTGCGTATTTGTTACTTGTGTGACCTAACCAAATCTATTTTTATCGACCCAGTTTCTTTTAATTCGTGCTACATTGACTCATTGTAAACTTTTCACCTCGTTAGCAAACACCTTTCTGCATATCCTTTGTTAAGGTAAGGGCTATTTTTCCAGCTTGCATTCTTAATTGTGTCAATTAACAAATGATTTATTTTATTCTAAAAGCCTTTCTCATTCGTTAGTTTAATTTCCCTTGATTTTGTTGACGGTATCCAAATATTTTTCTTAGATCGAAAAGAAGAAAATGAAAAATAAAGCGTTATAAAATTAACCTAAAATTATTAATCTGCAGGATAACATATAAGAGCTAATTATTTCCTTCACATAGAAATTTAAAAATATGTAATAAATGAACGATCAAATCATTTTGAACTGGGCGTGGATTCAACTCCAGAAACATTCAATGTACCGTGAAGGATTTATCCCTTGTTAAAAGGACTAAAAACCATCATATAAGGGTGTGTTGACTTTTTTCAATCTTCTTACTTGAAATCTTTATAATAGATTGTAACTTTTTAAGGTTAATCGGCGAAAGTAAGAATATAAACGTTAATTGCAAGTGAAACCAAAAATAGTGATATATATATATATATATATATATATATATATATATATATATATATATATGAAAAATGGAAAACGTTTCAATTAAACATTTTGTTAAAGTTCTTAAAACTTTTTGTTGGGATTTTATATCTCATTTTAAACACATTGATATATATATATATATATATATATATATATATGTTTTAATATATTTTCTGTTCATACGTTATTTTTATGGATACAACTTATTTGAGTAAAAGCTCTGTTTTAATTAAACGGTATTAATTGCATTTACCAGCCTGAATGTTCGAGAAATCTCTTAGAAAATATGCGTTCTTCGATGAGAATCGAACCTGTATCCCACACGGAAAACGTCATATTGCCTGACTTGCTGTTAACCAGTCAATAGCGGAAAACTTCCCGGATAGCAAAGTTCACATTTCTGCTTATAAACATCCATCTTCGAAGATCTTTTTCGATAATTCATTTCTACTCCGAAACATAATCAACCGTAAACAATGAAAACATATCAGATGGAATGGATTAAATCCGACAAATATTTTAATATATTTTCTGTTTATACGTTATTTTTATGGATACAACTTATTTGTGTAAATACTCTCTTTTAATTAAACAGTATTAATTACATTAACCGGACTGAATGTTCGATAATATGACGATTTCCGTATGGGATACAGTTTCGATTCCGGTCGGAAAATGCATATTTTCTACGAAATTTCTCGAAATGTAAAAAAAGGGGACCTTAATAATAAATGAACTCACTACAGTAGTAACAGTGTGTAAGATTAGCTCGTTAGTCAATGCAGAACGGAAAATGTAAATGAAAAGTTTACATAAGATTATTTAAGCAATCGAATCAATGACCTAATTAGTTGTCGTTTGATCTATTTGACGCTATTATTTGTGTACATGACTCACAGACAAATTTTAGATAACAGATAAAGAATAATTTTGGAAGTTAATAATTATATTTTAATTTATTTTCTTTCATATTTCTTTCCCAATATTTACTCAATATCACGCTTTAATTTTGACGCCATTAACATCTAATAATCCCACCGTAAACCGACGCTTCTTGTTTTTTCTTTTGATCACTTCACCCCAAGTAAGGCGGGATTGCCACTAGTACGCAGCTGTTTACAGGAAAGGAAAGTGATAAAAAAGACTGAGAATATGGAGGATTGAGGAATGGACAAAAGATGAACGTGTTTCAAGAAGATAGAAGATGTCGATTGATGTTGCACTTAAATTTATGAAGATTGTGTTTATGAGGGAAGCAAGTAAACGAAAGGGATTTCCATAGGTGGGAAGTGTGAGAAAAGAAACTGTTGCAGTTGCATTTAACTAATTCAACAGTAAAAGGTTGGGACTAAGATACAAGGCGCCAGGTCAGAATCAATAATATTGCTGATTCTTCTTTGGATTTTATCATGAATCTCTAAATAAATTGTAGGAGCACCGGACCATATGTGGCAGGAATACTCTAAATCTGTGCGAATGGTAGATTTATAAACATGTAAGATAGATTCTGAAGCGAAAAATTGTCTAAATCAGTGAACCAACTTTCTTAGCAGTTGACTTAGCAATGGATTCAATGTCGTCTTTCCACTTCATGTCAACCGAGAATATTAACCCGATAAGGCACAACAAGTTACTCTCCTGGAGGTTAGCATCAGCCATGCTGATGAAAGACAGAGAGGGATCTCAGATGATTAACAGAGAGCAGTTTAGTTTTGGCTGAGTTAAAATTAACAAACCATAGGTTGCCCTAGTTAACAACTGACTGTAGGTGGTTTGTGGGATTTGACGTTATTGAACTGATCAGATTTAGTATCGAAACAGGAATAAATGCTTATGCTATCAGCATAGATACCAAGTTAAGAGCTGATGTCAGAAAGGTCGTTAATGAAAATTAAAAACAGAACTCAATCTTCGATCCCCTTGTGTTTTAATGGCACTATCACCTTGCTTGGTGTGAAACAATTAAAAAAGAAAGTCGAGCTTTCCTTGAAGTTCAGATAGTTCGTTAATTCATTGATTTGTTTTACGGATTATCAACCCTTTGCAGGTTAATTAAATCTAGAAAATATTTTAGATTGTAATACCGTTTTGGAGATAATAATGATTTATTAATACAATTCCTACTAAATAACTCATTGTTGGAGGGAGAAGGGGTTTATTCATACTTTCCCCAAGGGTATTTGCGCGTAAGTGAATATTACGAACTGGAAATGGAACCCAACTCTCCAATTTCCAGTTCCGAGCCATTATCCATTGCACCACTCGCACATCCAATCTTACAGCACCTGGTATTCACAAGCGGTCATCCATATAGATACTGACCAGGCTCGACGTTGCTTGACTTCAGTGATATGGCAATAAGAACCTCTGTTTCGTACCGTATCAAATGCTCTTGCAAAATCGTAGATATAGAGTACTGTTGGCATATTGCGGCTGGAGCTGCACAGTCTTCCCTTTCCAGTCTTGATAAAATCCAAAAGTGTCTAAACGGCCATGTGGGTGATTAATTATTTCCTCCTTGAAACCCCTTTCCTACAGGCAAAATGATGCAAGCCAGTTGCTATTGGCCTTTCCACGGAAAATGTTGACCCGAGTTACGCTTCATAGTTCCACCCGACATGCCACGTACACTGTAGCGAAACACCCTCATTCACTTCGTATTTCATTAGTCAAGTGTAAGTTCCACTCGAACAGCTTCTTCTCACGAAACACTGTTTTGTGGATCAGACTCTCAAGAGGACGCTTCCCAAACAACTACAATCTTAACATTGTCAAATTTAGGGTTAGCCCTTATCTATCGTACATATACTCATAAACTACTCATTAACCTCTTATTCTTACCGCTCACACAACAAAATCATTCACTGACGCTCTACCCAGACGGGCTGTTGAGCATTGTATTAGATAAATAAATAAATAAAAAGAAAGAGATTGTGTCAATCTGTAACAAGTATTGAAGAAGTTATTGTATTTTCCGAGTTTCTTTTGACAGTTTGATCTGCCATGACCCCCTCTTTCAACACTTGTACCACACAAGCAGCAACTCAGCATGTTCCCTCATCTTTAATTCTGTCCGATGGTTAGACATTCCAATCTAACCAATATGCTCTCAATAGCGCTCGATGAAGTGTTTTATAGTGATTTTTTTTTTCAGATGAATTTCTTTCCTCTTTCGTATCTTTATCATAACAGTACATATTTTTTTTATACAGTCGAGCGAGGCTCAATCATTTATGAGTCTTTCACACTAACTATCACTGTCCTGCATCAAAGGTCGGAAAATCATTAGTGTAGTATTCTGTGTCATAACATAGTTGATCGATGTAAGGTGGCTCCTGGGTGACCAACACGTGTCGCTCCATGGCTAGGTGCCCGGAGCAGTAGATCACTGTTAAGTTTTATGTTTTACTCGCCAGCAGTGTCCTGAAAAGCGCATTCTACGCTCGACTAAGATTGTAGAAATATCAGTAATGGGTTCATAGAGCTGTGATTTAGTTGGATGTTCAAGAGATATAAAGTATAGCTCTCAGCATTCGAGTGTAACTTCCATCAAGCTTAGACTCTAGGGTTTTAGTTAATGCCCAAGGAGTGGCACTATATATCAACTTCAGCTCTTCAGTGGCTCGAAAGAATCTCTGTTTGAGGTTGTCTAGTAGATCGGATTTCCAGATTACATCCATTTTATTCAAGGCGGTCTAGAATTTAGCTATGCGAATTTTCATTTTTTTTTTTTCAGTAGAATTTATTTCGCTTCCTAGTTATGTAAAAGATTCTACAGACTTTTATTTTGATAAACATCAAAAGCGTGTGGGTAAAAGAAATTTTTATGGAAGAGAGAGAACAATAAAAGATCACAAATTAAGAATACGGAATATTGCGTTTAAATCTTTGACGATCAAAGTTGACTGGAAAACAAGAAGCTGCAATGAGAGATCTATAAGCAAGAAGGGCAAAATGCATGTTTATATTTTCGTTTTCAAGGTGTTTTAAGCAACACTATATGTAATTATTTTGCTCACGACCGGCCTTATATTCTATGAGAATTGGCCACCGTTTGTAAATTTCCTTCTTTGGTTTCTTAATAATTCGAAGTAAATAAAATCATTAGTGAAGACTCGTAAACTGGCCCAACCTCCCTTTGAAGGATTCTTCTTCTTCTTTGTGCCATGTCATTCAAGACTTTGGTGATCATGGCTCTCCGCAATTTCCTTTCCTTTGTAGCTCTTAATATATTTTTGTTATTTCTCCTAAATTTGTTCTGCCATTCGCTAGGAAGTTTATGCATTGTTTTCCTCGGTCCCACTTGTCTTCATTCTGTCCTGTGAGTATCAGATTTTCCAAGCCCTCCTTCCTCATTATGTGTCCTAGAAACCTCAACTGTCTCCCCCTGATGTTAAGCATGTTTTCTTTTTGTTTTCATTTTCTTTGAAACTTCGTCGTTGTTCACATGTTCGCGACATGAATATATGAGATATAGAATTGATTAAAAGACAATAATGTTAGTGGGCAGGAAACCTAGCAAAAAGAAAGTATAACAGACGAAGCTAAAGGTTGTCTGATTGGTGTCCAGTAGCTAGCAAACGCATTAACAAAAGACTGGTCAGAAAGATAGAGAAATCTTTTGGTAAGACATGGCAAAGAATAGAATAGTCATGGTAGTCTTGGGGGGTACTTGGAAGGCATTTGTTCCAGTGTAGATATACAATGGATAGTTATGATTTATTTTGATGCGGTTTGCATTATGGATTATTTAATAAGCTAGATAGAAGCCATCTTGTTGTTGAATGCACCGTGAGGTTTCACAAGGAATTAGACAGAACAGGCCAGGAACGATTAACGCATATATAAACAAATAAACTATAAACAATTTTTTTAACCCAATATAAGGTCTACGGGCAATTCAAAGTAGAGGGTTATTGGATGAGGTTTATGATATGAACGTAAGTGGGGAATGTAGGAAGTGAAGATTATGTTGGATAGCTAATTATGAACCTTAGACTTGAAGCAGTTAAGATTGTAGTGCTCGAAAAGCATCCACTCTTGATTCTTTTGATGCCCCCGTCCCAGGGAAATCGTCACAAAGAAAATTCTGGAATGTACAAATTTACAGACCGCATTAATACTCTAAAATATGTCTATTGCTAGAAAGTCAGTGAAACGTAAATCGTTTGTTAGTCGCAAATAAGGTTGACCCACATTTAAGCAAGGCTGGTTTATTATTACACCGGCGTATAAGGACAATAGACTCGTAGAAAAACACGAAACATGATCGGAGGCAGAGTGGCAAGCAGAAAGCACCACTGATTTGAATTAACAATTTTAGTCTCGTCCATGAAAACCTTTCGCAATTGAGGTTAAAAATAAGCTTTTTTTTTTTTTAATCATTTCAACCCAAGCAAGGCGACAAAGCCACTAAGACGCGGGGGCTACTGAGCGTAAAAGAATATAAGAAATACATTATTAACGGGCGAGAATAATAAAAGAACAGGAATTAAGGAGACATAAAATAACTTTTGGTATTGCTTTTAAATTTTGAAGATCAAAGTTGACTGGAAAGCAAGAAGTCAGAAGACAGTAGCACAAGCGAGAGAAAAGAAACTGTAATCAATTCATTTTAATGCTTCAAGTCTTACAAAGGGTATTTCAGATTCAAGTGGATCCTTACTATGTTATAAAAGAAAAGAAAGACAGATCAGTTGGTACCCGAAAATTAAACTATTTCGCATCGACATTACAAATGAAAAATATTCCTCTGTCAAATTTTAAAATGTGAGAATGAAGAAATTAAACTATAAGGTAATCATAGCTACAAACTAATGATAGTCTTATTAGAGAGTACTAATTTTGGTTTTTGACAAAGAAGGCTGTTTTAGTAAGAAGGAGAGTCAGAACCCCAAGCCTTTATGTATTTCATAGCCGACGGCAGTTCGTGTATACTTGATACAAGCAGATCTGCAACATTTCTGTCCTACGGGACAATAATGGATTAAAGAGTTTCGTGAGTTTGGAAACGTAGTAATTATGTGTGCAATCTCTGAGCCCGGCAGTGTCTACTTGAACTCAGTGGAAACATAACACACAATAAGAACGAGATGAGATATTCATAGACATGAGCAGCGGAACGAGAACCGTCTAGTCCAGTGGTTCACAAATTTTTTTTTTTTACTCTGGGCTACGCGCTTTTTCAGTTGTTGGCCTGATCTCTAAGTAACACGTACGTATTTAAAATTCACTGTTCTATACCTTATTTGTTTTCTTTCATTTTTTTATTTCCAAATTACTAATCTACTTAAGTATCAATCTGTTCTTTCATTATTACTAATTATTTTAGTTTCCATAACTGTCTCATGGTACTGAATATAATCAAACAGATCTTAAGTTTTCTATTAAGTTTGTTGAATATAAGTTGGCCTGTGAACAATGTCGCTGGAAACAGTCGTGATGTTTTTCGATGTAAATGGTCAGAGTACCTCACCTTCCCTCGGTGTCGGGTGTGTATGGGGAGTGTAGTCGCAGAAATCACTTTTTGTTGAATCTTAATTAAGAAGCACGTGTTTTATCAGTTGCTGGGCTTGTCTCTAAGAACCATGTACGTATTTAAAAATTCATTCTTGTATACCTTATTTGTTTTCCTTCATTTTTTATTCCCAAATTACTAATCTACTTAAGTATTAATGTGTCCTTTCACTATTACTAATTATTTTAGTTTCCATAATTGTCTTATTTCTAATGGTACTGAATTTAATCCAACTCATCTTAAGTTTTCTGTTAAGTTTGTTGAATATAAGTTGGCCTGTGAACAAAATCGCTGGAAACAGTCGTGATGTTTTTCGTTGTAAATGTTTAGAGTACCTCACCTTCCCTCGGTGTCGGGTGTGTACGAGGAGTGTAGTCGCAGAAATCACTTTTTTTGCTGAATTTTAAGAGGCCCGTGATTTATCAGTTGTTGGCTTTGTCTCTAAGTAACATGTACGTATTTAAAAATTCATTCTTGTATACCTTATTTGTTTTTCCTTCATTTTTATTCCCAAATTACTAATCTACTTAAGTATTAATCTGTTCTTTCATTATTACTAATTATTTTAGTTTCCATAACTGTCTCATGGTACTGAATATAATCAAACAGATCTTAAGTTTTCTATTAAGTTTGTTGAATATAAGTTGGCCTGTGAACAATGTCGCTGGAAACAGTCGTGATGTTTTTCGATGTAAATGGTCAGAGTACCTCACCTTCCCTCGGTGTCGGGTGTATGGGGAGTGTAGTCGCAGAAATCACTTTTTGTTGAATCTTAATTAAGAAGCATGTGTTTTATCAGTTGCTGGGCTTGTCTCTAAGAACCATGTACGTATTTAAAATTCATTCTTGTATACTTTATTTGTTTTCCTTCATTTTTATTCCCAAATTACTAATCTACTTAAGTATTAATGTGTCCTTTCACTATTACTAATTATTTTAGTTTCCATAATTGTCTTATTTCTAATGGTACTGAATTTAATCCAACTCATCTTAAGTTTTCTGTTAAGTTTGTTGAATATAAGTTGGCCTGTGAAACAAAATCGCTGGAAACAGTCGTGATGTTTTTCGTTGTAAATGTTTAGAGTACCTCACCTTCCCTCGGTGTCGGGTGTGTACGAGGAGTGTAGTCGCAGAAATCACTTTTTTGCTGAATTTTAAGAGGCCCGTGATTTATCAGTTGTTGGCTTTGTCTCTAAGTAACATGTACGTATTTAAAAATTCATTCTTGTATACCTTATTTGTTTTCCTTCATTTTTTATTCCCAAATTACTAATCTACTTAAGTATTAATCTGTTCTTTCATTATTACTAATTATTTTAGTTTCCATAACTGTCTCATGGTACTGAATATAATCAAACAGATCTTAAGTTTTCTATTAAGTTTGTTGAATATAAGTTGGCCTGTGAACAATGTCGCTGGAAACAGTCGTGATGTTTTTCGATGTAAATGGTCAGAGTACCTCACCTTCCCTCGGTGTCGGGTGTGTATGGGGAGTGTAGTCGCAGAAATCACTTTTTGTTGAATCTTAATTAAGAAGCACGTGTTTTATCAGTTGCTGGGCTTGTCTCTAAGAACCATGTACGTATTTAAAAATTCATTCTTGTATACCTTATTTGTTTTCCTTCATTTTTTATTCCCAAATTACTAATCTACTTAAGTATTAATGTGTCCTTTCACTATTACTAATTATTTTAGTTTCCATAATTGTCTTATTTCTAATGGTACTGAATTTAATCCAACTCATCTTAAGTTTTCTGTTAAGTTTGTTGAATATAAGTTGGCCTGTGAACAAAATCGCTGGAAACAGTCGTGATGTTTTTCGTTGTAAATGTTTAGAGTACCTCACCTTCCCTCGGTGTCGGGTGTGTACGAGGAGTGTAGTCGCAGAAATCACTTTTTTGCTGAATTTTAAGAGGCCCGTGATTTATCAGTTGTTGGCTTTGTCTCTAAGTAACATGTACGTATTTAAAAATTCATTCTTGTATACCTTATTTGTTTTCCTTCATTTTTTATTCCCAAATTACTAATCTACTTAAGTATTAATGTGTCCTTTCACTATTACTAATTATTTTAGTTTCCATAATTGTCTTATTTCTAATGGTACTGAATTTAATCCAACTCATCTTAAGTTTTCTGTTGTTTGTTGAATATAAGTTGGCCTGTGAACAAAATCGCTGGAAACAGTCGTGATGTTTTCGTTGTAAATGTTTAGAGTACCTCACCTTCCCTCGGTGTCGGGTGTGTACGAGGAGTGTAGTCGCAGAAATCACTTTTTTTTTGCTGAATTTTTAAGAGGCCCGTGATTTATCAGTTGTTGGCTTTGTTCTAAGTAACATGTACGTATTTAAAAATTCATTCTTGTATACCTTATTTGTTTTCCTTCATTTTTTATTCCCAAATTACTAATCTACTTAAGTATTAATGTGTCCTTTCACTATTACTAATTATTTTAGTTTCCATAATTGTCTTATTTCTAATGGTACTGAATTTAATCCAACTCATCTTAAGTTTTCTGTTAAGTTTGTTGAATATAAGTTGGCCTGTGATCAAAACGCCTGGTCACAGCCGTGAAATTTTGTTCTCGATGTAAACGGTCAGACTAACACCTTCCCCCCGTCGGATTTGAATGTGGGGAACTTTTCCCTTCTCTTCCCTTTTGTTTTATTTGTTTGCTGCTACTATTTATTTTATCTAAGAGGAGCGAATTTAATGTTCCCCCAAGTTTGTTAGCATTTCAGTAAGAGGTATCAGGACTTAAGTTAAAACTTAAAACCTAATTAAAAAAAAAAAAAAAAAATCAAAAAAGAAGTAAGTAGTCCAATCGAAATTTCGGTAACTAAACCGACTACCCCACTCCGAGTTCCGAGTGCGGCGGCTCATTATCAAGCCAGTAGGACGAAAAAGAAGACCTTACAAAGGGCGAAGGAAATCTCTGAGTCATCGTCCAGTTGACGAGAGATGGTGTGTCTTCATAAACCACCGTAGAGAAGGCAACAGGAGCCCCACTCCACTCTCAATCCCAAGACTCATAGTTAACATCTCTAGTCAGATAATGCGGAACCTAACGGCGTTAAGGGGGCCATATCTGCGGGAATTAGTTCCTCGCTCGGTAAGGGCCGACATGCCTGGCAGTCATCCAGCGACTGCTAGAATAAACAGCGTAAAGGGGATAAAAGTCATTGGAACCTATCCCTCGCCCGAAAAGGAAGACATGAGCGAGAGATGTCACTGGACCTTTATTCTGCGACTGCTCGCATCAAACACAAAACAACCCTCGGGAACGTCTGGGCATTGAACAACTGCAGCCAGTTTGATAATATTAAACAAAGTCTCATCAACATTCATTAATAATTAACATTCATTAATTATTAACATTCTAGGTGTATGCGAAACCAAATGGCCAAACAACGGTGACTTTGTCAGCGACAAACAGGATAATTTATGCAGACGGTGAGAAGAACGACAAAAGAGTAGGACTAATACTAGATAGTGAACTTATGAAATGCGTTCTAGAATACCACCAACTTTCGTAAAGAATTCTGGTAGTGAAGCTGAAAAGGGAAGCCTTTCAACGTGGCTATTATAGTTGTGTACCCACCGGCGGCACAAAGCAAGGAAGAGGACATCAAATCGTTCTACTCCATACTGGACAGTGCCAGGGTTCTATGCAAATCACAGGAAGTCGTCATTATCATGGGAGACCTAAACGCCAAAATAGGCAAAGAAATGGCTGGGGATATAGCAGGAAGATACGGATTAGTAACCCGCAACAAACGCGGAGAAAAATGGATCCAATGGTGCACAGCCAATGACCAAGCAATAGCCAACACATGGTTCCAAGAACATCCGAGACTACTATGGGCATGGAGGAGCCCAGGAGGAGAAACTAAAATCTAAATTGATTATATAACTATCAACAAAAGATTTAGGAATGCAATGATTCACTGTAAAACATACTCAAGTGCCGACTGCGGAAGCGATCATCGCCCTCTTATATGTAAACTAAGAGTGAAAAATATATAGACAATGTGAAAAGATACGAGACACGCAATAGAAACTGAAAATGGGACGCACTAAGAGACGCTTTAGTGACACGAGTAAACGATATCATACCAAAGGAGAATGGACGAAGAAGAAACGAATAGAAGACTAATGAGATTCTCGACATGATAGAAAGAAGACAGAAAACTCGCCAAGATACGGAACAGAATAAAGAAAATTTCACAATGAAATAAGGACTAAATGCATGCAAGCTAAAGAAGAGTGGCTAAACTAACAGGGCAAAAGGCATGCTCGCAACAGGCTGCCTAAAATCAAGGGATGGAACGCTCAAATTAGAGAAGGAAAAAATTCTTCAACGCTGGAGCGAGTGTACTGGAGAACTCTTTCACGACGTAAGGGAACAACCAACAATTCTGAAAACCGAAGTAAAAGCCGCACTGGCCAAATTGAACAGAAACAAGGCGACAGGGCCAGACGGAATTGTAACGGAAATGCTGACAGCCTTAGATGACTTTGGCATAGACAAGATCACTGAAATAACAAATGAAATCTACGACAGTGTGGATATACCGGAAGACCTCAGCAGATCTATCTTCGTAGCTATACCTAAGAAAACAGGCGCAAACGAATGCGAACTCCACCGAACAATAAGCCTAATCAGCCACGCAACAAAACTCCTCATCCGAATTCTAATGAACAGAGTGCGCACCAGAATCAGTCCAGAGATAGGAGAAGAACAGTTCGGGTTCGTTAAAGACACCGGAGAAGGAACGCAATATTCATGCTCAGAATGTTATCAGACAGAGCGATGTAGATGCAGAAGGACGTTTCATATATGTTTCATATACTGCGCAAAGACTTTCACTAGGTAGTTTATGCGTTGTTTTACTCTGTAACATTTGCTTTCAATCTGTCCTGTGATTATGCCAATCATTTTCCAAACTCTCTTTTCTCATTTTGTGCCATAAATATTTCATCTTTCTCTTTCTGATGTTTGGCATAATTGTCTTTTCTATTTTCATTTTATATAAAGCTTTGTCATTGCTCACATGCTTACTCCATATATATCAGTATCATTCTTTCACTAGAAGATAATGTAACTGTATTCTTTAGTTTGTTGAATTAAAATATGTTGCTGCTATCCAAATAAGTTTGAGAACTGATTAAAATAAAACTGAACCACACAGGAACTCCATATATTTATTAGGTATTGGCAGAAGACGTTATACCCTTCTGTCTTCCCTTCTTTCTTTCATTCATTCACTTTCTCACTGAAACCAAGTAGCGTCTCAGATACCTTGTAGCGTGTACCTTTAGGACGTGGGTAATCGTGGTTCTCTACAATTTCTTTTCCTTTGCAGCTCTTATCCTTCCTAATCTTGGCTCTGCCAACTATTTACACAATCACATTAGGTAGGTGATTTACTGTATTCGTCTGTTCCTCTTGCCGTCAATATGTCCTGTGAGTGTTAAGTTGTTTATGTGACCTAGATATTTCATCTCTCTCTTCCGGATGTTTGGTATCCTTTCTGTTCCCATTTTCTCTAAATCTTTGTCGTTGCTCACATGTTCGATACAGCTCGTTAGAATATTAACATCTGCCCTGTTTATTAGTTACTTGGTATTTTTTAGCTGACCACATTGATCACTATGTTCTGAAATGCATTATTTTATTATGAAACTTTTCCTTTCCTTTTTTTTTTTTTTAATGATGAGTACCTACTTTTCCAGCCGTTGCAGTGAAATCACTGACACACTGACAGCCTCGCTTACAATATACAAGCGTTCGTCTCGATTTCAGAAACAAATTTGCAATGACATTTCGTAACTTCACTTTTTCAGATCTTCGCCATGGCTCAAAACCGCACCTACCTCTCAGAAACCAATAAAGGGTTGCTGGCTTATTACATGTCCCTGCCGCAAGAGAAAGACACGATAATGTGTGAATATATCTGGGTTGATATTGATGGAGACGGTTTGCGGAGCAAATGTCGAACTCTGAATTACATTCCCCAAACGGCCAGTGGTAAGTATCGTGGTATTCCATTAGTAAGAAGGAAGTCCCACTTAGCTTTTTTTCCAACAACTGCTACTCTGTGGAATCGACTCCCGATAGGATGCTTTCCTGATTGCTACAATCTTAACAGCTTCAAGTCTAGAGTTAACCGTTATCTTTCCTACATATTCTCATAAACTGCACTTCTTACCTGCTCTTCTGACGCT
Organism: Acanthosepion pharaonis; assembly: GCA_903632075.3. NCBI lineage: Eukaryota > Metazoa > Mollusca > Cephalopoda > Sepiida > Sepiidae > Acanthosepion > Acanthosepion pharaonis. Next base: position 122,861 of record CAHIKZ030002941.1, read on the forward strand.
TATACATCTTTCAGTTACCCTCTACCGTGTGTGGTTCTTGGTCCTTGTATCGGGCGAATATTAATAAAAAACGATATTGTGTGTCAATCTGTAAGAAGTATTGAAGAAGTTTTGTGATGAAGTGTTGTAACTTTTTTATATTGGTTCTTTCAGACGAGTTTCTTCATCTTTATTTTCTTCATCCAAACAATAGAACGGCATAATGGATATCAGAACAAATCGTAATGATAACACCATCCTAGCTAATAATCATACATAGCAGTTAATACATTTGTGGTATACTAACATACGATAATGTTCAATTCAAAAGCATTGGATGATAAGAATAAATCTCCACAACGAACTCTAAAATCCATGGAAGAAAGCTAATGTTATATGTGTGGTGGGATCGTCAAGGCATTAGCCATTTAGAGTTGAGGACCAGGTATAAATTGACATTTGAAATTCGCTATGCAGTGCTTGTCCCAATGAAAGATTTCCCATTGAAAGAAGATGTCACCCCTGCAATTGCTTGAAAGAAAACGCACCCAGTCACTACTTACAGTGCCGACCACTTAAGCGTGTATCACCGTTTTAATTTTTTTATTTATTATTATTTTTTGCATAAATCACAATCACAACAATTACAGCTTCATTAAGTTTGTCTTCGTAATTCACCCCGAGGATGATATCAGAGGAGATCTAAAGTTCTTGGGTTAACAAAAACTACGACGCCTTCCTTGATGAAATTCATCTTAACCTCAAGAAGATAGAGGACTAGAAAGATTATTATAAAAATAAATATACATAATAAATCTATATTATTAAATGAAACATGTATATTTCCTATATATATATATATATATATATATATATATATATATATATATATATATATATATATTGTATATTTAGGCAGCAATTATTCAGTGATGCATGTTTCATTAAATAATATAGACAAGTTTAGTCTATTTATTTTAAGTTCCTTTCATATTGTCTGATTTTAATAACATTATCAATGAAGGACGAAAGGAAATCACCATATTGATACATGTTTAAATCCAATCTAAGCTTTCGGCTTACATAAGCCATTATCAAAGATGACAATTACTTTTCACTATATCAACCAATACACTGAACAACAATGATAGTCTGTTTTTGTTGCATGAAAAATTTCGAATCAACGACTAATTCGTGTATACGAGACGCGGAAGCGAAAATCGCGTCGCAGCTCGTGACGTCACACATGACCATGCGAGAGTGAAAACGAGAAGTATTAAGTAGTTTATTTTGTTCAGGTTAGGTTTGAACTGGGTTATGTATATAGCTTCAAGAATTTTTAGTTTTTCTTTATTGTTTTCATGTTTAAGTATATATTGTATAGTTGTGTTTTCAACAAGGATTTTCCGGAATTCTGTACGAGGCCAGGCATATTGTTTTAAATGCCTAAAAATGTTACTTATCAATCAAATGTAGCGTCAAGCGTCGTGAAAGCGAGTTTGTGGTGTGACCAACATAAATATTATTTAATCCATTGGAGATACAATCTCCCAAAGGGCACATGAATTTCTAAACTATTGGTTTTTTGCATTCAAACACTGATCTACAAATTTTAATAATTTTTATTTATTTGAATATTATTTTTTCTTTCAAATTGAAAGAAATGAATTGCAAAGATACTTTACGAACAACTTCATACAAAATGTTTTGTGTATCTTTTTTTACAGTACAACTAAATGAATTGCGTTAATATATGATAAACGGAAAATGCGTCTATATGCGTGACATCTATATGACAGGTCTACATTGTTTTCCCTGTGTGTATGAATTGTAGTTGTCGACCTTATGAGCGAGCGTCAAGGGAATGCTAGTTCTATAGTTTCCGCATGTAAACTAGCGAAATGTTGTCATTATGTCTAAACATAATATTTGTAATATTGTATAGTCGAGTAAATATGTGACAGATGTGAGTAATTATGAGAATTTCAGTTTCGTTTGTGTGACAGACGATCGAACAAACTGGTCAAAAGATGACTGAAAGACTAGTTAGCCAACAAGAATTGATAAAATAGTAGACTCCGATGAATATAAAATTTAGATTTATTATCTTAAGTTTATTGGTTAATACATATTTTTAAATATTGCATTAACAGAAGAAAAATATTGTTGAGCATATTCTGATGTTGAGTCACCAAAATTTCATCCTAAGATATATTACCGTCTGCCAATTCAAAGAATACCAAGCGTCTCATACGACGTTGCTGGTTGGTTAATGGATAGAAAAATTCAAATAATTGGAGTCTGTCAATGCACAAAAATTCAGTTACTTTCTGTGAGACGGTTTTGTGCAAGAAATGAATTTTCTGTGACAGTACTTAATGCCATTAGCATTTTTCTACAATTCTATCTAATGAATATCATATATATATATATATATATATATATATATATATATATATATATATATATATATATATATATATATATATATATATATATATATATAGAACCAAACAGCACTATCAAATCATTATTGGTTTTTGTTGGAGAGTGGCCTAACACCACAAATAAAGTGGAGAATAATATCAAGAGCCAGAACTCCCAAAAACTTCAGAGACAGATGCAACTTATGTTTGAAGGAGAAAATCTTCATAATCAAACATAAAGATCCAGACATACTACTAAATAGACACAATGAACTAGTCTTTAAATGCCGGCACAAAAACAACCTAAACCTAAGCAAGTACATTGAAAAATAATCATATAGGAACAGCAATTTTGAATGTTTTATATTCCCTTTGTTTTTATAAATATTACTATGCACACGTGAACGCTAACACATGACTATATGTATACAACTATGATAATGTATTTGCACACTGAGACACCTGTTGATATGTACATGTATATGTTTTATACGGAAAAAGAAGCATACCAGTTTTTTTTCTGTTTTTTTGTGAGTGTGGAGATGTACAATTAGATAGGTACTTATATGTTTTGCCATAAATATGAAAGATCGGGTAATATTATATGTGTAAAGATATAAATAATGTAATTAAATACTGAGATAGTCTTCGAACGCAGGCATAAGTGGATGCACGGGTGGACATGAGGATAGGGACAAATACGAGTGTAGATATATGTAAGTGCAAATTAACGCATATGTGGGTATGTAGATATGCTGCAGATTGCGTATGCATATGCATGTATGTGTGTATGTATATGTATGTGTGTATGTATGTATGCATATATGTGTGTGTGTATGTATGCATATATGTGTGTGTGTATGTATGTGTATATGTGTATACATATAGGTGTGTAAATATATATATGTGCGTATGAATATATATGGATATGCAGATGTCCTTGTGTGTATATGTATATATGTAAGTATAAGTATATATGGAGATAGGTATGGAGACATGTGGATGTGCGTTTTCTCTGCAGGTGTATATGTGTAAAGATGGAAATATACATATGGTCGTTTCGTGTGAATGTGTGTGTAGGTGTATATAGGAACTCATAGGCATATAAGAAGATATAGGTATGTGGTTACAAATAGGGATTTAAGACATGTGTAGATAAATTGTAAAAGGACCTAATCTTCTGCTAGTGACATCTTTTCCAAATATCTCCTCTAATATTTTCTATTTGGAAGTGAATTTTAAATAGAACGAAGGGAAAGTTTAGATTGGTATTTTAATTGAGATCGAAAGATACTACCCTAGTGTGGAGAATAAAATTATTTAAATGAGAATAACCGTTGATAATTGGGTACATAAAAACAATCACGAGTTTACTTAATGAACAAAAATCAAAAACAATCACGAGTTTACTTAATGAACAAAAATCAAACGAATAGATGTCAACCTAACAAGCTATAAGATAAAAGTATTAGTGAAAAAAAAATTAAAAAATTACTAAATATTCTTGGATTGTTCTCATTTCAATGAAGAGCAATCCATTATCCAAAGAAGAAAAATTTCTTCAGTAGATTGTTTATTCATATTTAGATATTTTCAAACCAAAATGTCATCTTCAGTGTTAAAGTAAATTTGTGACAACGTCTGAAAATTAAATTTGAAATGAAACCTGTAAAAAAATTTACTGTAAGATGTTTGAATTTTTCCTTTAATGCATACTTATCATTTAATGTCATCACCTTATCTAAAGTTATTAAATGTTTAAATTTAAAAAAATCTATTTAAACACTGGGGTTAAAATAGCGCCAAAAAATTTCGATATGGGATGTCTGATTTCAGTACTTTTATTTATCCTAAATGAAGTTTGATGCTGATTGAATTTCTTTTTGAACTTTATGGCTTTTTGCAAACTATATAGATTTTTATGTTTTATGTTTTTGTAATGATATGGAATATAACGAGATTTATTTTTTTAAAGGAAGTTATATATTTCTATAGTTACATAATTTTTGTTTATCTTCATAATCATTTTTTTATTTTATATTGTCTAAATTTCCTGGATTTTTTGAATAAATGTTTATTCAAGATATTAGCATTATGATTCTTAAAGAAACCAATAAAATACCTACATAAAATGGAAATTAATATATAAAAAGCTAGAATATGTAGGTCATTAAATGTAATGTCTTTTATGCATACATGATAAATATATATATATATAAGTTTATAAAAATGAAAATTTAGATATATAAAAGAAATGAAATTTATAATCTTTGAAGACGTTGTCATTTTTTTTTTAAGACAATATTCAAAAAATAAAATTAAAAAATGAGAACTGGTAATATACATTTATATTTCATTCCAAATAAATAATTTTTAATGGTTTTAAGTAATTATATTACATTACTTGATTTAAAAAAGAAATATAGTCTATTAGTAATTAAATCTATGAAAAAAAATATCTTAAAATTGTAGTTAAATATATTCTAATAAGACACCCTTTTAAAAAGAATCTTTAAGTATACAATTACTGAATTTAATGGAAAAATTTTTAAAAAATATTTTTTGTCGTTAATAATAAAAAAAAATATAGACGACATGCATTTAACGGATGTCAAAATTCGTTGAAAATGCACCCTACTATGTCCCTAAACTTAACCTCTTTTTCGAATGTAACTCATCTCGACATGATACAATAGTTATAAAAAAAAAAACACCCTACCGATTCTAAATGATTGGATTCTCTGTATCCTTAGAAACAAGAAATTATGAATTTATTTGCGCGTTTAAAACTCAGTAAATTTAAAAATAAGTTATTTAAAATTTTTTGAAGATGAAACAATATTAAATTTTTTTTAATTTAATTATATAATTAATTTTTTAAGTTTTATTCCGCTGGAATTTTTGAAACATGGTTATTATTAGCGAAGAAACCATATTTTACATCAGTTAATTTATAATGTCTATGCTCTGTAAATTTACATTGAGCACTGGTTTGTAAAATAAAAAAATATATAAATAAGAACACCGGATTATATATCTTACTGTTCTTTCTTTTTATTATTATAATATATATATATATATATATATATATATATATATATATATATATATATATATATTGAACAATAAAAAAAAATTAAAAATTAAAATATTTTAGACACACTGGGTTGTAGATTAATATTCTTTCGTTTTTTTTTTTATTATTCCATTTATTTAGATTCCTCGACTAGTTTCGACCAAAATGGCCATCATCGGGAGGAGAAATATTTCTTGCTTGCTGGTAGCACTAAACTACATATATATATATATATATATATATATATATATATATATATATATATATATATATATATATCATACAATAGGACTGAAGATTACATTTGGTTAATTATCATTTTTACCTTGTAAATTGAAATAAAATTTACAAGGATTTTTCAAACCAGTTAATGGATGATAAATTATTGAAATAAATATGGCCAGACAGGAAGGAAAGAAAGGGAAGAAAAATGGAAAAAGAGAACAAATAAAAACTAGGAAGTAGTGTAAGTCTGGATATGAGCGGTAGTCAGAGGAGAAAGGGAGAAAAAATGACATATTTATTTTATACATAATAGCAATCAGAAGGTAGTTTAGACTTAAAGAAAACCTTCTTAAATCAATTTACAAAAATAATATATTAAATAAAGAGATCAATGTATTTACATGAAAGAGAGATAATTCAGAATTAAAGATATATTATAATAAACAATATACCAGAAAAAAAGATCATAAACCTAACTTCTCGAATAACACTCAATCTAGACTAATAAATCCTATTAAATCAGAGCCAGGATTAATCTCTAAAAATATTTTAAAAATTACTGATAGACTTGTGATTGCAACCGGGACCAATCATTGGGAGGATTCTTCTGGTACCATTAAATTCCCTGTACTGAATTTTTTTCATCTGTGAAACCGACTAGCTATCACAGACCTGGGATAGGCGAGCAAGTGAAGAATGTAACTTTATAATTATCGAATGAACGTCCACACTCCATGACCACACCCACCAAGGAGCTATGCAATTGTTGGTCCACTCTCACATATGGATCAAATTCATTATTTCATCTCATAATTATCAGGAAGTGTCAGTCATGGTTCGTTTCTTTGACAAAAAATAAATAGGTACCAATAATAATAAAAAGATAAACAAAATTTGAGCGAAAATAAAGCTGACATGAGCCAAATTTTCAACTGAAAAATTTTCTCCGCACTATTTTTATCTTCCCCAGATTGTCCCTCATGGGATTTTGGTGCCATTACAGACTTTTCGACACGAGCCATTACAGACTTGCATTTAGAGCCTGCCATGCTTTTCAACGACCCCTTTCGCCGCGGCAATAACAAATTGCTTCTTTGCGATGTTTACGATAATACTGGAAAGCCTGTTGGTAAGTATATTTATTATACATGAAATGTTATCCGAAATGTACAGAACGAGGTTTAAGAAGAAAAAAACAAAAAAACAACGGCTCCCTGTACCGCTCCAGTAAATACCTGACTCCTGATGCTGTCCTTTACCTTTACAAGAGCCAGATCGGGGCGAAAAAAGTATTCATACAATATATATCTTTAATATCAAAAGGCTTAAATTATCTTTATTTACATAATTCTTTGTAAGATTTTCTAGATTCTTCCAGTTATCTTATTACCGGAACAATCTCCGCACACAAATCATACATAATAATTATCATCATCGGGGAAAGGCAAGGAACTATCAAATTCGCAAAAACAATTGATCGTCAAACATTGGAAGGAAGGCAAAAACTATAGAAAAATAGCAGATATCCTGAATATACCATTTACTACTATTAGTTCCGTTATTGTATAAAAATGTGAAAACTGTTGACAACAAATCGAGATCTGGTGCAATACGCATGATTTCTCCCAGATCACTGAGAAGAATTCAGCATCAAATTCAAGAAAATCCAATGACTACTTGGAGAGAAAACATGAAGAATTAAAAGCGTCGGTTACGAAAAATAAGCAATGCACGTCATAAAAGAAAACTAAGATCGCATCCTCCAAGAAAAAAAACTCCACTACTATTGAAGAAACATAGGGATGCCTGGTTAAAATTTGTTCGTGAATCTAAGAATAAACCTGAATCATTTTGGGAAAGTGTTTTATGGACAGATGAAAGAAAAAATTAACTATTTGTGCGTAATTCAAGGATTCATGTTTGGAGAAAAGATAGCACAGTCTTTGCACCAAAAAAACACAATTCTTACAATGAAATGTAGTGATGGCAATATAATGGTTTGGGGATGTTTTTCTGCTAATGGTGCGCGTAATTTAGAGATGATAGAATGAATTCAAAAATATACCAAGATATTTTTGATTCTAATTTGTTTGGGTCAGTAGTAAAGTTTGGATTCCCAAATGAGGATAATGACCCTAAAAATACAGCTAAATCTACGAAAAAATGGCTTATTGAAAATAATTGTCAGTACACTCTATCTATTCAAGTCTGGAGACACTTTTGCAGTCTCCAGACATGAATCCAATAGAGGATTTGTGTCGTTTATTAAAAATTCGAGTTAATAAAAGTTTTCCGAAATACATCTTGGACCTAAAGAGAATATGCATAGAAGAATGAAGTAAAATACCAACAGAAACTTACAAATCATTGATTAAAAGCTACAGAAAGAGACTGATTGCTGTTTGATTAAGTATTAGATAGTCATTATAAAGTTTTTAGCCCCCAATTTTTTAAATTTCATATTATTTCATTAATATAACAAATTTGTCTGATTATAAAATTCTTTTATAAAATCTAACTATGCTAAATGAAAAAATTAATGGTGTACGAATATTTCTTTCCACCACTAGCAATATATATATATATATATATATATATATATATATATGTGTGTGTGTGTGTGTGAGTATGTATAAATTTGAACATATACATATATGTTTAAATATAAATATACGTATGTATTATATATATATTCATATATACATATATGTGTATTTATATATATATATATATATATATATATATATATATATATATATATATATATATATGCATATATGTATATACATACATATATCCATTCATATATATGTATATGTGTGCGTGTGTGTGTGTGTGTAACATTAAATATATGCGTTTATGCATGTATATATATGTGTATATATACAAGCCTATATATGTCCTAGGTAAGACGTTAAACTACATCCAACAGAAAGGCTCACCTCTTAAATGCTACTGTTCCCACATCCACCCTGACCCTGATGGTAGCACATGTTAGGCTTCCAGCTTGGAGTAAATAGTTTGCACCGGGACGTAAAAAATTTTAAGTTGGTGTCTGAGGGCGCCTTTGTCAAGGCAGACATCTAAGAGAAGGAACATTCTGATATAACACCTGCAGTGTCTATTACCTCCAATGATGTAGATTTATTCTTCTTTTTAGGTCAAGGTAGCAGTCGCTCAGACTGGGATTGAGTTCGTACAAAGCCTTTCCTCATTTATAAAAAAAGACTTCACGCACAGGCATTGCTTGAAGACTTCAGAACCTTACTGTCTTGACACAGAGGCTGGCCGTAACCATAAAAGGCAAACACATTCAATGAAGGTCTCTAACGATATTGGCATCAATAGCAAAATAAGGGGTCTATGAAAGGGTCCAGGCTGCAGTACCCAAGGATACCCGGCAAGTATCCCAGGATGCTGCAGCCTGGGCCCAGTCGTCATCCTGTTACTGCGAAACATCTGATATTCATTGGCTTACAGATGTAAGCCAATGAATATCAGATGTTGGAATATTCGGACGTCCTGAGTGTTCGTCTGCTCTCATAGCGAAGGAACTTCAAAGATTTGAAACAAGCATAGTGGCACTATCTGAGACAAGACTTGCTAATGGGGGTCAGTATTCTTAGTTTTCTGACAGCTACATCTTTTTTCTGGCGTGGTAGAGGGGAGTCGTTTTATGACTCGTGACTGTGCATGCTCCGACTATGGTTTCTTGCGAGGGAGACAGGGTCGCTTTCTATCTGGTATTATGTGAAGTGTTTCGAAGAATACCCTCAGCAGACAAGGTTGTCAATGCTAGGGCAGTGAGAGATTTTGAAACCTGGACTGTGATATGAAGGCATAAAGTAGGAAAGTGCAATAGCAATGGTTTGCTGCTGTTGCAGTTCTGCTGGCAGTTGGGTTTCCAGATCAGTAGCACCATGTTTCGTCAGAAGGATAAATTCAAGAACACTTGGATGCATCCTGGCTAAAAGCAATGACATTAATGATTAATATCGAGCGAAAGTTTGTTTTGCGATTGAACCGAAAATGATGGGTGAAGTTGTCAGTATTCCTAAACGGATGGATGCAGGTCGTCTGAAGGATGAGATGGTGAAAGAATAGCTTGTGACTGCATTGTGAAAACACATGGGATGCTTTCAAGCCGTCTGTTTATGAAGGCTTTGAGAAGGTGTTAGAGCATTGTGAACGTAAACATCGAGACTGGTCTGATGAGAATGACACTGAGATTTAGCTCTTACTGGATACTAAATCGAAAGCCTTAGATGCCGTGCTGAAATGTAGACAGACATCTGATAAACGGATAGACAGACATCTGATAAACATGAAAGATTGATGACAGAGTTCAAAGCCATAAAATCTGATGTGCAGCGAAAACTATGTAACATGCAGGATTCTTGGTGGAGGAACAAGGCTGATGAAATACAGCTTACCAATGACACAAAATTGCTGTACTATCTTCCGCATGAAGTGTATGGACCATCATGTTCTCGTATCACACTTTTGCGCTCAAAGGATGGTAAGGAGATCATTCGAGACCATGTGGATATTCTCTGCAGATGGAGAGAGCACTTTGATGAGTTACTGAATAGGAAATCTGATGTTCATCTAGAGTTTATCCAATAGACCGGTTAAAGAAGTTCTGGCAGATGCTCCCCCCCCCACTTGAGGAGGTTGAAGCTGCTGTCGAAAAACTGAACATTGGAAAGTCACCTGGTATCGATAGGCTTCAGGGGGAAATTTTCAAGTGTGTTGGCCCTAACATGATGAAACATTTCACTGATTTACTGCAGATGGTCTGGAGTGGTGAGTGTGTTCCACACGACTGGCGAGATGCATTAATGGTTGTGTTGTACAAAGGAAAGAGTTCAAAAGACGATTGCGGGAATTATCGTGGAATTGCATTAGTGTCTATCATCGGAAAAGTGTTATGTAGAATTATGTTGGACAGAATGCTGAAACACATTACTGATGACGTTCTACCGGAATCTCAGTATGGGTTCAGAAGTGGGCGTGGAACAGTGAATATGGTTTTTACAGCATGACAGTTACAGGAGAAATATGTGGAACAGCGAATGGATCTGTATCAAGTGTTTATTGATCGAACTAAAGCACTTGATACTGTGAATAGATCAGCTCTTTGGGAGATTTTGAAAAAGTTTGGTTGTCCTGACAAATTCGTATCTATATTAAGGCTCTTCCATGAGTATATGAATGCTGTTGTGAATTTCGATCATATACATAGATGTTGGATTCTCGATAGAGCTCCGCAGGCTGGTACATAACAGTTTTCTTTCGTGGGGAAACTGGCAGAACCAATTACAGTGGAAAGTGGTGTGAAAAAATGGAATATGCCAGAACTGCTTTGTATTTTGCTATGGTGTTCAACGATTGTTCTAATGGTGTATACATACACTATAGAACCTCCGGAAGGCTATTTAACATCAGGTGTCTAAGTGCAAACACAAAGGTCTTGATGAACCTAGTTCGAAATCTGCTTTGTGCTGATGATTGTGATCTTGTGGCTCATACAGAAACTTGTATGCAGCGATTGATGGGTGCTTTTGAAACAACATGCACAGCATTGGGACTACCAATCAGTCTAAAGAAGACAGTTGTTATGTACCAGCCTGAGGAGCTCTATCGAGAATCCGACATCTATGTATATGGTCAGAAACTAAAAGTGGTCGAGAGGTTTGTGAACTTAGGCAGAACTCTAAGCATGGCTGGAACTCTTGCGGATAAAGCAAAACGACTGATGCTTTTGGAAAACTAGAGAAGCGACTCCGGAGTTGCCGCGGGATCTCTTTATAGACAAAGTTAAAAGTCTATTATGCATGTGTGCTATCTGCTCTTCTCTATAACAGTGAAACTTAGACTACATACAGAAAGCACATAAAGCATCTTCAACGTTTCCACGAAAAATGCCTAAGGAGAATCCTTGGCGTTCGCTGACAAATGTATCTTATTGAAGTTGAGGTATTACAACAAGTCCAGACTCAAAGCATAGAATCGATCATTTTCCAGCTTCGATTAAGATGGAGCGGGTATTTAGTAGTCAGAATGGAGAACGAACGGCTGCCCAAGCAACTCCTGTATGGCGAACTCGTCGGAGGAAAGCGGCTGGCTCACAAACCGAAAATATAGTACAAGGATTGTTTGAAAATATCTTTAAGGAAACGTGTTATCGATGTTCTGATCTGGGAGAGCAAAACATTGGATCGGAGAAAGTGGAGGAGAGAGGTTCATGTAAGAAAGAATTTGTTTGAGAAAGAACATGTTGTACATGAAAAGCTGAAAAGAGATGTCCGGAAATGAAGCGAAAAACGAAATGGGTAATCAGGTTGGTTTCTGATGTGTTATATGCGATCGACTATATTTGACCCTTGCTGGTTTGAAAAATCACGGGAGAACGCATCAGTGCCACCTCAAAGCGGATTTCGCGTTACTTGATAATAGAACATGTAATGCGTGTGGAAAAGTTTGCAAAAGTGCAGCAAGATTAAATCGACATGTTAAAATACACGGCAACAACGACGCATGAACTGTTGTCAGAGATGTTCATGTCTGCTACACCCGTGTCAAGGAATGCATGTCTTTAGCTGGACTAAAAATCCACATTAGAGCAGCTCATCGATGAGACCTTTTACGGGTATTCAAGCAGTAGCAATGCTCGAATACGAGTTTGGAGCCATCATATATACAAGCAAAGTACTTTGATTTATTTCAACCATTTTTGTGTTGGTGCACTCGGAGTCTGCTATTTAATTTCATTGTGCATTGCACAGTGACAAGAAGAAGAAATAAGTAAATAAAATATCACTAGAGAGAGGGAGAAGAATATGAATCACCCTTTCCCCCCCAAAAAAAAACCCACTGAGGCCTAAAAAAACTCCTGCTTACAGAAAGAGAGCTACTTTGAAAGTACTGTCAAATAACATAGTCTGCTGACGACGTCTGATGAAAAATAGACACAAATCGAATTATTGCAAACAGTGAGGAACGATAAACATGTTTGCTTCCTTTTTGTCTCTGTCTATATTTCTGAGATGAGGTGTTATGTACACAATTTACATTATTCAGACTATTTTCCTTATCGTTGTTGCCATATTTGCCACGATGTTTCGACCGTTTTACGCTCCTGCCTTCAGGTGGTTGGAATGTAGAACTGAACCCTTTAATTTCGCTCGCTGGGGTAGACTGTTCTAGTTCCACATGCCATGTCTAATGGATGTCAGTTATCTCCTGTTAATTCCCCTCTCCAAGTTCTCCACTGCCTTAACCAGGTATTTGGGTCCTGTTACTGGATCTAACTATCGACTATATTCACTGTGCCATGTGTTCTTCAGGAATTAATAGGAGATAACTGACAACTGACATCCATTAGACCTGGCAGTGGTATTGAACAGTCTACCCCAGCGAGCGAAATAAAGGGTTCAGTTCGACATTCCAACCACCTGAAGAAGGCCGGAGCGTACAACGGCCGAAACGTTGGGATAAATATGGCAACAAAGATGAGGACAATAGTCTGAATAATATAAATAGTGTTTTTTTTTTTTTGTCAGTATATTTCCTGTATATAAGTTTTCGATTTAGGATATTATGGTAAATATTTGCTCCTTGCTCTTCCTCAAATTGTTTTAATAATTTTGTACATATTGGACAGGGTGAGACTAAAGTTGTGCACCATAGGGTTTAGTGGATAGGTTGAAGAGGTCCTGTTGAGTGGCTTCCGAGGACAACAGACCTCACACATTTGGATTTTTTTTGCGGCCATTTGAAACCAGTTTTTTATCAGAATAAAATGACAGAAGAAATTCTCCGACATGTTAATGAATCACGCAGGCTATGAATCATGAAATGGGTTTTGAAAAAGACAGAGGACATTTTGAATAATACATATAACAACTCGTAAATAACATTTTCATGCCTAGTTATAATTTTAATAAATTATCCCCCTGAGGGCATGACTTGTGCCTCATTCCGTATGTTAATCTATACTTTGTTAATATGTTTAATTTCTTTATAAAATGAAAATACAAAAATTATACAGAAAACAGGTCAACGAAGAGATCTGAAGAATATAACATTATGAAAAAAAAAGAAAAAAAGAAGGTAGAATTAAGAGTTCAAATGATTTATGTTGTAGAGGTATCCCACTTGTATTTTAGTGAAATTCTGCCAACGACCGCTAGATGACGTTGACAAAGCAATATACAAAGAACGGGACTTAAAAGCCCACTCTTGCTTTTTTCTCTTAGCTCCAGTTTTTTCTCTTAGCTCTCCTTAGAGAGAGGATTTGTTTCATTTCCCCTTCGAGGAACCCTGTATTCACCAGTAAACCATATGTTACTTTGAAGACAGTAGTACTCAGTGTAAAAATGTCCTCAGCTTAATTGATTTCACTCAGGTGTACTTAATAATTCTACCAAACGAAGGACTCTAGTCGAATGTAATGTCCCACAATTCTACATGAACTTTGCGCACTTGTACGAATAAGGGCATACACACACGCACACGCACACACATCTTAATTCATCCATTTTTTGTCTTTACTATTTAGTTTACTCACTGACTAACAATCGGAAAAATGATAAATTAGCCACAAAAGTATCTTTTTGTCTTCATTTTCTTTAAGACGTTATTATCGCGTACTCGCTCCGTCCATGGCCTTCTCATGGTATCCTTCTGTAGATACAGTTAAAAAAAGGAAAAAAAAACATTTATGGACTTAACCGTAGTTTGTTTGTCTGTATGTGCGTGTGTATATTTGTGTTGTCCACGTAGTCTGTTTAAAATTAAGTAGTCTGTTTGCCTGTGAAATAAATCTTTGCTAGTCACAAGTTCTGTATTATAACTACTACATTTCGGAACAAAAAGATGACGAGGGACTGATTCTTTTCCCTTTATACCGCCGATTACTACGCTTTCTAGAGAGCGTTCTGGCAGACGATTTGTGCAATAAGTGAGTTTTCAAAAAATATTTTTTTCTAAATATTATGTTGTTCTCTCCGATTTCACAGAGTCAGTCCCTTGATTCGTAAATATTTTGGAACACTCCACCATTGTTATAATAATTTCACCAGCACAAGGGAGATAACTCTAGTTAAGCAAAATGTTAGACATTACAGAATAAAACAAACAAGCACCAATTGGGGTGTAATTTGTAGGATTTAACGTCGAAATATCAGTAATTTTAAATGAAAATGATTTTCTTAGTTCGTGTGATTTACTTTTGGTAGATCAATGACTTAATTTTAAAGCTTTGAACAAACACGGCGTAATTTCAGAGCGAGGGATTTTTAAAAAGTCTTTTGACAGAAATAGTGGGAATTATTTGACTTTTTTTTTTGTTTTGTTTCACCAGCGGCGAACAGAAGAAATTCATGCGCCGAAGTCATGAAACTTGTTAAAGACGAGGATCCTTGGTTTGGAATCGAACAGGAATATGCCCTTCTTGATTCTGATGGTTATCCATTTGGTTGGCCCAAGAACGGTTTTCCAAAACCGCAAGGTATGACATATCATTTCCCTCTGAGTTGTTTTCGTTTCAGATTTGTAAAAATCTTCATTTCACGAACGATTGATGACCCACTCTTTTCTCTTTATATATAAAAATGCTAGGATTGACTAAGAAATCGGAGAGCCGAGTTCGAATTCGAGTCGGCTTCATTACATTTACTTACGTGCAAATAACCTTGGGAAAGTTATGTATCAATATCTTCTCCTTCCAGCTATGTATTAAACGGTAGAACTTGTATCTGGATTGTTATTTGTAGTATCCGCACCCACAAAGGATTTTTCTTACAATTCGTAAATATATTTCGGTTTTAAATAATCCATAAATGGTTGAAAAGCCGTAAAAACAAACGAGTTATCAATCAATCGATTCTCCTTCATCAAGGCTGCAGAGTGGATTAAACGAGTATTAGTAGTTGTAGTAAGAACAAAACAATATAAAGAATAGTTTTCCTTTTTCCAACAGTGATAGACTATCTATGAGAGAAACGTTAACTGCTAATATTGTTCAGCCTTGTTTCTTTATTCAGGTATATGTGAAATTCCACAATTACTTCAGAATTGATTTTATTTCCTATTGTAAATGGTTGCGATGTTTCTTTCCTAGGTCCTTACCACTGTGGGGTTGGTTGCAACAAGGCGTTGGGGCGTGACGTTGTGGAAGCTCACTACAGAGCTTGCCTTTATGCCGGTGTGAAAATCTGTGGATGCAATGCAGAAGCCATGCCAGCACAAGTAAGTTTTATTTGCCTGCATTCGACATTCTTGACCTATTCAAATTTTATGTGAATCTCTCGGATAAAGCATTCTTATCAACTGTGAGTTTTTCATTACTATTTCTTTCATCGGAAGTACATAAAAATACAAAGATATGAACGTGCCTTCAACCTCAACAACGAGGAGACCACACGGGAGCTGGAGTCTCTTTCTGGATTGATAATTGGTGAGCACAATCTTAATAGCATACATGGATGATATTGTGTTAACGATAAACACAATAAGAAAACTACAGGGACCCCTAGACAAGATAATAAGAGAAAGAGAGATGGAAGGACTATCACTAACTATGAAGACAGAATACATGTTTGTCAGCAAGAGGAAAAACCGAAGATGGGATCTATGAATTGGAGAATTGAATCCAAGATGTTTAACTATCTGGGAAGTGTTTTAACAGAGGATGGAAATATAATTTGGAAATCCGAAGGCACATTAGAATAGCAAAAGATACTTTGCAAAAATAAAACAAAATAATAAGAAACAGGAAAATTTCGTTAGAAACAAAGAAAAGACTGCTATATGGCAGTGAATGCGGGACAATTTCATCACAGATTAAGAAGAGACTTGTGGCAACGGAAATGTGGTTCTACAGAAGGATGCTGAGAATTCTATGAGCGGAACATATAAGCAAGAAGGAAGTTTTAAGGAAAATAGAACAATATGGTCATGTATACTTATAATCAGAAAGAGACATTTCTGGGACACATGTTGAAAAAGCTAGGAAAATTTGCAATCCCTCGGCATATTGAATGTAAGAGGGGCAGTAAGAAAATGTGATTAATCTACCTGAAGAACTTGTGTAAGTGGGTAGCAGAGTGGGAAGGATGATAAAAATACAAAACTTACAAGCTACAAAGGCTAGAAAAATATGTAGAGTCATGATCATTCAATTTCTGAAGGGACATGGCACAAGAAGAATTTACAATAACTCCCTAATAATTGTTCTATGAAAGCTTGAGAAAAAAAATCAAAAAAACAAAAAAAAAAAAACAAAAAAAAAAACTTGCTAATATTAGAATCTTAGGCGCAAGACGTTGTGATTCTATTTTTCTTATCTGTTGTTTTTTCTTGTTCGTGTTGGGTTTTGTTCCTTGCTTATTATTACAAAGGTGCTAAGAACTCAAAGGTTATTTAAAATGCTTGAAAAATATTAAGGTTTCTTTAACGTCGATCCAAAATTTTTTTTTTTTTCAGTGGGAATTTCAAATTGGACCATGTGAAGGCATTGAAGCGGCTGACCAATTGTGGATTGCTCGTTACATTCTAAATCGTGTATCGGAAGATTTCGGCATTGTTATCACCCTTGACCCCAAACCAATAAGTGGAGATTGGAATGGTGCTGGTGCTCATACAAACTTTAGTACTGCTGCAATGAGAGAAGACGGTGGTCTTAAGTGAGTAGTCATTTTTTTTTAACTAAAAGATCACTAAAAGTAGAGGATTAGATTAACCACAAGTTGTGAATATTACAACGCCAACTTTACTCCGTTTTCGCTATGTCGCAACTATCCACGCTGCAATCTGTTATCTGCTATGTTGCATCAGGTGTTGTGCAGACAGTCCATTGGTTATCATTTTATCTGAAAACGAATACAAATCACAAGGCCGTTCTGTTGATAACAAACTACCATTTATTTTTCACAATTACTACACAGTCCCGTTTTTTGTTTGTTTGTAGCTGGAGCTAACGCTAATTGCTTCACAAAGATTCCCTACTTTTCAGACCCTTTACTATGACCTCCTTCTTTTATGTGCCTTCATGACGTAGGCGATCATGGCTCTCCATATCTTTCTGTCCCTTGTAACTCTTAATAAGTTTTGTCTTTTTGTTGTCTCCTAAACCCTGTTCTGCTATTAATTTACTCAAGCTCATCAAGTATGTTACGCACTGCCTTCTTCTGTCCTCCTTGCCCTCAATATGTCCTGTAAGTATCATGTTTTCCAAGCCCTCCTTCCTCATTATGTGTCCCATAAATTTCAACAGTCTCTTTCTGATGTTAAGTATTAGTTTCCTTTTTGTTTCCATTTTCTCTAAAAACTCAGGTGTTCGGTCCATGGTATCCTTAACATCTTTCTGTACAACCACATTTCTGTTGCTTCAAGTCTCTTCTTCATCCTTTGAGGAGATTGTCCAGCATTCGTTGTCATTTAGGAGGACAGATATCACACAGCAATTCAGCACTCTATTCTTGGTTTCTAACAAAATTCTTCTGTCTCTTAACACTGTTTACCTTTTGGAATTCAACTTTGGCCATCCCAATACGTCTTCGTCTGTTATTAAAACTTTTCCCAGATATTTAAATTTCTGTACTTGTTTGAGTTTAGTATCCTCGATTTGTAATTTGCACTTTGGACTCATATTTTTGCTGTTAACCATGCATTCAGTCCGCTATAGTAGCGACTTCTTTCGTTTCCTTTTTTCTTTAAAGTTCGTTCTTATAAACTTGGTAAAAAGAAGCTCTGTATCTCTAACGGCCACTAAACTAAACGGAACTTACTGACAGATTGAAGCAGCCATCTTCCAGTGGACTAATCTATTTATAAAGCTTTCGGACATAGGAATTGTCAAGTCAGCTTTCTTTTTTTTTTTTAAGAGAAAGAATAATCTCTTGACTGAAAACAAATGCACTGAGCTTGGTTGGCTGGGTCCGCGAGATAAGCCATAAAATATATTTCTTTAAATTTCTGAAGTAGTTTCCAGCGATGAGAAATACTTGTGTATTGGATGAATAGAAAAACCTTCGAATCATTTTTGTTCGTTCGGTGAGTCAAATATTCTGTCACGTACACACCCTTTTAAATTAGGAATACGGGTAGAGGTCGGGGTTTGCAATAAGTTAAGGTTTTAATAGAGGGGGTGGCTGGAAAAAAAAAACATTCTTGAATAAACAGGGTTTTTTTTAAATTGTGGTCCCTCCACAAATAAATAAACAACGTTCCCCCCCTTTATTCTCTCTGCTTTACTACTGCAGAGTTTGATCTAGATCAGCGCAAAACTAAAAATCAAAAACTTAGTAACATCTCTTTCCCTATAAAAAATCGAACTGTTCCTCTTGCACTGAAATAAGTCTTAGGTAAATTTTGTTTTAAACTAAGAGAACATCAAAATTAAGATTTAAATATTTCAATGGAAAGATTATTTGTTGCAAAAAAATTACGTGAACGAATGTCCAACATGTATTTGTTAACGATATTCAAATTATTTACATTTTTATATATATTGCTAGGTAAGCGTTCGACCTCTGTTCCTTTGGTGTCCATTTTAGGTCTGGTTTTTTCTCTTCTTTTTGTCCCATTCTACTTCTTCCTCTTCTAACTCATCCCTCTCTACTTCTTCCTCCCATTTTCATTCTACATTTTAGGACTCATTTCTGTTACGTCAATAATGGGCATCTCTGACATAAAAAAATTAAAGGCATTTCCTCATCCGTATAAAAATTCTTCTCCTTGGGATCTTATTTGGTGGTGGCATGAGCTAGAACACTGTTCCAGCGAATTTTCTTTATTTAATATTGCAGTATTATGTCCTTTCTGCATAATAAATTATTTGTTGATTTCAGGTTGCATATTCCTATTTCTTTTGTACCACATCTTTTGATTTGTGGCATATGACATAGTCAAAGGGGACCTTAATTGTCTGCCCCCATTAAGGCAGATGGACTTTCGGCCTGCCTGCATGTGGAATTGTTCTGTCTTCCTCTTCCAATAACTTCTTCCTCTAGTCTTGGTAGAAAAGCATCGATTTCCTCCTTCTGTTGCTAGAAAGCATGCTTTATTTTATGCCCTTCTTTACCGTCTGGACCATCCTTTCCGCTGTCCGACTTCCTCCTTTTGCAAGCATGCTTTTATGCCCTTCTTTACCATTACTTGGCCCATTACTTTGAGGGTGATAGGGAGGGGTCTTGTAAAGGTCTGCATCCTATTTTTTTAGCCATTCATGCAAATCAGCATCCACAAATTCTGGTGCATTATCAGTCATCAATGTTCTTGGTGTCCCATTCCTCGAAAATATTACTCTTAATATTTGTTTTACGGTGGTACTTTTTTTTTTATCAGGTACTCTCACCACTTCAGGCCAACCTGAATATGTGTCTACTAATATTAATAATAGTCCTATCCCATTGACATAGGCATGGTCCATGTGTACTCTGCTCCATGGTTCTACTTCTCAGGGCCATACATGTATTTTCTTTTGCTTAAAATTCCTGAGTTCTGTGCATTTTTTGCATCTTTTACGTAGTCTTCTACGTCTCTTGAGTACCCTGGCCACCACGCTTCCAATTTTAATCTTCTTTGCGTAGCTGCCACTCCACAATGTACGTCGTCGTGTATACTTTTTATAACCTGTCTCCTCTGTGTTTCTGGGGGAACTACCAAGTCTCCATTACATATTATCCCGTTTTCTATAGTCATTTTATGTCTGATTTCTTTGAATGGTCTTTCAGCCAGTGAACAATTTCCCCAGCGATTCTGTTTTATCCTCGACATTATTCTATTTAACACTGGGTCATTTGTAGTTTCAGTAGCCATTTTATCTACAGATATTACATCGGTTTCTACAAGGTGCAAGAATGTGTCTTCAAATTCCTCGTCGTTTTTGTCTTTCTCCTCTCTATAAAACCTCAATCTAGATAAGGCATCAACGTGCGGTATCGTATTCCTTTTAACATATTCAATGTCAAAGTCGAACGCCATCAGTCTAATCGCCCAACATAATATTCTGGACGTTGTAACTTTCGGTAGCTCTTTTCTTGGCTTGAAAATAAATTCCAGTGGTCTGTGATCACTTTTCAACAAGAATGTTTTTCCCATCAAAAACTGTCTTGCTCTATCCATTGTCCACACTATGGCTAGTGCCTCCCTTTCTATATTCGAATAATTGTGTTCAGTTGTTGTTAATCTCCTCGATAAGTACATTATGGGGTGCCCATTTTGTGACAAAATACCAGATATGGACTGCTCACTAGCGTCAGTAGTTAGAGTTATGTCCTTCTTAGGGTCAAAAATTTGTACTATTGGCTTTTTTGCCAGAATCTGTTTTAAGTTTTCAAAGGCTTTCTGTTGGTGTTCTAACCAAATGAATTCCACATTTTTTTTTCTTAACTTTAGCAAATGGTTCTGTCAACTCATTATATTTTGGTACATATTTTCTATAAAATTTACCAAACCTAAGAAGGACTCAACTCTTTTTTTTATTTTTCGGTGTAGCAACTTTTAGAATTTTCTCTATTAGTACTTTATCTGGAGATCCCTTCCTTTGATATTGAGTAACCCAAAAATGATATTTCATTACTGTTGGTTACACACTTTTTGTATTTATTGTCATACCAGCGTCTCTTAGCCGGTTCAGTATATTTTCAGTTTTTTCTTTAAATCATCTTCATTTAAATCTCCAACACATATATCGTCTTGATAACAGATGGTATTTTCAACATTTCCTATTACTTTTTCAATAGCTTTTGAAAAAATTGCACTTGCCGTTTTTATGCCACACAGCATTCTTTTCCACCTTAACAGGCCTATAGGTGTGTTTATGGTCGTCACTTCTTTAAAATTTTCATTTATCGGTATTTGGTGGTAAGCTGATTTTAGGTCTATCTTCGAAAATACTTTCATTCCAGCAAGTTTATGTAAAGCTACTTCTACATTCGGAATAGGGTACGAGTCAGCACAAACTTTATGATTCACCCCTATTTTATAATCTCCACAAATTCTCAGGTCACCATCTATTTTTTTTCAATACCACAATGGGTGATTCCCATTTACTTCCTCCTGGAGGGGCAGGTTCTAATAAGTCTTCCTTTATTAGCTTTCGCAATTTAGCTATGACCAACGGTAATAAATGCACTGGTATTTTTCTCGCTTCGTAGTAGGAGGGGGAAACGTTTTCTTTTAATTTCAGGCTAGCTTCATAATTTTTTAATTTTCCTGTTTTTTCTATTTCTATCTCATCAATCAACTTCGTTGAATTTATTTTTAACACGTCATTCCCCAGTAGTCCATGCGTTTTTCGGCAATTTGTAACTATAATGGGTACTATTTCATATTTTTCTTTTAGTTCTATTGAACCTTCAAAGTAACCCATAATTGCTATAATCGAGCCATCAAACTGACGTAATTGTACGTTGTTTTTTTTTTAAAAACGGTTTTCCCATTTTTTCCCACAAATTTCTGGGTACTATCGTGACCTCACTACCTGTGTCGATTTGCATTTCGACAATACAGTCGTTGATTTTCACTTTTATTTTTGTATCTCCGTTCTTAGATCCAGTATTTTGTATATTATCCTTTTTTACATTAAAAATCTGTCTATTTTCATCCTCTACTCTTTCCACATTTTTCGTTTTACATACTTCTTTGAAGTGATTTTTTTTAAACACTTTGAACACGTTTTTCCAAAGGCTGGGCATTTTTCTTTTTTCATTTGATGAATTTTTCCACAGTACGCACAATTTTTTCTTTTTGTTTGTACCGTATATGTTCGAGCCATTATTTCTTCGTAGGATTTATTTTTATTTTGGTTGTAGGTATGTATTAATTCCTGCTGTTGTATAAATTCTATACACATATTCAAAGGCATGTTTGTAAGTTGTAACTGTTCCATTAACTTATATCTATGTGCTGAATTATGCATACCTTCAATTAATCTTGGATTAATTCTTCTTCCGTTGTCTGCTCTCCTGTTCCTAGTTTTTCGAATTCACAGTATTTACTCGCACTTCTTAAGCGGTGTAAATATTTTACTATCGGTTCATCCACTTCCTGCTTCATTGCCATAAACTTGGTCCTTTCTGCAATCACCAGTCTTTTCTTTGGCCTCATGTTTCCCTTAATAACCTGACTTATTTCTTCGAAAGTCATTTCTTCTAGTTCTCGAGGGTAAACCATTGTAGGGATAAACAAGTCGGTGAAACCACTTTTTGTAGCAATCCTTCATAATTCGCTTCGACCTCTGTTCAACCAGCATATGGTACCTGCTCATAAACAAGTCGGTGATTTCATTTTCCCTCCTCTGAAGATTTTTTGTTTTGTTTTTCATCAATTAACATTGATATAAGAATTGTCCTTTTTATTGTTCATCTTTACATTTCTAGCCATTATCAAGTATGTGTTTTAGAATGAAATCCACGTAATCTGTGGAGTTCGGTTTGGGTCTTCTAGTGGGCGACCTAAATCTTATCCTATCGGTCAGCATATAAAATATATATATATATATATATATATATATATATATATATTATATATAACTATTTGGCAAACATGGATGAACGTGCCTGCAGTTTCATGACATCGTTTTTTTTACTAACGTCACTCTACGTCAATGTTTGTTTAAAAAGCGGTGATTAGAATTAGAATAACATCTAAGAACATGATGTAAATTATACTTTTTTTTTCTTTAAAATTTAAAACAATAATATTAAACACTATTTATTTATTAGATTATCTATTTACAAGACTAATTTTATATTTACAACATTCTAAAAACTAATACTAAAATTAATGCAATACAATATTTATCATTTACCAATTTATAAAGAAATAAATTGTTGTGGAGTTATTTCGCAGTGGAGGATGGTATTTGTACTAAATCGGTCCTAAAATAGGTTCGACGTACAAAACGTTAGGAACTTGATATAATAGGTATTACGCGGAGTAATCTTGTCGCTGACTACTTTCGTATTCGACTAACTGTCAACTACTGTCGTCTGACATCGACGCTATTTAGTAACTGCTCCACGCAGTCACATGTGGCACAAGGCCGAATTTAATGTGGGGTTCCCGAGCCCGTAAGCTCGGCCAAAAAATCCCAGTAGACCCCGCATAAGCGGGATCGGGTCTGTCTAGCTCCCCGGACGAAACTCTTCCCTTCGGCATAGCCTCGTCCGGGTTCCTCTCTGCCCGAAGGCAGAGAGTTCGACTGTCGTCCGACATCAACTAGTGTTTAGTCACCCCCCCCACCACGAGGGTATCATGTGGCACAAAGGCCGGTTTAACGTGGGACCTCTGGAGCCCGTGGGCTCGGCCCAAAATATACGCTTTGAACCCGTATAAACGGGTTCAGGGTCGGTTTACCTCCCCGAACGATACTCCGTCCTTCGGCGTAGCCTCGTTCGGGTTCCTCCCCGCCCGAAGGCAGAGAGTTCAACCGTTCAGCCGGTCGTCCGACATCGACTGACCCTTGTTTTTCTTACTACTCCTACTATTAGGCGGGAGAGTCTATTAACATAAATGTGAAAACAATTATTTATAAATTTATAAACATTTACTAAAGTATTAAAATATGTGAATCAACTTTAAAGAAATTCCTTATTATTTAGCATTTTATAAATTTTGAATCAATTAGCCGATATTTTGTCAACAATTTCAATAAATAGTATAATAAATAAATGGTGTAAATAAACATTCAAATAAATAGTGTTTATTAATTTTGTTGTCAATTCTCAAGAACAAAAAAAAATATCTAAATTCAGTTTCATATGTTTAGGTTTATTACAACTCCAATCATCGCTTCAATAAACATTAACGAGTAGTGAAGGTAGTTAAAAAAATGTAGTATCATGGGAAAAACCGTCTTTTTGAAACTCTGTCTCATTAAAGACACGTTTATCCATGTTTGCCGACGACTAATTAATTTCTTTTTCCTTTCTTTGTTTTTATTTTCTTTTATAAATATTAATATAGTGCATTTTATCAGATCACATTCAGTATGAATATCATACACTTTAGTAGACCTGTGTTGTTGTAGATCACATTATATATGTAGACCACACATTAATCAGGCAACAATAAACGTCGATTATTCAATAAATACTGATAAAACGTGTTTACTGAGAATCATTTGGCTTTGTTTTTTTTTCAGAATCATTGAAGAGGCCGTTGAGAAATTGAGAAAGAAGCACAAAGAACACATCATGGTTTATGATCCCAGTGAAGGCAAAGACAACGCAAGAAGACTAACTGGCTTACACGAGACATCAAACATTGACGACTTTTCGGCAGGGGTAGAAAACCGTTATGCTAGTATCCGTATCCCAAGACGAGTGGCTCGGAACCGCAAAGGTTACTTCGAAGACAGGCGACCAGCATCCAACTGTGATCCATATTCTGTCCTTGAAGCACTCTGCAAGACAGTTCTCTTAGAGTAGGGAGGCAAAAATCGGTTTTGCCGAGAGTGAAGTTTGAATTGCATAAAAATTAATTTTGATATACCTTGATATTTTAATATAAGACTAGTTCATTCGTAAAAAGCGGGGGAAAAGTGGAAAAGATATAATTTTAGCCTTTTTTAGATCTTCCTTCGACCGGGGCACTTATCAGAAAAGAAAAAAAAAATTAATTTGTTATCGTTTAAGAAAGGGGATACTGTTCATGATATCGATACAGTGTAAAATCGATCCCTGACTTTTACAGAGTTATCGGAACCTAGATGTTTCTTTACAAATGTCATGTTCAAAGCTGTGCTTACTCCGTACGAAAACGGACCTTTTTTTTATTTTACAAAAAGATTTCTTTTAAATCAAGAACAAATGGATAGATAAACTTTTAGGTGTTTTGTGTTAAGAAAATAGTTTAAACTAGCAATTTTGTGGTGAAATAGTGTTTTCTTTCATCTTTTTGAAGAAAGATTTATTGTATTAAAAAATGTATACTTTTTGTAGTGTTACATTTTCAATTAAAAAATATATAAATTAACAAAAATATAAAAAAATTATGCAGACATTAAATATGTAAATAAAAACAGAGTGCAGATAACTCTGTAAAAGTCAGTGATCGATTTGACATTGTCTCGGTATTGAGGATCTCCTTCTAAATCGATATAAATAAATCTATATTTTTCGTATCTGACAAGTGTCACAGCTTAAGCAAGACCAAAGGAAAGCTAACATGCAAAAATTATTGTAACAGAAAATTTTTCCATCTTTCTTTTGACGAGTGGACCACTTTATTTAACTAGTGTAATATCTTGTTTCTTCTGAATTAATTTCTGTTAAGAGTTTCACTTCTGGATTGACAATACTGTTTATCTTACATCTGACTAGCCCCAAACCCTAACAACATAATATCAACTAACATTCAATGGAAGACGTATACTACATATTTTACATTTGTTTCAGGAACAATTCTGCAGTGCAAATTCATAACACGTTATATTTACTTATGAGCATGATAAACTAATAAAATAATCTGGATAAATAATTTGTGTCTATTTGAACTGATTGTAAGACGTACATTTTTTTCTGAAAAATAATCCCAAAAAGCTTTTGTACAAAGTTGAGTTAATTTTTAGGTAAATCACATCCATAATCTGCCGCAGTTTACAATAATACACCAAACAAATCTACTTGTCCAGAATCTATAATAATATTATTTACTCATTTTCTTTGATTTCTGGCGTTTTACATTTCTTTCGGGTCCCGCCCAGGACCTAAGGTTAGAAATGGCGTCATGACACTTTCACTGACAAAAAAAAAAAAAAAAAAAAATTACATAGATAAAGCCCTTCGTAAAGTGTGGGCTGTACTTGTCAGAACAATTTTTTGTATCTCCTTGAGGCATGGACTTCCAGGAATCCCTTCAATTAGTCTACTGCAATCTTTTCCAACCAGTCCTAGGGCTCCAACTACAACAGGGATTGTTGATGTTCCCATATGCCACATTTTTGAGATTTCTATTTCAAGGTCCTTGTATTTTGACAACTTTTTGAATATCTTCAAAGATACATTGCAGTCAGCAGGGACTGCCATATCAATAAGGAGGCACCGTTTTTTGTTTGTGGTCTTTAATAACAAATATCTGGGCGGTTGGCTTTGATTGTTCTGTCAGTGTGTATTGTGTAGTCCCATAGAATTGTAACAGGTCCTATCTCCGTAACCGGGTCTGGGTGGTGTTCATACCAGTTTCTTTCAGTTTCCTTCCCGTAGAAGTTGCAGATTTTCCAGTGCAGATATTGGCCCAATCTGTCATGCCGGGTTTTATATTCAGTGGGTGCCAATATCGTGCAACCTGATACAAGATGATCAATCGTTTCTGGATATTTATCACAGAATCTGCATTTTGGGCTGACACAATATTTTAGTATATGTGCTTGATAATTCCTAGTTAGCAAGCATTGGTCCTGCGCAGCAAGGATAAAACCTTCAGTTTCAGCTTTCAACCCTGCACTACGTAGCCACTGATGGGTACGGCTTTTGTCTACGTCAGCTTTTTTTGGTACGGGCAGAGTATTGGCCATGAAGCGGTTTATCTTGCCATCGCTTCTGTATCTGGTCGGTTGCATTCGTATTTTGCTATTATTTTTTTTAAACAAAATTTTGCAGTTTTCAGCCGGTGTATTATGTTGTAGCTTAACCAATCTCTACGCCCATTTGAAACTCCATTTTGATTTCTTGTTGGCTTCTTTTCAGGATATAGGCTGGCTAAAGACGCTTTTTTGTTTCATGTTCATTGACAGTGGATTATTCATCATCCAGTCTTCTGTTTTTCCAAATATCTTTGGAGGCCAACCAAACCAGGAACAATTTTTTTTTTAGGACAGTTCTAGTTTTTTTTAATCCTCTTTGTATTTCCGTTTTTTTTTTGGGCACATACAGATTCTTCAACATCATGTTTTTGGGATGATGCATGCGATGCCAAAGTGAGAAAGCTTTTTCGTTTTGGCGTCCATTTGATAATAATTTCAGCTTCATATTCCAGTTAAGCGATGATAGAAAATTCCCTGAGGATGAGAACCACTGGGACAGCCAATATGTTTATGGATGATATTCTTTTTTTTTTTTTTTCTATAGTATTGGCAGGTCTTACCATACAGATATTAACCCTTTCAGTACTCTTTTCTTATTTTTTTCTTCATTGTATCGGTTGTATGAACATCTCCTTATATTATAATTATTATTAGGTACTTATGATTTGTGCTTCATGTTGCTCCCAGTTATCCTTTGTAGAGACAAAATCTAAATCTGGTCCCTAGACCCTATCTGTAATTGTCATTACCTTTCACTTTTCTTAGTGTATAGGATTTTCGATTAGGGCGACCTTTTCAAATTTTATGTTGATATTACCTGGGACAATTTTTAGTAAAACTGTCATTCCTGGAGACCCAGAGTTTTTACAATATGAAAATACAGGAATTCCATTCAAATTGTATCATGTTTCGATAAAAAGCTCCTGTCATTTCCGATAATATTTGTATTGTTATTATTATTATTATTATTTGTTTTTTTTTATACGAAATTTAATTTGAAATTACTGTTGTTAAACAAATAACATGTAAATATTTTTAATAAATGACAACAGTATAAGTTTAAGAATTACGAATGCGAAATAAAACATGATACTTCAACCAAATAAAGATTTTCAATGTTACAAGGAAGCGATCTTATATATATGAATATGATATAAACATTTTATATATCAGAACAATATTAGGAAAATTAAGGATAAAGTGTACATTTTTTTTGTGAAAATTTTTACTTTTCCAAGTAAAAAATTAAAGTGTTTGCATCACACACATTAACACACACACATTTCACACACACACACACACACACACACACACACACATTTACAAAAAATGTGAAAGATATCCCTGAATGCATTTTTGAAATTAAAAGAAATAAAATATTGATGGCGTGTTTTCAAAAAGTTAAATAATATTAAAATATTTATGACCATTTTAACCAAGAAAATTAATATCAGCATTATTATTATTATTATTATTGACAAGAGAGCAACACGTAAACAAAATGAATGATATTGCAGAGAAATACGAAGCCCTAGTTCTTTCTCATATCTATTATCTTAAATATATTATCTATCAGAAGTTCGTGCCAAGGAAAAACAGTCTTGGGTTAAAATAATCAACTTTTAGAATCGAAGATTTTATATTTAGGTAGAAAAATTTAGATATAGATATAAATAGATTTAAAGATGGATAGATAGATCGACATTTTCCCGTCGCTCACTAGATAGATAATTAAATTCCAGTTATTCGAGAAAGAGGTCATTAGATAAAAAGATCTCTCTGAGAAGAATAAATAATTACAATTGTATGATAGATAGATAGATGATAGATAGATAGGAAATGAATAGGAATGATTTGTTTGAGAGACCTGAATTTCTTGCCAATAAAGATAGATTTGATTGAATATATAGAGACAGACATATCAGAACATTTAAGAAAACACACCCATATCAACCATTTTTGATGCATTTTTTAACCAAATTGACAAATTTTGCTTATTATATTTAAAAAATTTTAAAATGACTGAATAATTAGAGATTTTATAAGGACAGAAAAAATAAAATAAATACATCAAGAAAAATTAAAACAGTTTTGATTTGTAGTTTAGAATTTTTCGTCTGTTTTATTTCTTAAAAAATATGTTTAGAAAAAATTTTCACGAATAAAAATTATATATATATAATATATATATTATATATATATATATATTATATATATATATATATTTTATATGATGTATTTATGAATAGATAGATTGACTAATATATATATATTTATATATATATATATATATATATATATATATATATATATATATATTACAAATAAAATTAAGAAAAACCCTGAAATTTTTTACACAGTAATGTTTAAAAAAAATATATTTCATATATATTGTAAATATAAGTATTCACTATAATAATGTTTTTCATATTATTTATTTATATATATATATATATATATATATATATATATATATATATATATATATATATATATATATATATATATATATATATATATATATATATATTTTTTTTTTTATATTTTGGTTTACATTATTCTTTCATTTTTCTTTTATGTAATTTATTTACAAATGGACAAAATATATAGTAATATAGTTATATATTTATCACAGATAATGTTTATGTTCTTCAAATTTTTCCTTTTATTCTATAGGTATTCAAAGTTTTTTTTTCTTATCTCGAATGCGAATATATATATATATATATATAAATGTGTCAGGATGTAATATTTAGTGAACGAGAGACGGGTTTAAAAAAGCCGAGTATTTTTTTTATTTAAAAAAAGACTCTTTAGTGCAGCCTTGTTTGGGGAGCCGAATCAGAGAAACATAATCATTCCGCGATTTTTTCCTGACGTAAGAAAAAAAATAGTTCCCACGTGACGATGACTTCTAATGGACGCTATTAATTCATATTTCTTCATAAAAATAGCGATCGGATAAATTAGTTTCTCTGAGACATAATGATCATTTGAGACAGTGAGTGGGGATATTATCGTTTTTTATTTTTTTTTTTTTTTCTCTAACGCTGTAAAAAGATACCAAATGGTCGAAAGAATATCTTTTTTTATTTTTTTTTATAAAAACCTTATTATTATTGTTCGCCATTAGAATCATTTAACAGAAGAATCAATAATGTTGTTTACATATCTGGTCGAGGGTTGAATATCTGAAAACTTTTTGATGATGATTATTTTAATGTATTGACCTTCTTTAGATATTCACCGATTCACATTTTACCGGGAGATTTAAAATTCAAACGAAAAAGAATAATTTTATATTGAAAAAAAAAAAATTAAATTCGTTCAACCCTTGCACATATGAGCCCCCATTAAATTACTTGCCTATCATCTGTTTTCGGTACAATGTTTATCAATACATCTAAATGAATATACGCTGTGTATATTTATGATAAAATTATTTACTTTACAGGAAATGCCTATATTGGTCAATAAAATTTGCTTCAATTTCTAAATACTTACATTTCTTTTTTAAGGCCATTTTGATGTATTTTGATAATTATCTACCTATCTATCTATTTTATCTATCTATCTATCTATATATATATATATATATATATATATATATATATATAAATAGAAACAAGTCGATGTCTATGAAGAAAGATGTCAAATGTGATACCTCTTCAAAATGAGATCCATCCAAATCTGACTTTGACCAAACTTCAAATTCACAGGCATTGAAAATTACAATGTAAGAGATACGTTTTAGAAAAAAATATCGGGTATAAAAAAAATAAATAAATAATCGATAAAGCCGATTAAAAAAATCAATAAATTTAGCTTTTTCCTCCGATTTCGTTCAGGGTTGATATGTAGGTTATTTACATTGTATGATTTTCAACGGTGTTTCATATTTATTTTTACGCCACTGCGTTTAGCGAAAGACGAAACTCGATTTCAACACATTGATTTCAACGCAAATTTTAAACAAATGCCTCCTCAACTGTGAATAAATCTTTTTACAAACTTTATTTAATTGCTTTATAGTCAACTTGATTGTGTAACAGTCATTTAACTTGATAACTGAGTCCACCCATATAATGAAAGCCCGCGTAAATAATAAAAAAATGGCAACAATTTTTACTGAATTTTTTTTTATTTTCGTTGATAAATTTCAACCAAATTTCATCAAAGGAGTCAAAATTCTTTATAAATGTATCCTCTTTTCGTTGGTAGCTTCTGTAAATTGATTTTAAAACTCCAAAATAATTTATGGTCTCAAGTGGGTTTTCAGTTCATGTTGCCTTTTTTGCAAAATGTTCTAATATAACTTCGATGGAATAAATACAGACTAATTCTGAAATATCTGTAACTGCATTAATATCAAAATTGTTTTTTTAATGAAAGTGTGACGGTTACACACCTGGCCCAGGGTCGAATCATTTGGTTACGGCGCCAACTGTGACGTCGCTCCTCCTGGTCGCTCCTCCTGGTTCCAAGCGTGCCGCTCCAACCCTTTGGTTAGATGATCACCAGCCTCGCCTTTCCCAACTCGCTTCCAATACCTGGTTACTGAAGCAACTGTACTGATCTCCGGTCTGTCTACCCACGCTGTGTTTAGATCTTAGACAGACGGGACCAGCAGGGATTGGGGCCGATACAAGTTGAGTCCGACGGGGGTGGCAAAACACAAGTAAAAGAAAAAAAAACTCACGAGACAAAAAATTACTGATAAAAAAAAAAGGGTGACAACCTTTTATATCTAATGTCCGTTACATAAAGAAAAATTGTTCTTATTTCCCGACCCGCTCTGTGGACTATGGCACCAAGCTTCTATCATACAACTTAAAAGATTTCGAATTGCCTACTCTTCAGAATTATGTATGTCGGAGTGTGGTCTAGTTCGACACTGGGGCTAATTTCTATCAATCATTCGCAGTTGATTCTTCTCTTCGACTTGAGTTGTATTTCTTCTTCTTCGATCTGGTTGGGTCGAAATTCTCTTCTTGGCTTCGACTTGATTTCAACTTCTCTTCTTCTTCCGTCCAGTAACTCTTTGGCCTTGTCTTCGACTTGGCTGCAACTTCTCCCGACCCGCTCTGTGGCTTGGGCTGGTAATCTTCTTCTTCGTCGACTTAGATGGAACTTTCTCTTCGACTCTGGGTCGGAAGGATTTCTTCTTCTCGCTTGGTCCGGGGAAGGATTTCTTGTCTTCGACTTGGGCTGGAAGGATTTTCTTGTCTTTTCGACTTGGGTGGAAGGATTTCTTGCCGCAACTCAGCCGCAACTCTCTGTCGTCCGAGGTCTTTCTCTTCTCGCGGTCCGTCCGGGGCTGAACTGATTTTTGTCGATTGGGGTCCTGCTTTTATTGACGCCGCAACAAACTGGGGTGGGTCTGTCGGCGTCAGGGTTTTCTCGATAATCCAAAAGTCGCATTATTTCTGATTTCCCATTATCGCTATTGTTTTCACCCCTACTTCCTCACAGTGCCTTTGGTGGGGAGGCGCATACCCATCTCTCCCGGTCTCTCGTATGTCAGGTGACCGTTTTCGACCAATGGTTCCTGATCGGGCATTTCTTTCTCCTCTTTTCCGCATGCCACGTGACCGTTTTCGACCAATGGTTCTTGTTGGGCATTTCTCCTCTTTCCTCATATCTTTTCGGGCGTGGTTACATCGTTCTTGTTTACAAAAAAACAAAATCTAATTTGGCCTTTTTTTTCGCACGTACGAAAAATGACAATCTTGGCTTTTTTCTCACCTGGGCTCTGTCAAAACAGCCTGCCGCTAATTAGATGTGACTTCAGGAAAGAATATTGGCGCTATCTGTGAGCTGAGACAATCGTTTTTTTTTCCCCTTTGTTTTTGGTCAGACCTGATAGTCAAAAATCTTAATTATCTGAATTGAAAATGTCTCCACTTTATTATCGTGGGGTTCCAATTCTTAACAGGTCAGAATCTGTATACAGTTCCACCGGTCACCCCCTCAACCCAAAAGACACCTTTTCTCCGATTAAAAAAAATTTCGTTTCCATTGTTCTAAAAAAAATTTCCCTTTCTCCAAATTGATAATGAGTCTTTCTACGCAAAAGTAGGTCAGATGCTTTGACCGATATTTTTTCAATTCCAATACACTCTTATCAAGCATGGTTCTTTTTCCCTTTCTCTAAATTTTTTTTATTTAAATAACAATTCTTCTATTGTCTTTAAAAAATTCGGCCAACATGTTGGCCAAGATATCTTTCTGACACCTATTTTCGCTAATGACTGGGTCATGCATCATCCACTCTCTTTTTTTTTTTTTTTTTTTTTTTTTTTTTTTTTTTTTTTTTCTTTTAGGATCGTCTAAGTACAATCTTAGTGAATTATTTTCAACTCAATTATTCTTCGTTTAGTAAAAAAAAAAATAACAACCTGTTTAATAAACCGAGTAAAAAAAAAATTAAATCATATTTCTATGAATATTTCTAATAATGACAAAATTATAATTTCATTCCTTTTCGTCCAGAGAAATTTTTCCATTTTGAACTTGTTGGCTTCCTTTATTATTAATTATTCAATTATTATTATTATCCTTTCTTTATTAGATGTTTTCGTCGGATGATGGTTAATGCATCAACATTTTTTCAGCACATTATTTCCAAGCAGCGCTGCTACCTGCGAACTGCCAGTGATGTCAAGCATCCTCGAAGCTTCATTCTTGTGACGTAGAAAGATTAAAAAAACAGACCCTGTCAATTCAAACTTAAAACATTTCTCGGATAAATCTATTATTATTATTATTATTAATATTATTATTATTATTATTTTGTTTCCTTTGATTTCTGGCGTATACGTATTTCCGGGGTCACAACCAGAGACCTCGGGTCAGAAATGGCATCATGACATTTTAAACTGAGTAATTTTGTGGAAACAAACAAACAACAACAAACAACAAACAAAAAGACTAAGATCAACATACATTTTACATAGATAAAGCCCTTCGTAAGGTGTGAGCTGTACTTGTGAGTACATTTTTTTGCATTTCTTTAAGGCTTGGTCTGCCAGGAATCTCTTCAATATGCCTATCAAATTTTTAGTCAATCCAGGGCTCTAAACAGCTGGTGTTAAATTCATTTAACATTTTTGAGATTTCGATTTCAAGGACCTTGTATTTTGATGCTTTTTGAAGATCTTCAAAGAACTGCCATATCAGTAAGAAGGCATATTTTGTTTTTGTGGTCTTTGATCACAATGTTTGGGCGATTAGCAGTGATTGTTCCGTTTTTTGTGTAAAAAAAAATCCCATAAAATTCTATAATTTAGGAAATATCTCCGTAACCAAAATTAACAAGAATGTTCATACCTTAACTTCCATTCCGTAAAATTTTCAGATGTTCAAATGCAGATATTGGTCCACACTGTTATGTTGGGTTTTATATTTAGTGGGCGCCGATAAACCTTCAGCATTAGACAAGATGGTCAATTGTTTCTGGATATTTATCATAGAATTTGCATTTTGGGCTAACATAATTTCTCAGTATGTGTACTTGTAATTTCTAGATAGCAAGCATTTAGTTCTGCACAGCAAGAATAAAACATAAGGTTTGATCATTTTACAGTTGAAATGGCTAGATGTAAACGTTCTATGCTAGTTCTATGTTAACAGTTTCTTCTATCGCACTTCTTGCTTGTGGAACTCTTTTCTGGCTTCTTGCTTTACAGTCAACTAACTTCGATTTACAAAAAATGAAATGCAATATTGTCATATTTTGTCTCCTTAATTTCTGTTCTTTTCTTATTCTCTCTCCTTAATATCTTTTCTTTTTCCCATATTCTTTCACCCTCAGTAACTCTTAGTGGGTTTATTGCCTTGCTTGGAGTGAAATGATTTTAAAAATCTTTTCTTTTAACATCTAGAAACTATTAAAGAAATTTAACAAATTTTTAGTGAAAAGATTTAAAATTTTAAATTATTTAAAAGATGAACGCCGGCAATTGCATACATGTAATTTTTTATGGAGCTGAAAACAGACAGTGAAGAGACAAAATTGCTAATTGTCTCATGACAGAGCAACTATATTTCTCACCTCATGCTCCAATCAATGTTCCGCAGAGGTGTTGCCTCTCCTGATTCTCTGATCTTTGTCAAAGTTGATGTAAAATCAACAACCTCTTCAGTTATGCCGTTTCATAGAACGATCGGCAAAACTTCGTACCCGCATAAAAAATGGTGTTTCAAAAGGACTATTTTTCCATTGACACCGCTATTATTTTGGCTATGTTCACTCCCTCGGCAATTTTTGTTTACAAAATTATAAAAAAAATTATTTACCTTAAAATTTTTTAAATAACGATTTACTATTTACTACTTTATTAAGAGATAAATGTGAAAAAAAGCTTTTTTCAATTAAAAAAGTACAAAATTATCAAACTATATAAGCCTAAAGTTTTAAAACATCGACAATTTGCCAATTTTACCTACCCTCAGTTCCTCAGCAATGTTTTTTGTTTAAAAAAGCTATGATTAAAATTTTAATAAATCCCAAACATATGGAATAAAAATCCAAGCAATAATTAATCTGAGATATAAAATAATCTGAGAAAAAACGTTTTATGTCCACAAAATCATGTTTATTCAAAGGGAGGTAACTTCTGTGATTTTTTTAAAAAGATTTAAAAAATTTTTTAAATATTTTATTTTTGTAGTATTTTAATTTAGTATTTTTACACCCTATTTGGCTGCTTCATTTAAAATGTTGTTTGCTATAACAATCGTAGTTCTGCAATTCTCTTATATAAACGGCTTCTAATTTTTGGTTTTTGCATTATTATTATCTAGAGATACAAACACTGATGAATTTCGACTAATATAATTCTAAACTGTTCAATGTGGACTTAAAAAAATACAAAAGTTACCTCCCTTGTGGTATAGATGAAAAGAAAAAAAACTATTACATATACATCATGTTAAGCAGATTTAATATCATCCATATGAAATAAGCAATAAAAAATTAATGATCTTAGATGAAAAAATTGTAATTTCAAAATTAAAATTATCAAACTAAATTTTTAAATTAATAAAAAATAAAAGTTGAATATTAAAACTAAAATGAATAGGAATAATAGAAAATAAATATCAATATATATATATAAATGATAACATTCAACTGGATTTCCTAAAAATTTTTTAGACACCATTAAACTAATTAGTTTATTCATTTTATAGTCTCAGTTTCTTTATTACTTTATTTCAACTAATTTATTGATTATCTTTCTCATATAGTCATTTTATTTTCTATATCTATACGTAAATTAACGTAAAAATATCTCAAATGTAACCCTCTATAATGGCTCTTGTGCAGTCATATCATGAAATAAAACAAACGATTAATTTAAACTGAAATTTAGATTGTACATTTTATTTCTGAAGCCAGAAATTTAAAATTGAAAGTCACGCTTACAAGCATTTTCAATCAGTGTTTAATTATTTCAATATGAAAATCATTTCGTTCCAATTTACATAGATGATTCCATCGAAAGAAAAAAAATTTAGTCTGAAGAAGTCCTCTCGTAGGACGAAATGCGTCAGATAAGATATTTCCATTTTTTCATTCTAAAATATTAGAAATATTTCCCACCAACAGAAGTGTACAAATGGAGTGATAGAAAAATAATTGACCTTTTCATTATTGAGGATCCTTCACAGATCGTGGTAGTGTGTGACTAAATGTAATATTTTAGATTTTAACTAAAAAACATTCGATTTGTTGAAAATGTGGACTTAAAATATAACATTTTTAATTTTTTATTTGTTTTGTAAAAACATTTTATCGTTATATATATATATATATATATATATATATATATATATATATAATAAATATTTTTTTTTAAAAAAATATGATTCCTTCGCTACATAAGAGTTCTCATGTTTCAAAAAAACGAGAGCCGAAATATCAAATAATTATTAAAATTAAGTTGGATTGTGGTGTTTAGTCCCGTTTCATCTTCAAGCGAAATTTTAGGAATAAGCTATCTGTCGGTTTACGTGTATTTTTAGGCACGGTCCGTTACAGAATTCGTTATTGTGGGAGTGGCTAGACTATTTTCCTTCGTTAAGTGGTCAGAGAGTTAATTCTTATCAATAGATTCATCGTCTTCTAAGAGGTTTTGCTAAGGTTGGGTAGGGTATCTATTTCAAGGCTAATGTTTGCGGTCACCCTTTAGTTAGTTCCCAGTGAGGGATATTTTTATGGCGCGCCTACAATCGTTATGTGTCTGGGGAATTGTCTTTTATTATTGTCCATCTGATTATCTATTTATTTATTTGTTTATTCAAGTGGGTGTTTTATATACAGATCGCATTGCACTGAATTTCAATTTGTTTTTTTTTTTTTTGACGACTACAAAAAGGGTTTTTCCTATTTAATGATTTGGCTTTGCTTTTAAGAATTTTACTTAGCTATGGGATTTTTTTTTTATATGCTAATTATTTAATGCGAAAGTTTGTTGATGTCTGCAAAAAACCGTTAACTCCTGCCTATGGTTTAATAATTTTTCATTATTTAGAAATTTAATGATGTGTAGTTTTTCCTGTAAGCATAAAGGGCATGGGTCATCCCAGGTTTTACAGGTTCTTGTTTTATTTATTATTTTCCATTTTACTTTTGGTGTTTTATTCGTTTCTTTTAGATGCCAGAAATATTGGGATAGAGATGTCTGATTTCTATTTTGAATATTGTTGAAGGAGCTCTTGTGTTGCCTCCATCTAATTTTAAAATTATTCTTTGTTGAGCCTATGTATATCCTATCAGTGTTAGGACTCTCAATGGATGAGATAGTGCATTGGTATACCACAGATTTTGTGAGGCATTTATTTTCCAACGGGCAGTTTTTAGGGTTTCTACAATCACATAATTTTTCGTTATTTTTATCCAATTTTAGTTTATGTGTTTTATTACTGTTTTGGTATGCGTGTTTTTCTAGGATTTTCTTATTATGTCTTTTTATGATTCTTTCTATATTTTCAGTGCAGCTGTAACTCAATTTTAAGGTGTTTTTGTTAAAGATGTCGCTAAGTTTGCTATTAGTGGGAAAGTGCTTTTCAATTAAAGCTAGGAACTTATGGCCTAGTTTGGTGCTGACCATTTGGTTGTACGGGGGGGGGGGTATACCAGATGATCTTTCTTTTCCTGTTTTTCTTATTATTGGTACTATCGTTTCTATAGGTTATGTCAGCGTTTTTGTATCCGCTATTTTTCAGGGCTGTGTTGTAAAAACTACTGTGTTGTTGGAATATTTCCTTATTTGCTGAGTTCATACTTATTCTTTTCTCTATTGATGTGGGTATATGCTTAATTATAGATGGAGGGTGGTTTGACTTAGGGTGTACATACAGGGATTAGTATTAGTTTTTTCTGTAAGGTAGGTGAACGTTGTTCGTTAAGTCTAGGGTTACGTCTAGGAAGTTTACTTTTTTTAATTTAGTGTTGACTATTGTTTTTAAATTTAGTTTCTGAATTCATTGTAAATTATCTTTCTAATTTTCTCTGTTTTAAAGTTTGTGGAGCTCCTCACTACAATGAGCCCGTCATCTCTGTATAGCCCGATGTCCCCAACGTCTAGTTCACGGTGGGCGGTTAGATTGTACAGTATAAATAGACCGACAAGGTCCGAAGATTCTGCAGAATCCAGAGATCCCATGGTGATGTCAAAGTTGTCATTGGTGTTTTTAATCCACTGGTCCCCATTATGGATGAGGACAGATTTCTTTTGCACTGAGAATTATGTT